>CABPRJ010001961.1:0-177211 GCA_902439185.1 Cinara cedri | reverse complement strand
ATACCTACCTAGCTATAGTAGATACATATTTGGCTGTTATTTAAACATAATGTATACCTACCTAGATGTCATAGACAAAGCGGAAAACAATATATTATAAATAAATTTCAAGATACCTACTTTCTACTTTCAGAATTTAAGAACATGGTACATTTAATTCAATTGCCGAAATGGAATATGAATAATTCATTATACATATTATATGTTATTAAGCTATTTTAAAGGTAACATTCCTGTTAATTTTATAAATTATACTTATTTTTTATTTTTTAAATATAAGAAACAAGCAGCTCTCAAATGATACATTTTCATTAACTTTTGTCATCATTAATTTTGGAGGTGAAGCGACTATCAACTTTTGATTTTTGAATAGTTAACTACATTTTAAAATTCCATAAGGCGAAAAATATTTGATTTTCTGAAACCCATTCTCGAGATATTTGTGATATATCTGACCCTCAGTTTTTGGCTGCTGAAACATTTTAATTACAGTACAATGGCGCATGTTGTTCCACATGCAATTCTGGTACAATCCTGTGTTATTTTAATTTTAGTACTACAATTGCTGATTTACAAAGAACAGAGTTATTTGGGTGCAGTTTAATTCTCAGGACGCATATTGCAAGTTTACTGGATGGCATATAATATGGTAATGACTTTTTAGTCTAAAACTAATGAAAATTAAAGAAAAAAGTATCTTTAAATACCTACCTGTATTAATTTAATAATAAATAAAATTATTTTTATTGGGTGATGATATTTTTAAAATCAAAAACAGTTAAAAAACAAACTAAAATTGTAATATTCCAGTGTATGTTTTATTTTATTGTATATTTGTGTACATTTTTATATTTAAATACTTTTTGTATATTTATTTCATTCATACTCATATTTGCACTTTACTACACTCCAAGATATAATAATTGTAGATAAATAATAATAATAATACAAATTTTAAATGAAAATGAATGGTCTAAGAGAATAATGTATATTTATTTGTTTATTTAGAAAAAAGAATAAGTACTTGTAAAAAATAAAACATATTATAAAATTTAATTATTATGCATTTCACAAATAAATATTTATATGACATTTTTCTCATTATTATTACAGACTTGGCAAATCTGGACTACTTGGAAGATAGATGATACAATCTATGCACCCTGTCCATGGTCACAATACTAGTAAATGTACTTTGAGCAATTATTGGGAGCATCTCTAAAAGCCCGGTAGCAATAAATGCAGTTACTGCCTGTAGGATCCACGAGGCTGTTAATATATTATTGGACATCCATTAAACTATATCCAAGTAGTAAACACACTTAAATATTAGCCATTGAATAACATTATTATACCAAATACATATTATGATTTATAATATTTATACTAAAAGTTCTAGGGAATTGAATCATGAAGATGGGACAGTTAGTCAATTGTTCACTACAAGGATCACAACACCACCCGTGTCCACATTGCAGAAGGGCATTGATAACTTCACCAACTTCATCTCTACATCCTCAACAAACAAAACAACGATCATGTTCATCGCCTGTTAAAATATAAAATAAGTAATAGTTAATGTAGTATTTTCATTACTACCTAGTTTAAAGAATAATTAATTTGTTTAGACTAATAATAATTTTTACATTTGGAGTAGAATGATTAGTGCTGTAGTCATAAAAAAAAACGTCGGTTGTGTAACATGGAGGATATTATTCAGACAAAGTGCCAGTCATTTGTGCATTCGTAAATCTTTTTAAGTAGAAGATTATGGTTCACTGTGTCATACGCTGCAAATAGGTCTACAAAGACCACCTCAGTTACTTTTTTATTCTCGTAGCCGTCCTTTATATATTGGCACAAGTTTAATACCAGTCCTGTACAGTTTTTACCCGGCCTAAAGCCAGCCTGCTCAGGAATAAGTTTTCTTTCGACTTGGCACTTGATATGATTCATGATCATACGTTCGTACAGTTTGAAAGTATGACATAACAAAGATATCGGTCTGTAATTTTTTGGGTTTTTGTAATCTTTACCTGGTTTGGGTAGTGCCACTATTTTTGCTTTTCTCTACATTTTGGGTACTAAGACCTTGTCACAGCATGAGTTTAGGAAAGTTAGTAACCATTGTTTAGATTTTATGCTGAATTCTTTTATTTGTTCTGTCATTATTTTGTCCACCCTGGGTGCCTTTCTGTTTTTCATCTCCTTCAGGCTCTCATTTAGTTCATCAGGAGTAAAGTCAAGTTGAAAATTATTTTGCTCAGTGTCTCGGCTTCTAGTGAGTTTTCCTCTTTTGATTTTTGCTGTTGGTTTACCATTTAAGAGTAGCTGTTACATTTATATCGTTGGTGTGTGTAACCGGGTCCCCATTTAGCTTCTTGATGAGTCGCCATGCTTTTTTGCTGATTTTGGTCATGTCTGTATTCTCAATGAGTTCATGTCACCTATCATTTCTATCTTTACATAAATGATTAATCCGAGTTTCTCCTAGCGTTATAGTTTCTTCGCTAAATGGGTCTATAGTAAATGATTTTCCATATTTCTTATTTATTTTGCAAGTTTCTTCCGTCATTCCGCTTATATACTGTTCTCTACATCCCCGTGGAATATGTAGTCTTGAGGTTTTCCTGACTATTTCTACGAATTTCTCATAGTTTTCTGGCTTTAGGTCTAAGTTAGATATTTCGTTATCTAGAATTTCTCTGAATTCTTTCCACTTAGCTCTCCTAAAATTAAATCGTCTTTTGAATGGTACGGTTTTGGGATCTTACGATTTCTGTGACACTTAATATCAAGCCTCGGTGTTGGTTATTAGGTATGGGATTACATACGTTCTTTATGGCTTGAAGGGCTATTTGATCACTTACGAAAGTTAGGTCTGGGTTGTAGTTTTTCTTCCACCTACCATTATTGAAGGATGGGGGAATTTTTGGATCATGAACTAGAGATAGACCTTCAGCCGCAGCCCATGATACCACGTTTTCTTTATTTTGATCTATTTCCTGGGATCCCCACGTGACAACTGTCGAAATCACCCACAACTATCTTTGTATCACAGTTATTGAAGTTATCCGGTTTTTCAAAGGCAAATGCGATATTTGGTGGTTTGTATACCGAAGTAATTGTACACTTGCGTACCTCAATAGTTAGTATCTCGATCTGACTGCTATGACTATAGGATGCGCTTTCGACCACTAATTCTAGTTAAGTATATATTGCACTACCATATTGTGAATGTGGTATTTCAATGACTAGATTCATTTCCGGTAATTTTGGCCTGACACTGGCCTCATCCCGGTGCGTTTCTTGGACACATAGTATGTCGCACCTCTGTGACTCACAAAGGGAAGCAAGAAGCTCACCTTTAGTCACGGAAAAATCTTCGACATTCTGTGTTATCACATTAATTGCTGGCGGAGGTGGCCGTAAAAAGAACCTTTTCGAGTTTGAATGTCTAGGCATTCTAGCACCGGTGTCGGTAAGATTGGTTCGCGATATTTTATCCTTGTTTGGAGTCCTATATCGCGATGCAGGGGACGCCACGTGCAAGCTCTTACCATGCCTCTCACTATCTAGTTTAGAGAATAATTAATTTGTTTAGACTAATGATAATTTTTACATTAAGAGTAGAATGAGTAGTGCTGTAGTCATAAAAAAAAAACCTGGTTAACCGTATAAATTATACTTATAACTAGAACCTTAATAGAACCTTAATCAAAAGGTATATAGTGTATACTTTCCACTACAGCCTTGCATAATATAAGTAACCTGCTATTTGTGGTAATGCCTGTTCCTCCAATTATATAGCATTCAGTTATTCAGAATCTGCTTCAACCACCTCAATCTTAACATTTGAATTAATTTCATAAATAAAAATTAAGTTTCTATATGGAAAAATAGCGGAGCATTATTTGTGTGTGGACTTGGCACGTAGCATTTGAATTGTACTCATTAAGTCTTTAATAGTGTCTTGAATGGGTTGGCTCTGGAGGCATACTCAGGAGTTTTTCATGGGTTCAATATTTTTTGTTTTATTTGTTCTCTTATAGTTATAATTTTATCATTATAGTTAAATTCATAACAAACAGATTACTGTTAATAAAACTAGTATTACATCCTGTTCTTAGTGCAATATTTAAAAGCACTAATAACCTTTGGAATTAAATGTTTTTTAATATCTCCAATATAATAATGCGCATTGTTTTATTTAATTCTGTCTACTTTTTACAGTGAGTACTCCTAGTTCTGTCAACCAGAGCACGATATACAAGAGCCAAAGCAGAGGTATGAAGCCAGTTTTCCTATTATATGGTTTTTGGTGATGTAATTGGTCTAAAATCTTGCACTCCAAATGGTGTTATTAAGATATTTTAAAGGTAACATTCCTGTTAACTATATAAATTATATTTATTTTCATTTTAAATTTGTGTTATTCTAATTTTAGTTCTATAATTGCTGATTGACCAACAACAGAGGTATTTGGGTGTAGTTTAATTCTCAGGACATATATTGCAAGTTTACTCGGATGGAATAAATAAATAATTGTTCTGTATTTAGGTTTCCGAAGCCAATATTTTGGTAGTAGCCATTAGAAAGCCAGAATTTATTTTTATGTCATGGATAAAACCAGGATTACTACATGAACAATTGACATTTTTACATCAATTATAATTCTCATTATTTTTTCTATTCATATTCAAATAAATAATATTAAACTTTCTGAACATTAGTAATAGTTAATAAATTAATTTTTATAAACAAAATGTAAATCTGTTTACATTAGTATAAGATGCCTATTTTAAATACACTGTGTACATATATTGTTAATACCTAGTCATTAATTGCTCATTTCATGTACCTGTTTTGTTTTTTTTTTTTTCCATATAAATGGCAAAAAATAAATAATAAATAATAATAATAATAATTAATTAACTGTATAACTAATATTGAAATGCAATAGCAGTATTGAAGGACTGCACATAATCCTTTTATTACAAAATTAAATGTTAAAAACTAATTACCCTTAGTTACCAACACTTACCTTAGATTAGTCTTTTAAAATTCAAATTGATTTAGATCAATACTAAATACTAATACTATCATTACTATTTCTGTGTTATTATGTTATTATTATTCATACCATTCATATCTAACCTAAACCAACCCTACTATTGTTCATATTACCAACTTTATTTAGTTTCTAACCATGAGCTTGTGTTATTAATATTAATTTTTTTTACAAATACAACTATTTTTAACTAAATATTTTAGATACTATATCTAATAATAAACAGTTTAAATTGTTTAAGCACTAAGAATGTTTGGAATGACTTAACAAGTGACATCATATCTTTTTGTTTTTTATTTTATAACCTATAGCCATAAGTAAAAGTATAACCTGAAACGAATAGGTTTTATTTAACTAAAAAAAGATCATGAAAATATTTATATTGATAGGACTGCAGTAAATTATAAAAACAGAAAATATATTACAAATTTTTATTGATTTTAAAACAATATGTTTTTAGGTATTATTATCCATTAAGAATAGGACCAGATTAAGCACAAGTATTTTGTAAGGCAATCTAAGAAAAATGTTCACTTTTCATCTTCAATATTTTGTATGTAAATTATTAAATTAATTTTTAATCCAAACCAAACAAATTACTTATTATAACTTAAAACTATAATTTTTCTAGATCAGCATGAGTCAAATTCATTGATATCATCTAAATCAATTGTTGTCAATTTCTAATAATGTTTGATTTCAATGTTCAACCTTTAATCTGATTTAGTGAATCCTGTATAATTATTTCTTTAAGTGAAATAATGATACATTTTCTTCTACTAAAAGAAATAGAATAGAATTTGATGAGTTTTGTGTCAATTTGTTCTGTGGAATTTTATTTATCATAACCAACATCTGAAACTTAATCTAGCTGTAAAATTAGGTATCTTATATTTATTTATTTATAAAGGTACAGAACAACCCCCAAAAAGTACTGACATAATTCACATTATGGGCGGGACATTTTTGTGGGTGAGAAGTTGGAAAGGTAGGATATTGAGGGGAATTTAATTTATATATCTGTTCACAACGATTAATCATTGCTAACGAAAAACGATTCTGAGCGGAATTCAATTATACGCGTTTTAAAAGGATGTAATATCCAATCAAAACGTGACAGGAAACCATTTTTGTTGCAATTTGGTTCTATAGTTGATACTTTAGAAAGATAATTTTTTGCTAAAAGCTGGTTATTTTGGAAATTAAAAGATTAAAAACTATAAGGTTGTATTGATAACCGTTTTTATTTAACTTTTGTTATTACTAAGTCTTATAATTTTAATCTTAATCTTTTTTAAACAATCGTTTTTGTTGTGGAAAAGCAATAATACAAGTATTGATCGAGTTCCGATCAGAATCGTGTTTTGTTAGAAATGATTAATCGTTATGTACAGATATAGGTACCTATAAATTAAATTTTCTTCTATATAATTAATAACCTTCCCAACTTCTCACGTACAATAGTAGCTCACTCGTGGTGCGAATTATGTCTGTCAATTATTTTTAAATACCTACCTATCTTGAATATTACTTTTTATATTAAAATAATATAACAGTGATATTAATGAAACTTGCAAATAAAATTTGTTTGTTGCGTATGACGTATGTTTATTATATTTATTTAGGTATTTAGTTTCCATGACGACTTACCATTAGAAGGATTGTATAGTACCTACCCCAGTGACCTAATACGGGTCTTTTGAGTAGTACATTTTAGTATATAATATTTACAGTATGTTTATTAATTATCATATAGGTATTTTAGGTACCTATTTAAACGAGAGTTACAAACTAAAAATTTCTTATGTTTATCTATGTTAATTTTACTATCACTGCCATGGCGATTTTATCCGTCCATGGTAACATTATAGTGTTTTAATTTCTAATACCTAATGTTAAATATGAAAATTTCACAATTTGAATAATGTTTAGATAACTATTATCAATAAAGATAAACATACAATTTATTAGAATGAAGTTTAAATTATCAATAACAATAAACGAAAAATAATAATAACGTTATAATTCTAAATAAAGTTAAATGTAAAAGTTGTATGACGTTTTAAATCAGAATAACGTAAAACTCAAAAGTCTTAAAAAGAAATATGTTTAAATTCAAGCCGATTTGTCGAAATAGCAGTATGAGTTGATCTGGGACGTGATGTGACCATAAGACCGGTCATAGCTTCAATCTGGGGTGAATGTATAGCTTGTAAATGAAACCAACGTAAGAAGACTGATAGATCATTTTTTCCACAATATCATGCATGAGACGATTAAAGTCCTCTTAGAACATGGTTAAATTCAGCTGTACATGACAATATCATAGGCTACCGAAAACATTTTTCTAAGAAGGGGGGGGCAATGTTAGGATTTAAGGAGAAATATTATATTTTTACTATTTTAAAACAACAGCCTTTTTTTATTATACTCGTATGTAAATTTTATTAACTTACAACTTACAAGTATAGGTATATAGGTAAAAGTAAAGTTAACTTTATTGATTCTTAAAAACAAATTGGAATCGTCTCGCATCTCTTCCGAAACGATCAACAATTTAAACATACAATTTGTCAATTGAAAATTGAACTATTTTTTGAACAATACTATTTTAACAAAACATAAAAAACGCAAAACCAAAAAAAATTTAACCACATCAACTCAGTTGTCAGTCCCATGTCTGAACACAGTGGGAAGAAAATTTGTTATAATTGTTATTTGTGCAGAAATTCAGATATTATAGTTGTATTTTATTTGTGTCGGGACTTACGTGCTGGTTTATTATTTTTTCGTGTCTGAAGTTACATATGCACACCCATAGTTGAGTTTCACCTGCCATATCTCGAGTCGAAAGTTACTATCACCCAAATATATATCTACTCCTGTTGACTTATACAAAAAAATAGACGAGTAATCTAATAACGTTATGCAAGTTATAGCCAAGTTAGAATAGATGTAAGTACTTTTCTGAAAATCGTTCTTTAAGGGATAATATTAATGAATCAAGAAATCGAACAATTATCGTTTCAATATTATATATTACTTCTTTATATTTGTGTTGCAAAATGAACGAAAATAATTTTTATTAATGTTTATTATTATTTTTACATTTGTTTCTTTTTCCTTTTGTAATTCAGTTACACATTTTTGTAGAGACTTGAAAACTTGACAGATGTGTCATGTGTAGCTTATTTTCTGAATAGAAGTTTTGTCCCTATGGTTATTTAGGGAAGTCATTTTCTGACTTTTCAAGTGGTTTTCATAATATTTAGGAAAAATTATTTTATCATAATATGGCTTGTGTATTGTTGACAAGGCGACACTATTAATAACCAAGTTCGCTTAGAATCGTTTTTCTTCTGCGATGTTTATTCAATGCGTGTAGATATACATGAAATTGCCGCTCTACTTTCTCTATTTCTTATCTATAACATTGGTCCACTAATGTGCTTAGTGTGTCCGTTTTTTTTTCCAAGATGTTTTTGAAACATATTTGTGAAAACCGGCAGGAAAACTTTAGAAAAAACGGTAAATATTTACGACACGGAAGGAAATGTTATGAGAGAAATGACGCGTTGTAACGTTTGGCTAAAGAAGATAATTTGAATATAGTGAGGTGTGAGGACGGGAAAATAATCACTAGAAAAGCAGGGAATTTGTAAAGTGAAACTTGCATAGTTGAGAAACTTCCTTTGGATATCTATTTTAGTTGAGGGCCAGAATTCGTACAACGAAGATCCCAAACTATTGAACTGTATTCAAGAATTTGCCTGTTGAGAGCACAATAAAGCGATTTAAGTGTATTATAGCTAACTTAAATTAACTTGCAATTCTTTTAATGAATTCCAGAAATCTATAGGCTTTGTAATGATATTAATTTGTACACGTGGCGATAGAGGGTACGAATAAGAAGTCTAGCTAAGTAACGCATACAGTAAACTGACAGTTCACTTTCATTCAAGGCGTAGGTGAAAACTATAGAAGACCGATTTCTTGTGAAGGACATAGAACGACATTCAATAATTTCGTGTGCCAGGCCAAGCGTTTCACCCCGCCTAATAAATCTATCAAGGTCTCTTGGAAGGAGCAAACAATATTCTAAGGACCCATAAATAATTTCATTTCGTCTGCAACACAGTAGGCGGCAGTGTTGAATTATAGATTTTTGTCTATATACAAAATGGGGACATTTTTTATAAAAATAAATATATATTATAAATAGGTATTTAAATCGAACAATTTTTTTTATTATTATTTTATTTAAATGCAAAATATTTTTAAAACGAACATTTTTGAACAAAGATTATTTTGTTTAACAAAAATTGATTTTTTTAGAATAGAATGGACTATTTAATTTGTCAAAAAAGGGGGGGGGGGCAAATTGTGAAACCCATCCTTGTGTTCAACATTTCCAACTATTTTATTTTGTTTTTAGTGGTATTTAGTATACTTATTGGAAAAAAAAACAATTTTAACAATTATTAATACTATTGCAGTAGTATTTATTAAACATATTATATTTTTATTTTGTTCGAGATTTAGTGTATGTAGAGATGAGAAGATGGATGATATAATTACTTAGTTTTGAGGACAGCTTACGGATACGTGCATAAACAGAGGTTGGATATTTGTTGGATCACTATTGTATGCAGTCTGGACTATCCTCATCTCTACGACTTCAATGCCGGGCAACAGAGTAATAAATAAATAAAAATGAAAAAATACACTTTGTTTATTTTTTTTTTATATATTAATGAGGTAGTATTTGATATTTATTTTCGAATAAAATCTGCATAATGTAAAATACAATATTTACTTCAAACATTTAAAAACAAACGAAAATTACAATAAATAAAAATAAAAATAAAAATAATAATAATAATAATAATAATGATGAATAAACTATTGACACTAAAAATTGAGTACCTATTTCTAAAGACAAAACATTTAGCCTAAGTAGGTATATAAATTCATACGTCTAGGTACTATTATTATAATATTCCAAATAGGGGTGGAAACAAATTGACATTGTCATAATCACGCCCGAAACCGTGTATTATATAATGTGTGTCGAAAACGATTTGAAAACACCGATAATGATAATATAACAACAAATTAATATAATATAATATAGTTTCAAAACAATTTTGAACACACGCATATAATAAACGACGTGATTTCAGTAGTTTCAAACAACAATGTTAAAGAATCTTGCATTAACTACTTAATACTAGAAATAATAATAATAATAATAATAATAATGTACCTATAATAATAATAATGATAATGATTTTTGTTTTTTCAAAAAAAAAAAAAAACAAAAATCAAACGAAAATCAATGGAAATAAAAAGCACTTGATATAATATCATACTCCGTACGAGGTTATAACGTTTATGTTCACTATAAGTATATTATATTATATTTGCACCATCAGTTGAACAAGTTTTACCCGTATTATATAATATATTAATAATATAATATAAAGTTAAATAAATGCGAAAAAAAAATAAAATAAATTACACATTTATAACATACAATAATAATAATAATAAAAAAAAACAGACTAAATTATTTATCGAAAAAGTCAATTAATTATTATTAATAAATATAATGTCTTTCAAAATATATATAAGCTAATATATAAATGTTTAAATCATAATAATATAATATAATATTCTATAATAACGTTTACAATTAATTTAGATATATAAAATATTATCGTGTTCAAAATTACAGCGGTTTTTACCCGTTCTTTCCCACCCCTCACTCACTTTTATTAAACGGTTATGTACTATAAAACTTGATGTTTCTACGCGGGTAGTGAATGTCTGTTTATAGTTTGTGATCGGTCGACATAAATCAATGATAAGGATAATATTATTGCAGTTCTGTATTTTTACGCGTAATAATATCACAATAACATAGTCAATGACGTAGTCAGGGAGGGAAACACGGGAGCCATGCCGCCCCACATTGGCCGTATTATTGCTATCATAATTGTTATAATTATCTTTTCGTGGTTGTATGTTACCCACTTTTTAATGCGATGGTTAATTTTCGTATTTCATTCATTAATATAAGTAAACATAGTGTAAAATATATATATTTTTTTTTAATGTAATTGAGAAAATTATAAACGTGTACTTTTGGTTTTGTTTTGTTTTTTTTTTTTCCCCCCAATTGAGAAATCCCGGCTACGTCACTGAGTATAGCGTATAATATGAGAGGTAGTTCACATCAAGCCTACCGACTAATTATTAACAACGATTTTGTCGTAGGAACATTAAAAAAAAAAAAAAAATCGCAAACATAATATTATAATAATAAATAAATTATGATCTCTGTAGATTAATATTATTAATTTATGCATTCCTATGGTTATAATATTGTGGATTTTACAGAGATGTTATTTAATAGAGATCCAAAATCAGTACGTCCACTATAATATTATTAGGTATATTATTACGTTTACGCAACATATTACGCAGACGCATATAATATGGAAACGAAGACAGTCGAATGGATATTTACATACAATATTACGTTTTATTAAAAAAAAAATGAATAATTTCGTACGATATTCATCATCGTGCACAATAAGTACCTATATTGTTGATTGACGCTGATATTTCGTAAAACAGATTCGTTTGCGATAACATTATTAAAATATTTATTAGGTTATTAATATTATTTTTAACACAGCAGAGCGTAGCTCAAAAGTAATAGAAAAACGTACAAAAGTTTAGTATTAATTTAAAATCGAAAAATTCGAGTTTGAGTTAAGAAAAATCGAGAGTACCTACGCCGCGTACGGCAAAACAAATGACGTGGTGTGCGACGAGTGCTAGTGTGTTTGTGAGTATGTGTATGTATGTGTGTGTGTATGTATGTCAGTTAATATTATTTATGAATATATATACACACACACAAACACACACATTTACACACGGCCAAAGAAACGTACGCATGCGAGCGCGCGCACACACACACACACGCACACACGCACAAGATATTACAAAATAATATACACAATACATATGTTATTAGTTATAGACAATTAAAATATTAAATATAATAAATAATTGGTCCTCATAGTGAGTTTCGTCACTTTAGGATATACGATTTGTACTTTTTTTTTTAAATCTATTTATAGATAATTAATATAATAATATAAGGCATACAATGAGGTAGATGATTTTACGTTTTGTATTTTTTCTTATAGTTATGTACTTATAGTCCTATGCACCTAGTAAAAAAAAAAAAAAAAAAAATAATAATAATAATAATAATATTAAGATAAAAATAATAAATAAAACAATGGAACTAACACGACTTAATTTCAATATTATTTTAAATAGTGTATAAATATTAATTTATAATAATGATAAAAATTATTATTTATTTATTTTTTTTTTTTATTATTATTATTTTTTTTTTTTTTAGCAAAAACCTTGCTTAACAGACTTTTTGTTCCTCTGGCGAGAGAATTGTAATAATAATAATAATAATAATAATAATAATAATAATAATAATTAACTACTACCCGTATGATTTCATCACTATAAAATATATAATATGTTATTATAAAATAAACTACAATTGTATTAGAAAAAAAATGCACAATAGCTCTTTTCACGTAAACTAAAAATAAAATCGTAAATAACCTCATTTTTTTGTATTAAATTTTTCTTTTGAAGTAGGTTAAAATTATACGAAACGAACCCTCCAGGAGGGAGGACGTCCGAGGGGTATCTTTCGAAAGGTATTCATATATCGTTACAGAATAAATAAATAATAATAGTTAGTTCAAAAACGTGTATAAAATAATAATATAAAATCCTGGTTTTATTTAAAATTGTTTTAATAGCAATAATTATTATGACAAGAACCCTCCAGGTGACTTTTCCTCTGCCCCCATTCCTTCCCTCTGGTGGTTCACCTAATAATATTTTGGTAAATAATGCATTATCATATCACAGATACTAAAAAAAAAAAAAAATGTTTCACTAAAATATGACGTATCTATAATAAGTATAGTAAAAAATATAATAAGTAAATAATATTATATTTGACTATTTATCAGTTGGGCAAATAAAGATATATTATAAAGATGTACGTTGCAAAAAAGAATAATTTTTGAGGCATTTTCGAATAATACCTCCCCTTCTCCCGTAATAATAATATGTACGTATATTATTTTTATACAAAATGATAATTAAATTAATATATTACTTTAACACGAGAACATCATTGATCGATGTAAATACTAGTATTTAAAACCAATGACGATCAAAAAAATCACGATATTGTTATGTCATAATCGTAATTTTTTATTATTATTTTTTTTAAATTGAGGCTTTGTTAGCGTATTGTATGACCGAACTGTATCTGCTGCATTGTGCCTCTTTTTTGGCGGTGCTCTCCATCGATTTTAGAATCATTTTCGATCGTTTACGAGGTGGCAAACTCAGGTGTTCCCTGCCGTTTTTCGTCGGCGACGGCGGTGGTGACGAACACACGGTTGGCAGTGACGGCAATGCCGAAATTACAGGCAATGACCTGGCAAGTGGCACCTCTGAGGCATACAGGTTAGGCGACGTGACCCGTTCCTCGTTGGACGACGACATCAACATGACATAGTCAACTTGCTGATGTTGCTGTTGTGTCGCTGTCTGCATGGTATGAAACGATTGCTGTTGTTGTTGTTGTTGTTGTTGTTGTTGCCTTTGCTGCTGCTGTTGTTGTTGTTGCCTTTGTTGTTGTTGTTGTTGCCTTTGCTGCTGCTCTTGTTGTTGTTGCAACTGCTGTTGTTGCAGCTGCTGCTGCCGTTGTTGTTGTTGCTGCTGCTGCTGTTTTTGGTTTTGCTGCTGCTGTTGTTGCTGCCGCAATTGTTGTTGCTGCAGTTGTTGTTGCTGCTGCAATTGTTGTTGGTGCTGCAATTGTTGTTGCTGCTGCAATTGTTGTTGCTGCTGCAATTGTTGTTGCTGCTGCAGTTGTTGTTGCTGCTGCAGTTGTTGTTGTTGTTCCAGCAGTTTTTGTTGCTCCAGCAGCTTCTGTTGCTCCAGCAGTTTTTGTTGCTCCAGCATTTTCTGTTGCTCTTGCAATTTTTGTTGCTCCTGCAATTGCTGCTGCAATTGCTGGTGTTGCTGCTGCTGCAATTGATGTTGTTGCTGCTGCTGCAATTGCTGTTGTTGCTGCTGCATTTGTTGTTGCTGCATTTGCTGTTGCTGCATTTGCTGTTGCTGCATTTGTTGTTGTTGTTGCTGCATTTGTTGTTGCTGGTGCAGTTGTTGTTGCTGGTGCAGTTGTTGTTGCGTTTGGTGTTGATGGTGCATTTGTTGTTGTTGCTGATGTAGCCGACGCGTTGACGACTGCGAAGACTCGTCCATGATTAGGGTCAACGAGCCCGAAGAGCTGCTGGCCGGGCTGGGCGGTTGATCGCAGTTGTATTCGTCATCGTCATAATCGTCGTCGTCGTATTCTCTGCGTTTGCGGTTAGCCGCGGGCAACATCGGATACAGGTATTTACAGAGCTTGTTTAATTCTTTGTTCACATCCGTGTTGCCCATAACCATTTCACCGTCAACGTCGTCATCATCGTCATCATCTTCGTCGTCTTCGTCATCGTCTTCGTCGTCGTCCGACTTGCCGACGTCTCCTCCGATGACTGTAGACCCTGACTGCGGCACTAGGTTAATGCATTTGGGCTCGTCATCCGACAATTGCATTAAAACGGCGGACGAACCTGACGAGATGATAGACTTATTGTTCTCCTTGTCGCTACCGCAACCCGACGAAGACTCGCCCTCGGACACAGCGGTGCCTATATCTTTATTGATCGACTTGTTGGGCACCACGACGACCAATGCATCGGCCGTGGACACAACCCCGGCCGCCGTAGGCACGGGGCTCGTGGCCAATCCACCGGTCGTGGCAGCCGCTCCACCACTGCCATTTTCCGAATGGCTCTTTATGTGACTCTCCATCGTCTTTTTCGAAGTGAACGTCCCATTGCATATGGTGCACTTGTACACCTTCTCACCGTAGTGGGACACTTGATGCAGTTTGAGCACGTGGTTATAACCGAACGACTTGCCGCAAATGTCGCACGAGTACGGTTTCTCGCCCGTGTGCGTCCGGGTGTGCACCTTTAGCTGTTTGGAACACGTGAACCCCTTGTCGCACGTCTTGCACACGTACGGCTTTTCGCCCGTGTGGGTCCGTATGTGGATGACCAGCTGACCGCTCTGGATGAAAGTCTTGTCACAGAACGAGCACTTGTGCGGCCGTTCGCCCGTGTGTATGCGCATGTGCCGGTGCAGCTTGCCACTGTGCTCGAACGCCCGATCGCACACGTCACATTTGTACGGCCGTTCCTTGGTGTGGATGCGTCGATGTACGCTCAGATTCTCTTTGACCGAGAACGGTTTGTCGCAGTACTCGCACTTGTACGGTTTCTCGCCGGTGTGCGTGCGGTAGTGCCGGGTCAGCCGAGCCGGCACCGTGAACGATTTACTGCAGTAGTTGCATTGGAACGGGCCGTCCGACGCGGCGTCCTTTACGTGAGACCGCAAGTGATTTTGAAAAGCGTTTTTCTGCATAAACACCTTGTGACACACGTTGCATTGGAGCGATTTGTCCGCGGCGGCCAGCGTATCGGTCTGCAACAGCGGCGCGGCCGGCAGCGACGCTGTAGCCGCTGCAGTCGCCGCGGCCACCGCCGCAGCGGTTTTGGCCGACTCGATGGTCACGGCTGCCTCTTCGACTACCGGCGTTATGGTGAACACCGGCAAGTCCGGGCTGCACACCACCCGTTTGATGGTCGCCGCAGCCGATAGCTCGGAACCTCCCGGTCCTCCTTTCTTGTGCAGCTGTAGATGGTGGTGGCCGCTACCGGTCGTGGCGGTGGCCGCGGCGGCCGGCTTCAACGGGCTGAGCGTGCAGTCGATTCCGACTCGAACAAAGTCAGCCGTAGTAGATCCACTTCCGCCGGACGAGCTCAATATCGGCATTTCGCCATTGATCAATTCTACCATGTCTGATACATGGCCCAAAAGGTTTTCTGTGGACACACAACAAATTAACAATTACATATAATGCGAATATTCGTAAAAATTGATTTAATTGTAATAATGGACCGGCAAAAGGATCGCGAATGGAGGCTGCGATTAAAAGATGTGGCGGTCTGGCGGCGTAATTCAATTATTCTCAGAGTCTCGTCCGCCGTAGGTAATTTTCGCCACGTTCGGATAACATTCAATTTTCGTCCGTTCCACTCCTCCCCTCCCCACACCCACTCGCGGACGCACGTGGCGCTCGAAAATATTATACGACTGTGTTCGGTCATCGTAGTAATGATTCGACGAGGGCGTCGTCAAAAATGTATTACCGTGATTGCACACGTGCACGGAATTTTACGAATTAACCGCGAACACATACGTACATTCGTCCGCCATAAATAATAAAACGGTTCTGTTCGCCTCTCATATATATGAATAAGTAATTTCGAAATTGTTACGGACAATTCTATCGTATAAATATTTACCACGCGAAAGAACGCGTAGCGCAGCAAAATAAAGTTTACACAAACAAAAATAAAAAAACCGTAGATTTCATGTATTATATGTGCATATATATATATATATACGGGATGATCAATCCTTGATAAGACGATAATTATCTCGGAACGTTAATTAATTTTTTTCCGAATTTGTCATTTGAAAAACAGGCAGTTCTAAGATGTTACGTTCCGGTTTTTTTTTCTGAGGGGAGGGGGGTGGCGGGATAAAACCGACTCTACTCACTTTTGATTTTCGTATATTATATTATGAATTGGTTTTAATACGCGTTGATGTTGAAATATTCAATTCCCGTCGACCCGTTGACGAGATATTTCATTTTTAAGTTATGGTTGTGTTGGCCTGTGCCCCAGTAGTGCAGGAGCACTAATTGAAATCCGCACGCCGCGCCCAAACACAAATGCTGACGCTCCTCCTCATTCTACCCAAAACTTAAAGTAGAATATCTCGTCGTACATTCGGATCGGAAGGAATCGAAAACTTCAACATCGAAATGTATTTCAACTGAAACTTCGCGTGTTTATGGGATTTACAATACGAGTATAATATCGGTTGCTGTTCGAAAATCAAAAAGCCGTCAGCGGTACCACTCCCGAAAACCACGGCAATGCCACGGTTTCAGAGCCGCTTGTGTCGTATAAATTGCGGAAAACAAAAAAAATGAATACATTCTTGTCGTCGAGGATTGTACACGCCCTGTATACGGACGAAAATGCGAACGTGGCCGTGCAACTGTTGCGCCGCTTATGATATTACATTATTCGCGTTTGAAAATTATACGTACGTGCGTATACCAAAGGGACGGGCGGGAGTGGAATAATGGAGGGGTGGGCAAAGGGATATTCGCACGAGCGTGGCGGCGGCGGCGGCGACGGCGGCGCTTTTGCCGTTTAGTAAACGTTTCAATTATTTCGACTATTTGCCACGGACAACCGAACCGGCAATGACGTTTTGCTATCCGCTATTTATATTTGTAATTTGATTATTGACTTCGCGATCGGTTATTCACGCGCTACAAGTTTTATAAATCGTTCCCGTTATTCCCGCAACAATATACGCGCATTTGCGACAATCGAACGTCCGTTCGTTAAATCGCTTTTAACGTATAAACAATTTTATACGCCGCTCTCTGGAGATGTGATTCACAGCGGTGAAAATGGTGAGGGGCAGAGTCCCCCCTTTGTGTCCAGGGCGAATAAGTCAGTCCCCGTTAGGCGTTTAGGCTTTCGAGTTCCGGTGGGACGATATCCAGTCACGGTCACTAAGACATTCTCGATGATATTTTAATCAAACCCAAACATTAGTTTTATTGAAAGTAAATACATTTTTGTATCTATTCGGTTATATGCGTACGCGCACGTAACATTACATTTGAGGGCGAAGGGTAAAGTTTATTTTGAATACCATATATAATAAGTGACACGTTTTTACGAAAAATGTTTGCGAGATAAAAACATTTTCGAAGTCTTTCATATGTGAAAAAAAAAGAGTTTCCCGAGAGTTTGGTAAAGTTGAGTTAGTTCTCGGCAACGCCCCCTTCGACTTTCGTTATATATAGTCCTCTTTCGAAGTTTTTTCCACTCTGACAACTATGTAAGTACTGGGTGGTACACATATTATTATAATAGACGTGTTGGTCGGTTTTCACTTTTTTAGCAATTCAGTGTCCGTTTATAAAATATAAAAACTAGACTCGTATAGAAAATGGGAAGAAAAAAACAGACGTCATGTCCGATTAAGAAAGGGACCAGTATTATAATACCCGTATTGCCGTTTAAGTTTTTGTGTACATGGTGGATATTTTATCGCATCCAGATGATAATTATGCAATTTTTAGTTGTATGGTTTTAGAATGGCGAATCGAGTTTAAAAAATTAAATATTTAAAAAAAAAAAAAAAACCGTGTTTGAAAAAGGCCGTATTTCATTCCTTTACGTCAGGTTCAAAAAACTATCCAAGTTTGATACCACAAACGGTTTAGGAGCCACTCAAAATCTGGTTCTCGGTTGAAATCCAAATTGAATAAAATATAAATTAAAAAAAAAAAACAAATTTTCAAATAATTTAGTCACCTTTCGTATGACGGGCGACGATGATAAATTAGCCGTCGTTATGGAATATACTTTCGAATCGGTCAATAATATTATTTACCCACCTATACACAATACGCATTATAATTTCAAACGTTTACTCGTATTATACCCATTGTATATTATATCCACACCACAATATAAACGTACATATTATTGTCGTCGACTTTTGATTTTTTTAACGTATTACCTGTACCACAGTATACGTATATCTTAATAGAATTAAACGTCCGAATTGCTTAGAATCTATTTGAACCTAAAATCAAAATTCTATATAGTATACGTAGACCATGTGTGAATGTGATGTGTATGAGGTGTATTTATGGTGCGCATGCTAAACACGCCGTTTTAAATTTACCGAAAATACGTCGGATATAAATCGAAAATCGAGGGGTAAACCGATTGTTTGAACTGTATCGGTAACCGTGACGTTAATGAACTTTACCCTCGATAGTAACTGTGCATGCGTATGGGAATAACCCGCGAATCATTGATCCTAAAATAAAATCAGAACCTCGAGTCGTACACGAAATATTCCGAGTAAAAAGCGATTTTATATTCTGAGCGGAGTCACGAGGAATGTATTGGTGGTATAGAAATGTATGTGTCGGTATTACAATGATTTTATTTATTATATTTTCTCTGAACGACAATTTCCACCAGAAATTTCGCTAGAGATTACCAAGCGTCTTTGCCGATAGGTTCCCGAGGCGGTACTTTAGAAACGTCAGTTTTTCAGGGATTTTCATAATAAATGGGGGAAAATCCGCAGGGAAAATTTACGAAATTTACGTACCTAAATATTGTTTTCGAATTTCCCAAACACGTACAACCCAACTCCGCTCAAAATCGTCGTTTCATTGCAATGATTATAATCTTTGTGTACGGATATACATTCCCGACTGTCTTTCCGGCTTGTCATCCAAAACCGTTTCACTGTGTCCCACCCACCGTGCGAATTATGTCCGGTTTTTGTATTCACGTTGTTTACGTAGGAAATTCTACTCGGGACCGTGGACAAATTTCGAGGTATCAACGATTCCGGGCTAATAGAGTTCGAGTTAAACGAGTCCGATGAATTGTAATTAATATCGTATTATCGGCCGGAGTACCGGTCGACGTGTTCGCACAGTACCCCTACCCGTCATTTCCCCGACCGGACGTCCCGTGTAATTATTTATATATTGCGCTCGGAACGCGGTTATTATAATGTTTGTCGTATCCGTTGATTTCCTATCCGTTACCGTTTCTGCGTCGGGATTAATAATTTTCGATTTATTGTACGGTTATTATATTATGTTTTCGAAAATCTCGCGCCGAAATCTCGGACGAGTCGGCCGGTGAATTTTTCCAGCGCATATTTTTGTAATCGTCCGAAGTCAGAACGAAATGTCTCCGAGTTATTCCATTTTGAATACCGAGGATCCGTTAAACGCATTGAAAACGAGTATACGATTAACAAATAGGTGCGCCGTACAAAAATGTATTTATGAACAGTTAGTCAACTAAAGTCGAGTATACTCGGGCATTCTTTCAACTTTATCGAACCCGTGACCGATTAAAGCATATTTATTATATCGTGCGGGTTCTCGTTTTTAAAAACCAAATTTGTGGTACCGCCGCAGAATACGATATTCTGTTATGAAAAATCCACGAATATTCGAAAATCACATCTTCAACTGTTTACATTATATTTATCCGCAAAAATGGGCAGAGCACACTTAAAAAAATCACCCTATATATTGAACGCGCGGCTTTTTTCCAAGCACGTGCCGCAGTTATTATTTGAGGAGGAGAAAACGCGACGACGGAGAAAACGACCGGCTCGTTTAATAAAAACGGCGATGACGGGTCTATATATGGGAACGTCACGAACGATTATTTTTCGTAATAATAGAAAAGCGAACGCGCGGAAATTATTACCGACGCGAGGGGTTCGGACTGGCAAACCACGATTACGGATATTATATAGAGATGGACGAAGAGGATTGTGTGTATACTGTGGGATCATGATGGGATGGTTTGGCTGGAGCGACTGCGATTTCACTCCCCCGACGAAATCGAACGAAGGGGTGAAAAACAGAAAAATCACTTTCTTATTCAACTTGAGTTTTTTTTTTTTTCCAATTTGAAGATTCGATCTTATAATTTCAAAACGTAGCGCATTTTTTATTGTATTTTGAAACGTGGTCAACAAAATTGAATTACGTTTGAAACGAAGACGACGGCAATCGCATTGAAATATATAACAATAGACGAATCGTTTACATCTATACATACCCAAAGTGATATTTCTGGGTTTTTTTCGTCGTACCCTTTAAATGTACGCGGTTTGTTTACTGCAGTGACCGACTATTCAGTATTTTAATGTATCATCGATTCTATAGGTACAATAAATATGGGGAAAAAAAAGATATTAAAAATCATGACTTTATATTTTTCAACGGAAAAACAAAAATTAAATTAGTTATACGGGCCTATTTCTACGAATGAACTCGGCGTTGAAGACCCTATAATAAAAGTTTTATAACTTTTTACGAACGAACGGAGATTAAATCGATAGCGATTGAACGATTTCAAACGTACCGGTCACGAATTAGTTCGTGGTACCAGTTAACGCTGAGCGATAACGCGTTAACGGGCCGCGGTAGTTACCGTCGACCATCTAGCTCGGCATGATAGCGCGACAGTACTGTCGCATTGTCGTCCCGTCGACTGCTAGTGACTGAACTACGTTCTACACGACGACAGTGCCGCGTCGGCGACTGTCGCGCGTGTGTGTAGCTGTCACCGTGTAAACGGCTCTTGAGACCCGTCCGAAACATGTTTCCGCCGCAAATTGTAAGAAAAAAAAAAACTCGACCGTAGTCTGACAATGGCGATCAATGCATATTTACGGTGTTTGTAGGAAATATCAACACGAGCGACGATAAAAAAAAAAAAAAAAAAAAAATGAAAAATGTAAGTAACGATAAAATAAACAGATAAAGAAACGTGTTTTATGCGTCCGTAACACGTCGGTCGCAATGGACGGCCGAAAAGAAAAGAAAACGGTTCGCGAAATAATATACGTACGCGTACACATATATAAAAATAAATCCGATTATGCGACGACGTCGACAACGCGACGACAGCGCGGCGGTGTACAAACAGCGAGAGAAAAAAAAAATAATATTCGCGAAAAAAAAAATATATCACGTGTGTTTGTGTGGTGCGTGCGTGCGTCGGCGTGTGGGAGGATTTGGCAATACGATATTTTTGCACACACGACGCAGACGGCCGTGAATTGCCTATTCGCGACGCCGCGCGATCGAAATTTCGCGAGAATTTTTCGCACGAGATTCGCGAAAGAAAAATAAGAAAAAATAAAAAAAAAAAAACCAAAATTCCGAACGTTTACGCGCCCCGTCCATACGGCCGCGAATATCGGCGCTAACGATTAGACTGACGAAAAATAAAGGGAAATAAAAACAAAACCGGAGGTGACGAAGTGAGTAAAATACACGGCGCGGCCCGCGTAAACGTTTCGCAAACGGTACGCGAAATGCGTTTCGCGTATTTCGTGTTCGGCGGGCGAATAAAAGTTTTCTCCGCGACGCGCGAGGTCGGTGAACCCGGAACACTCACTCGCCCGGGACCCCGAGCGACGCGGAATTCCGTAAACAAGCCGAAAGGAAAGAAAACGAGAAGAAAAAAAGCTACAAATCCGCCGGTGTCGTATACGATGATATTTTCGCGTGTGCTGTTGTTACAACGGTATACGAAACCGGAGCGTAATGTTCGATCGATCGAAAAAGCGCGAAATCGATCGGATTTTTCTCCCGCCTCCCCTTCTCCCCCCTCTCGTTTCGCGCGTTTCCGCGGCATACGCGCGGGTAACGGATTTTTTTTTTCGTTTGCGATCCTGTCGATTAAAAACGAGAAAAAAAAAATAAAAACACTTTAAACACGGGCAATAAGAACGATTTTATCGTGTATTACGAGTGTTTGTCCGTATGCGGTGATATTAATATTTTACCCGGCGGCGGCGCGGTGTTGGTGTTGCGCGCGTAGGCGTCCATTCGGGGGACGGGCAAGAACGGATTTTTTTTTTCGTTTGCGATCCTGTCGATTAAAAACGAGAAAAAAAAAAAAAAAAGTGCCAAAAAAAAAAAAAAAAAAAATCATGTAATTATATTTAGAATCCATACAAATATAAATGTTATCGTCTTATTTACACATTGAAGACGACCGTGATAACCGTAGACACCTCCGTTTATCACTAAGCTAATTTTTACATTGATTACGTATCCGGCTTTCTTTCCAGTGTCCTTCCGGTCAAGGAATACCGACCCCTAGTATCCGCATGCGCTTTAAAGTGGGTTCTAGGATCGTTGCGTCCCCCGTCCGAAAAAACACGCTACGGACGGTGTCGACTGCGCGCGCGACCGGGTTCACGATCGCGGCGTTCGCTCTACCAATAATAATAATAATAATAAAAAAACAATAATAACAATAATAATAATAATAATAATGATAATGATAATGACGATCGGACGAGTGTAACGTAATGTGCAATTGATGTTTCGTCGAAAACGGCACCGCACGAGGCAAAGGTCCCCGGTCCGATATACCGTCGCCGTTCGGGAGATAACGGGCACTACGATATCGTACATATTTATAGAATTGTTACAATAATAACATTACGTCGGTTCCCGTATAATGTCGGCATAACAATATAACCGTTATTGTTCTTCGCTGCACCGAACGCGGCGTTTTTTTTTTTTTACATTTTTTTGTTCTTTTTACCGTCGTCTCGCGACCCGTTAGTATAACAACGGCGATTCTCTCCTCGGCTTGTTTTTGCGGATTTTTTTTTTTTGGCAAAACAAACGTTTCAAAGGACCTCTCACTCCCATCCGCCTCCTCTCCCGTCACCCACGGAAGTCTCGTTTGTTCACACCGGCGGTCCGGTGTGTCGGGCGAACGAGCGAGCGTGCGCGCACCCGACAAAGGGGTTCCGAGTTTCCCGCGGGCCGGGCCGTCGGGCCCGGGGCACGAGCCGTACGACGGGTCCATACAGAGCGCCGTATCGGCGACCGTAAAGAACCGGGAGTTAACAGCGAAATAACTCGCCCGTATACGCACGACGGTTTTGTTTCGAAAATGAAAATCCGGGAGCCGTCCGTGAACTACGACGGGGCCGGTCGATTGATCGCGCGGACGGGGGAAAAAACCGCCGGAGGACGACGGCAGACGAAATATACTCGTCGAATTATAATTATAACGATATCGTGACGTGCGGACGGCGTTAACGATTTGTCCCCCGCGCTATTGGCCGACGAATCGACGGACGGTGAAAACTAATGCGCCGTAGACGTAATTCGGGTGTTATATACACCACCGACGACAGGGGGAGTCGCGCGGGACGCGCGTGTTATTAACATAATCATGTTGTCCGCGGAAACGATTCGAAAAATATTCCGCGGACGCCGAACGCGCGCACGAATTGACGAGAGGGGAAATAATAGTAATAATAAAAAAAAAAAATAACGAAAATAATAGTAATGTAAAAAAAAAAATTATCACGACAGAGGATAATCGGCCGGCGGCCGGCGGGGAGTCGCGCGATCGCTTTCGGATTTCCATGCGGTTCGAGTTAATTATACATTCAATATATTCAAATTTCGTATCGCTAAAAAATGGTAAACGTCGCGCCTGCGTTACAAATATCGTAATAAAAATATACAAAATATACAGTGTATACCGCGACCGGCGTCGGTAATATTATACGCGGTTCGCATTAAACAGATGCGCATTATAACAATAATATGGCGGCTACTCTACTCGTGCGACACGTACGTCGCGTTCGAAAATTATTCGTTTTGACGACATTACTGGCGAACCGGTCCGTATCGTTCAAGAAAAAAAAAAAACTCACAAAAACGCGGTTTTCTCGCGGGAAATATCGCGCGAAAATCGGAGAGGAAAATTACCCGACAGACGCGTACGGCCTCCACAGCGGCGGCGGCGGCGGCGCGAAGTGTTTGCACCTCAAATCGGCGATTCGATTTTGCACCAGACCCTACACCGAAATCTACAAACCCGGAGGGGGAGGGAGGACACGAAAACCTAGTTCCCTTTGGCGGTCTTCAGTGAAATTTATCAAATGTCCGCGGTGTAAAATTCGTTCAACGAATGAAAAATAAAAACCAAATCATTTTTGCTAGATTTCTCTGTACGCCAGGGCGGCCACTCTTTCGTACCGCCACCGCCTTCTGGAAGTCTCGGCGACAGGCCGATCCGCTCTTTCCGACGCCGAAATCGGTTCCACGTCACGCCGTTGGCGGAAGTTGTCGAGGGGAGCTGGAAAAATTAGCTCCCACTCCTCATCGTCCAATTACCAATTGGGACTGATTTTTCTGTTTACACGTTGTGTACGGGATGAGACCACTCGAGCCCCCCGCAAAGCCCGATTAGATCCGATTAAAAGACGGCGGTACGGACGGGGAAACGGTATACGGGAGAATGATGTATGTATTACAGCGGTGCGTTTACGGGCGGGATGTGGAAGGAGTTTGAGGTCGGCGGGCACTGCGCGGCCGGCAATAATAACGTAATAAAACCGACGTTGTAAACGTGATAAATGTTATTACGGCGTGATAACAACGTACGTTATACTGATAAACCGATATGACCGTGTGTCATTAGGACGGTCGAAAACAATAACGAAATAGGTATAGCCGCGCAATCGCGTAGAGAGAGAGAGAGCGAGAGAGAGGGAGATAGAGAGAAAGAGAGAGAGGGCGAGAGAGAGAATATTATAACAACAGCGCGTGTGTCGGTCCCTAACCTGTGTAGGTGAAATAAAATAACAAATCAAATGGAAAATCGACACGACACAACGAACGAAACGCACCGGGTTTTGTTCCCGGACGGTCAAAGCCGTGCACGACGACGACGACGACGTTGACCGTTCGCCGCACGCACGGTTATTATATCGTTGTAATTATTTTTAATTTAAGGTATTTCTCGATAAGTCGCGCGAGATTAACTTTGTTCGTTAATTTTGGTCGTTACGTATATTATATGCATGTTTTATCACGGTGATATTATTTTATTCGCCGTAATTGTGTAACCCGCTATATCCGACACGAGCTATGCACATAAACGTAACACACGTTATTTACGGGCGAGATAGATAAATCGTAAAACGTATGGTATATTTAATTGTGCGGTTCGTTCGCGTGTAATTGTTCGGTCGGGTTGTAACGCGTTGCGATAGTGTACGCGAACAACACAAAACATGTGCGCCGCGAGTCGCGCGCCTCATTTCGGAGACATTTGTGCGCGTTTCCTTTCGCCGAAAACTTTACGTTTTCGAGAAAAAAATAATTATAATGATAATAAAAAACCGGGGAAAAAAATCACAACTAACGCACGCCCGCGGGTATCGCGCAATTCGATAAGCACAACACCGGTGTGCCGCGTTAACGAGCGGTCGGGACCCGGGCAAAAGTACCGGATCGGGCGAATCCCCGAAACGCCCGCAGCACGACGCGCAGCTAAAATGTCCGCGATTTACTCGGGGGGGGCGAAACATCGAGCCTCGGCTTTTGCCCGGACACACCGAGTGCATCGACCTCGTTTCGCCGAAACCGTCACGTCCGCGAAAATTCGATTTTGCACAGTGAACGCACCGTGTTTGCTGTTTGACTATATTGTGTATAATATCGGGACGAAGACCTTTATTAAAGGCCGGCGATTCGCCCAAATGAAATCGGTCACTGTTGTACCCGCAGGTTTGTCCGGGCGAAATCCGGAATATATATGACGTTTCGCCCGATTTCGGCTTTTGTGCCCGGACGAATATTTATCGAATAACGAGTGTCCGAAATTGGATTGTAACGTTAAAATCGTCGCGATACACACTGTAGAATACGCGTCGGGGCCGTCATTTCGGTTTTTTTTTTTTTTAAACATTTTTTTTTTGGAAGGTTAAGAAGTCGTTTAACAGTCGTTTTAGACAGTGTAATTTCACGCAACTGTCAGCGACGGCGGTTAAAAATCAGCGAATGTCGGTACGTTCGATGTGACACGTTAGAGCGCGGTCGGCCGGTTACCGCGGACTCAAAGGCGGTCACACGCGCGTCGGCGAATTTCTGCTCGATATTTGAATAATTCTCGGGCGCCCGACGGAATTTCGTGAGGTTTCGCGAACTCGGCGATTACCGGCTCGGAAAACCGACGCGCGCGGACGGCCCGTAAATTACACCGCCGGGTTCCCGGCGTTTTTTTTTTTTTTTTATACGCGATTTTCGCGCGTTATCCCATAATGATTGGCTCCCGCGTTATGTATTTGGCGGCGATGATCAAACACATCGCGCTCATTAAAAAGCCGCCGTTGAAAAAAAAAAAAATAAAAAAAAACCCGTCCAGCTCAAAACCGTCAACAAAAACACTCGGCCGTTTACGTGCGGAGCGTCGCAACAGCGTGTTCGAGTCGCATCGTTGACCGGAGACCCTTCAATACCGTTTTAAGCGCTTTTCGTTTTGTTTTTTCTCCTTTTTTTTTTCGCTCGTTTACGTGCCAAGTATCGCGAGTCGAACGGATAACGTGACGAAAACCCGATTTACGCGTCATTCCGTTTTACTTCCCGGCGGATTTTCGTGGGTATTCGGTATTTAAAGACGTTTCGCGGGCCGCCGTGTCATATTGTCCGCGTGCGGGGGCGCATTTCCGCGACGTCGGCGTTTTCGGTTTTAATTTTTTTTTTTTTTCATTCCGCCGACGGAAATATAATATCGTGCGCGCCGCGACATAATCGAATGAAGACATTATAATATATTGTATGACATTATTGTCGCGATCGTATGATTAAAAAAAAAAAAAAAAAAACCCGTGGCGCGCGCGTTCGGCGTTTTTCGTGAAAAAAATTTTCCGCCGACGTCGACGGAAATCGTATAAATAATCGTCGTACCGCTGTATGGCGACGATTGTTACTATTATTATTTGTATTATTATTATTATTGTTGTTGATGTTATTGCGAGCGTTTTTCGCATAAATAAGCGTCCGCGTGCACAGAAGACACGGTCTGTCGTTGTAAATAATAAGTTGTTATATTGTGTTGGCGTATAGAAAAACCGTATCGGTTATGATATTGTACGATGATAAAAATCGCGCCGCATAAAAAAAAAAAAAAAAAAAAATTACAAACCGAAAATACGAAAACTCGACTGTATAATTGTCATTAAATTATCGCCGAATATCGAATATCGGAGGGGAAGGCGGAGGAAAAAAATTAGTAAAAATCCGTGGATTTTCGTGTGCTTACCGCCGGCGTTTTTGTTGTTGTTTTTCATGTTGAGCAAGAAATTTTTGATCCATTGTTTTTGCGTGTTGTCCCAGAGTTGAGCCATTTTTCATGTTCCGCCGGATACGCGGCGCCGACCAGGGGGTTAGGGAGAGGGGGTTTAATTCTTGTCGCGGAAGACGCTGTAATCGGGAAGAGACTGCAATCACCGGCGGCACGGCCGTTTGCTACTGAAACGATTGCACTACTGTTGTGGTGTATGTGTGTGTGTATGTTATGTGTACGCGTTTTGTGTGCGTTACTATAATAATTCTTTGGCCGCGGCAGCTGTCGCTGTTGCGCGGAGAGAGGGGAAAAAATAGACGAAAAAAAAAAAAAAAAAAAAAAAAAAAAAAAAAAAAAAAGAAAAAACACCTAGGAAATCGTGAAAACGAACGGTGTAATATTATTATAATAACGACGATAGTGTTTTCGGGCCGTCGAAACGCTAGCGCGTGGTGCGTTGTACGGTCGTCGCGGGACCGCGGCCAACAATCAGGAGCCTACTGAAGCCCCGAAGGCGGCGCGATGAGCGTTCCGTCCAAAACGCGGCGGCGGTCCCCGCGGTGTCGGTTTCCCGGCTACACTATAATGTATACTACCGTACTATACGATACGATACAACACGTGTGTGTGTGTGTGTGCGTGTGCGTGTGCGTGTTTGCGTGTGCGTGCGTACAGTGCGTGCGTACGGGTGCGAGTGTGCGAACGATTTGAGCGATCGGACGACGACGAAAACGACGACGTCGGCGGCGACGGCGGCGGCGGCGAGAGGACGGACCGCGGCGGACGTACGGACAGGCAGCACGACGGCGACGGCGGCGGCGGCGGCGGCGGCTATGCGCGCGTTTACACTGTGCCTATCGCCGCGTTCGCTGCACCGTGGTGCCTCCCCGCGCGCGCGGCGATTCGTGCTTTGGCGGCGTTCGCGCGTTGCGTGCGTGCGTTATTTGTGCGTACGCGACGGTTCCGTGTGCGTGTGCGTCGCGTATACGGCGTTACTGCCATAATAGCTGTGCGTACACGCACACGCACACGCGTCCGCGATAAGAAGAGAAGCGCCGACTGGAACCGAACGCGGCCGACGGGCCGTCGCACGTGGGACCCGCGCGGCGGTGCGTGGATGTGCGCCGCGGCCGCGTACTATCGCGAACCGATGGGGGGACGAATGACGAAAAAAAAAAAAAAAAAAAAAAAAAACAACCATAATAGGCCCAATAAAAACGCATTGAGGTCATCGAACGACGACGGTTCGTCCTTGCCCCCCGCGCGCCGCTTGCCCACACGTGTTTACTGCAACCGCTGCACGCGTTCGCTGGACGCCGCCGAGGAGCGAGAACCCGGCGCGAAATAATAATACAATCCCTCCGCGACGATTTATTTAATACGAACGCGTGTATTATTACAATACGCATTATTGTGCGGCGCACGACGTATTGCATATTATTATATAATATCGTTGTCAACCGGCGGCGGCGGCGGCGGCAGACACCTGCCGGGCGCACGTGGGGTTGCGTTTCACGTGTGGGAACCGCGTCGCGGCGGATGTGCAGAGAGTTATCGCGAACTCTCCGAGTCTCCGGCGTTCGCGAAAGAACCGCCGACGACGGCGACGGCTATGTCCGGCGTCCCGACGGCGGCCGTCTCCGCGGCGTACGTGTCGTTGTTATTATAACAATAACACACGTTACAACCTTGACGGACTGGCCGTCCGTCGTCGTCGTCGTCGTCGTCTTCACCGTCGGTATAAATATAGAATGTATTTATTTTTTTTTTTTTTCGGGAAAGGAAAACCACGGTTTTTGCTTTTTCGTTTTACATCGTGTTCCGCGCGCGGTAACGACCGCGGGGCGCCCGTGCGTTGACCCCGGTGAATCACACGCACCGCGCACGCACACGCGAACCAATAACTCGGGCATTGGGGTCGGATATACCAACGACCACGACGACGACGACGACGACGGCGGCGGCGACGACGACCACGAAGCCGACGACGACGTTTATATTCTCCGAAAAAAAAAAATATATATAAAAAGGGGGCGCGCCTGCATTTGGGCGTTCCGAGGTTCGTTGACACCGCTGTTCGTGCGCGCGCGCGCCGCGCGATCCGGCGCGTGTGTGCGTGTGCATCTGCCGAATTTTTATTATATTGTTGTTCTCGTCAAAAACGCAGTACGCGGCGCACGCACGGACGTTTCGTTATTATTGCTGACAGAGAGAAAGAGTGAAAGAAACGCAGCGAGAGAGAGGGAGCGATTGTACAACGTGACCGACGGAGAGAGCGCGCGCGCGCGAGAGACGGACGGGGAGAGAAAGAGACCGAGCGAGACGGACGGAGATGGCGAGAAGAGAGAGTGATGAATAATAATAATAATAATAATATTAATACGATGATGATGAAAAAAAAAAAGTAACAAATTACACATCATCTCTCGCGCTTTACGCAATGCCGACCGGCCGAACAATAGAAATGTCGTATTATTGACGTATTGTCAATGTGTCCGCGTAATTTCCATCGCAGCCGCGTGTTAAAACAATAATATTATAATCCGCGTTCTTATTTACAACGGTTTGCGGCGCACGATATTACGACCGCGCGGCCGCAATTAATGTTATACGGACAATATGGGTCACGAAAAAAATTGACAACAATGCCGTCGCCTGTTTTTTTTCTCTTCGATAATCGAACATGCGAAGAACGGAAAACGATGGATTCGGCGACGGTGTTATCGCGTGCCGGTCCGTGTCGTCGTTTCGTTTCGGACGCCGATTCGAATACGACGACGAGTGCCGATGAGCTGGGGAGAAAATCGGCCGAACGATAACAGCGTAGTGTCGTACGTATACGCCGTCGGCGGTGGCGCGGGCGTTTCGGCGGCGCTTGGGGGGGTGATGGGAGAGGGAGGTTAATGGAAGTGTAGTAAGAGCCGAGGAATGAGTTATGCAACGCGCTGCGTGACTGCGGCGGCCGTGCGCGAAACGTAACAAGAAGTTTCGTTACGCGGCGAGAGGAACATGCGTGCGGCGGCGGCGGTGTAACCTTTCTCAACGCACCGATGCGGCGGCGGCGGCGGCGAGCGATTGCGGAGGACCCGGACGGTCGTTTCGGCGCGCCGCCGTCGGCGGCAGAAACGACGGTCCGTCGCCTACACGTGGGCCCCCGCGTACTGCGCCCGAGCCGGACGACCGTAGCCGCCGCCGTCGAACACCGACCTCGACAACTCGGCGGAGAGTGTGGAACGCGTACATTAAAAAAAAACCCGCCGTCTGCGCCCGCTCCTTCCCGAACACGCACTACAACACAATAATACATTTATTATTCGCGCTGGAAATTCGCGTCGTACACACAGATAAATATATATATATTTATCTCTTTTTTTTTTTCTTTTTTTGTTCTAGACATTGTCTCGCCACCGCACCGCCGACGTGGCCGTCCTAGTCGAAATAGCCGTCGCCGTCGTTTTTTTTTTTTCTTTTTCGTCCGTCCGATAATAATAATAATAATAATAATAGTATACTTCACGACACCCCGTCGCGACGAATCGGAATTTCGCGCGATCGGTTTTTCTCCGGGCGGACAACGGACGCCGGCGGGAGAAAAAAACACGCGCAGCAGCCGCGACGACGACTACGTATACCGTTCGCCACCTCCCCCCCCCGTTTTCTGTTTTCCCGACGACGACGACGTGTAACCGGTTACAGCGATCCGGTGTTTGCGCGCCCCTCCGGGAGGGTTCATTGCTCTCGCTCTCGCCCTCTCGACTCCGAAAACAACCCCTAAAACGAGTTCGTATAATATTATCGTGTAGCGCGTACGGTACGCGGCACCTGCCGGCCGGCCGTTTCCCGAGCCGCGGCCGTACACGGTGTTGTTTTCGTGTATCGCGGGATACGGCGCGTTTTTAAACGGCCGCGATGGATACGTGACCCAGAGCCGCGGCGCGACGGGCCGACCGCTCCCCCATTAATACCGCGGGATTACCGGCCGATCGTAATGCGGGACATTTGCGGGGTTCGGGGACGCCGGTAAGTCGCGGGCGTAACTTGCACGCGAGCGGATTATACGCCCGGCGAAAGCCGTCAGGTTAGGTTAAACGAGTATTACGCAAACAAACAACAAGGCCCCCGTAATGTTATTTGTGTTTGTATTTATTTTTTTTCATTTTTTTTTTTTCTGTTATTATTGTAATTTGTAAACGGCGTGCGGTTGTACGCACACGACAACGGAAAAACGATTGGGATCTGGTCGTCGTCGTCGTCGTCGTCGTCGCCGCCGCCGTAGTACTACGAGCCACCGTCGCGTTATCTGCCGTTATCGTCAGACTACTCGACGAGTGAAAAAGTGAAAAAGAAAAAAAAAATGATAATAACAATAATAGTTAACAATAACAGTGGACCTTTCGGTTTCGAAATTGGAATAATTATTCCTTAGAAGAAAAAAACGCGCGTCATCGTCTCGGCCGCGGCCGCCGCGCGATGAACTGCGCCGATCCTTCGTCTCCGCCCTTCGATCGCCCGGGTTTTTCGAAAATATCAAAAAACCTGCCGCGAGAAATAAAAAATTTTTTGAAAAATCCCCACTCGTATTACCGACGGCCGTTAAAGCGAAACCCGCCCGCCGGACCCGTCCGAAAAACTTACAATGTCCTTTCGGAAAACGTCCCTCCGTCCGTCCGCGTGTACGGACGACTGCGTTAAACGGTTCGGGGCATTCGCGGACGATTGTCCCGTGTGCCTGTTGTTTTCAATGTGGTCCGGGTTTACCGCGATTCATTACAATTCCTCCCCCTCTCCCCCCGGAACGTTCGTTTCGTAATTCGAAGCCTTATCGAAAGAAAAAAAAAAATGCGTAACAACGATTTTAATGTAACCGACGGCGGTTTCTCCTGGTTTTGCCGTATGTTTTATACTCTACGGTATAATTAGTTCGAAAATCGCAAATATGAATATTCAACTATAATATCACGGACGCGTAATCGTAATTCAATATCCTACGCGTGCCGGCGTAATGTATTTTAATCGAAACTCGCTATATTTGACTAAAATCGAATCGGGAAATTTTGACGTCGTGACAAAAAAATAAAAAATAAATAAAAACATTTAATAAGTACGGTAATAATTGTATAAGGACACCGACGCGCTATTGCAAGGGTTGCGTTCGCCGTCCTCAGCGTTATAGCCGGTTAATATAATTTCAAAACTGTCCGGAAACGAACCGCGACGGTTAAATATTTATGCGCGACTTTTACATTATTTCCACGCGACATTCGGTTTCCGTCACGACGCCGCTGTCAAATTTGTCGATAACATTTTTACGGCTCTTAAAAATATCCCAAATGCGCGCACGCGAATTTTCGGAAGTTAACTTATAGCGTGGCCGGCGATCGGGGGGGAAACGGCTTATATATTATTCACGGCCAGGGTTGGGCAAGATACTCAAAAAAAAAAAAAAAACTTATACATGATACACGCATTTAGTTCATCAATAAATGTACAATAAGTGAGTACACATTATACATTTACAATTAACGCATCGATGTTTATGAATTATATCGTTGAGTATTAAGATCAAAAAATCATAACTCTTCACGTCATCATTATTAATGCATTAACGCAGCAGTCAATAATGAAAATTAAATGTTGTTTTTAGAGATAAAAATCTCGATTACCTTTGAGAAAAATTAACTTTTCAAACATTCTGTCGGATAGATTGATAGAAATCTACTGGGCGAGTGCGCAAAACTGGCATAAATGAACATAAACGCTCAACAGGAGCAGATGTTCACAGACCACTATTGTGTTTTATAAACGGATTTTTTTTTTTATAGACGGATAGTCATTTAGAATAATTATATTCGTACGGTTAGCACATCGTAAATGGCGAGGAAGAAGAAACGCTTGCACATTACTTCCACCATCTTAAATATCTCGAAAGCGAAAGGTTTCCTGAAAAAACGTGTAAAGTTTTCGGCTGTAAGGTTTACGCTCATATCTAGATGACAGTGGAGGATTCTATATTTTAAGTGAACGAAAATTCCCGTTTAATCGTTATCTGTATGACTGCAAAAGAGTGTATAGGAGGGAGGTGTATACCTATTTTAGATTCGGAGTTTAATATGTTTTTTTCAAATGATCCCACGGGTTATATACGTTGATGGCATTGTTACGTTTATTTTATGTTTCGAGGCGTTTTGCAAATCGAAATCGGATTTTTTCGGTACCATTCTGCAACAAACATTTTTACAATAAACGTATGTTGCATCCATCGGCAAAACAACGTACACGACGCTCGACACCTTAAAACAACGTAACACGGTACAAGATACGATGATATCTTCATTTATACCGCCCAACCGTGTGTGTACGGCCGACCGCCGAAATCGTCTTGAATATTCCCGAATACTTTCCTTCGGCATTTCGTAAATAACGCAACGCTAATTAGCGTACGAGAGAATTTCGTTCTAGAGACAAAGAAAAAAAAAAAAACGAGAAAAAAAAAAGGTGTCAGATATCCGCCATCCCCGGCCCGTGAGAACTGCGCCCACGCGAATATCGCGAAAACTATACGACGGCATAAAAGCCCGCGATTGTACGCGGAAATTACAATAAACGTTATTTATTTTAATAGGGGGAAAAAAACAACCGAATAGCGTTCCGCGGCGAGTATGATTTTATCGCGTTCAAAAACAATAAAAATTAGATCGCGATATTAAATCGTGCGCAGAGGAATTCGACTCGTATAACTCGTGCGCGACGATAAACCGTCGCGTTATTAATGTTTTCCTCGTCGCCGGGTGGTAACACGGCCGGAGAAGTCCGAGATTGTCGTTATCGCCGCTACAGTTATGTCCGGCCGTTGTTCGCAACGAGGAAAAACTACGAGGAAAAATCGAGAAAAAACGAAATTAAAAAAAAAACGCCTTATCTCGATGCGCCGCCCGCGTGCGGTGCGGTAGTAATTGATTACAGAAAATTAAAAAAAAACAAAAAACAAAACGCTATCGGAAAATTCCTGCGGAGTTTTCGATCGGAGCAGCGAACGCGGTACGCTCGCAGAGGCACGAGGGACACACGATCGTTTCATTTTCGTATTCTTTTCGCCGAAAACCGCCGCGACAATATCCTCTCGCGCGGCGGCACGTCCGCTTGGGTCCGGCGGGCACCGATGTATTGTCTGGGGCCGGTGCACCGTCGATCGCTACACCGCGTTCGGTTTCCCGACGTATACCGCACCGTCCGCGCGCCGCGATGATAACCTAACCGCGGTACGAACCGTGCGAATATGGCCGCAGAGTCCGGAAATCCGCACGAGACATTTGACGGTGGACCGCCCGCCGAGGTGACGACCGTGCAGCGCACGTGAAACGTCGGCGATATTTGCGGACACGTGGGATGAATAGAGAAAAAAAAAAAAAACGGAAAAAAAAAAAACCACCCGAACACGCGAACGTCTGTATACGGGAGTGTCTTACCTGTGTGTTTTGGAAACACAGCGGTGTTCCCGGAAGACCCGGTGCGTGTGTGTGTGTGTGCCTTACTGACCTGCCTTCGGATTATCTTCGGGGGTTTTTTTTTTTTTTTTTTTTGTTTTTTTCCCTTCGCGAACGTTTCCGATACTCATACCGCGACGAAGACCTACCGCGCGCTATTATTATTATTTTTTTTTTTTATTTTTCTTCTCCTAAACAACACAATACCGACTATGCGAAATCCAACGGCGGCGGTAAAATCTCTGGTCGATAACGCGCGCGCAGCATATCCGGATTTTCGAATGGTTCCTCGGACGGTGCGATGCGCTGTTGTGCCATCACGACGGGTACCTACGGTATTATAAATCGCACAATGACCGCCGGTGTATCGCAAACCGAAACGACGGCGTCACGATTCTGAGTCGGGTCGAACGCCGACGCCGGTTTCAAATATGTACGCGATGCCGAGCGCCGATAAATGGCCGACGAAAAAAAAAAAAGAATAAATACAAAAATTGTCCGCGATTGTGTCCGACGGCGAAAAATCGAGAGGACGAGAACTAACAAACGCGGGACCCGTTATCATAACGCGGCCGCGGAACTCTGTCGGTTTTTCCGCGGTTTTCGCCCGGCCGTCCGGAAAAACCGCGGGGAGGACGGACGACCGCCCGACGACGCCGACTGGACGCGATTCGCTCTCGGACGGCGCGCGGAAATCGGACCGGTCCACGGTTCGCCGGCGCGGAAAAACGGTCGACGGACGACGAGACGGGGGGGAAAAACGAAACCCCGCGTCACAGTGGCGAAACCGATACTGTGCTGCGTTCGGAATCTGAACGGGGAGGGGGCGGGGGAAACAAACCGCGAGCCTTTTAGACGGCGAATCGGAATTACTTTTTATCGCAACATTATGATAATTTTTGGATATTGTTACGCGCTTACGGTCTTAACACGTTTGTTGATAATTCCGACGATTGTCGTAATGCGTGCCGAATTAAATTGTCGCCGTGACAAAAACGGTACAAATTGTTCGTCTTGCCGGTTTTTTGCGTGTTTTCGCAAAAATCCGTAACGTAGCGAAAATCATTTATGTTTACAATAATATTTACGGTAACGTTGCGATCGCGTTTTCTCGGAAAAAAAAGAAAAAAACTCCCGGACGTATTTAAGCACTTGTTAAACTACTTTTTAAGTACTATTATAACGTTATTACGTAGGAGGGAAAAAAAATAATAATAAGAACGTACTTACAAAGTTTATTTCAATGGGTTTATAAAAAATTCCGCGGCGGATCATAAAAAATAAACCGATTATTAAAAATACGACGGTTCTCGTCGTATTTATTGTACATTTTTTTTTTTTTTCACGTCGACGACACATTATTATTTTTTAGTTCGTTCATTCACTCGCTGACGGCAATTCGGGCGGTTCGTACGCGGCACTTTCAAACACTCGCACGGCCGAAAACATCACCAATGGCCCCGGGGGGTCCGATCGACAAGGGGCACGCTCGCATTGATCCGTCGCGAGTGGGCGATAAACCCGACGGTCAGGACCGAGGATCTTGCGGACGCCGATCACCGGCGCCGAAGACGACGAAATCTTCTAAAACGTTTCAGGAAAAAAAAAAAAAACCCGTACACCTATATCGCGATCGGGGTGCGCCGCGAATTTCCGTCGATTGTATTTGCGGAAAACCGACGTTTATTTTTTTATTTATTTTTTTTTTTTTTTCCTCCCCAAACGAGAATTTATCGCACAGCCGTGAAATTTTTTCCGCCCCGCGTCGACGGGAACGTTTCGCGCGCGCGTAAAGACGACGCCGACGTTTTTCAATATCGCGCGTCGCTTTGCACATTATCATCGGACACATCCGGCGATCGACGACAATCGTCGTAGAGGAAAAAAAAATATAAAATAAAATCCCAAACCAATTCCGCCGTTTGACGCGGAAACATCGCGAAAACGAACCGCAGTTGTATTGCATGTACCGCCGCAGTACGGGTATCGTTTCGCCACGTCACTCAGGTGTCCGCCTAACCTGCCAGTACGATATTCCGTCGTTTCACTTTATTTTTTTTTATTATTTTGCAAAAAAAAAATTCTACCGCACACGGGGAAATATAACGTGGCACGGCGGCAGTTCGTTCGTTTTTTAAAAAAAAAATTTTTTTTTTTCCAATCCAATTCGCAAAATACGAATTCGCGATAATTCGCGAAAACGCCGTCGTCCTTGCCGCAGGCGGGCGGCGGCGGCCCCGGGGCAGACGGACAAAGGCCTCGAGTCGGAGGTTACGGAGCCCGTGCACCGTCGCCGGTGCCGTCGAAAAACATGCGGCGACGTCGGCGTATACACGGTGTTGACTTAGGTCAGGATGCACGCGCGTACGTAAAATTCGAGATTTCGCGTACGAAAAGGCCGCGACGACCGGGCCGATCATAACGCGCGCGCCGCCGGTGCCGGGAGACGACCGTGCGCCAAACGATTAGCGATTTCGCAACGGCGCACACGGTTCCCCGGATGGAGAGGAAAAAAAAAAAAAAACAATTTTTGGCATTGACTCTATTACGCTATTATAATAGACCGTCTGTTACGTAGACAGGCGCACAATATTTCGCTATTGTCGTTACTCGGCCGTTCGCCGCGCACACTTTCAAATGCGCCCGAAATTTCATCGCCGTGTGTCCGGTAAATTTTCGGTACCCGCGAAATCGGCCGGACCGATTCGCAATTGCGAAACGCGCGACATTTAACGACCGGGGGATGGGGGGGGGGGAATCGAAATTACAACCTGACCGAACAAAGAGCAAACGGCACTGACGGTAATCGAATACCGTAGGTATTCGACGACGCGTATACCATTGTGTAAACGATAAAGTAAAAAACGGCACGGGGTTTTTGTTTTTCGCGAACAAACGTTTGCGGATTGACGAACAAATAGATTTGCGGCGAGAGGGACGGGGATAAAAAAAAAAAAATCGGGTTGAATCCGTGTGTACGTACCTTGTTTGTTCGTCGATCCATCGGAACGGTATTCGGCACTTTGGACGATTCTCGACTCCTCGGTCGAACGGCGCGCGATTGACTTCTCGACCGTGTGTGACGATATCCGATTCGCGTGTGCGGACGCGTCAGCGGGCCGGACGCATTTTCGCGGAGGATCGTGGGCCGGAGCGCGGGCGCGGTACGGACGGGGACGGGGCGCGGGAAAAAACGGGAAAAATTGCAAAATGTGCGAGGAGAACCGGCGTAAACCCCGCGGGAACGTTGCGTATTAAATCCGCGGCGACAAGTGCCGGACGGGGGAAAAAAAAACAATTAAAAAACAATAATAACGATATTAACGATAATAACAATAATAACAATAATAATAATAATAATAATAACAATAATAATAATTGAAACATATACGCGTTTTACGCAGAGCGACAAAAAAAAAAAATCGGCGAACGGCACGGGCCGAAGATTGAAACAGTACCACAACAATGGTTAAGTTAATGGGGACGAGGAACAAAATCCGAACCGAGCCGGCCCGGACTGTTTTACCTCTCTCACCTCTTCGGCCGCGCCGACGGTTGCCGACGTCGGGCCGGCGACGGCCGAAGGGCGCCTCGGTTATGAACCCGGCCCAGTGCCGAATTTAGGAGCGCGTGGAGGAGCCGGACCGCCGTTTCGGCCGGTCGCGTGCAGCGCGTGGCACTCACGCACGCGCAACACTACGCATCCCGACGCCGTATTTGACGTACTCGCCGCCGCCGCCGCAACCGGAGCGTTTCCGCGCGCGCGGCGGCGGCCGCGATCGCTCGCTTCTTTTGCACGCACGCACTCACGCACGCACACTTACGCATACGTTGCGCTTGCGATGCGGCCAATGGAGAAAAAAAAAAAATAATAATATCGCCGTGTCCTCGTGCAACTGAAAACGAACGCGCGGCCATCGGCATGTCGCGTTGCGCTCGGGGTGCGGAGGGGATTGCGGTGCGTAGGAAAGGGGGTGGTGGTTGGTGGGGGGGTGGTGAGAGGGCGCGCTCGGGCCGAACGCGGCGGCGACACGACGGCCGCCTCGCTGCCGCGCCGCCGACGCCACGGACCGGTGCAGCGGGGCGGGCGGCGGGTTTCGGTGCACCGGTTGTCCGAAAAAAAAAAAAAAAAAAAAAAAAAAAAAAAAATAAAAAACACTCTGGCACGCGGATTCGTATTGGACCGCGGGCCGTGGCGATTATCCACGTATCGTCGTCGTCGGACGCGACGTTATAATATTACGCTTATTATCGTTATTATTATTATTATTATTATCGTTATTGCGCGTACGCTTATGATAATAGTATTTAATACCTACACCCGTGTACTCGCGCCAAAGAAATCCGAAAATCCCGAGATCGCGATCCACGGCCGGCCGGCCCCGACGACGTCGCGTAAATTGCGGCCCGAACCTGTTTGTTGTTTTTTTTTTTTTTTTTTTCCGTTTTTACAATCCGCCCGAGACGGCGTAACCGAGAATACCGGGGCCCCGGGAACGCACGCACTATTAATCGTACACATAATAATAATAATAATAATATCGCCTAGCCGGGGTCCGGTCGATTACCTAACGCACGAAACGTGTACCGCATGCACGCCCGCCGCGTATTTCGTTTTATGATTCTCGATATTTTCGTACGCGGAGGCACACGTGCAAGTTTTTCCGGGGGAACTGGATTTTTCGACGGCGTTTCCCCGAGGTTTTCCGGCCCGTAGGTGCCGTTTTGTTTTTCTTTTGGTGGTTTTTTTTTTTTTTTTTTTGTGGATTCCGAGCGGATCGAGGAATGATCTGTCGGTTTTGCAATGGTGTTCATTTGTTATTGTTATATTTTTTTCTACACTTTTTCTACCACCAGAAAGCACACTCCGATAATCAAGTGTAGCACATTTTCTGAAAGAAATTAATGTTCTCTGGGTGGTACTTTAGAGAGGTCGTTTTCCAAAATTCTCGTTCACGTTCGAGACGACGAGGAAAACCTGGTTATTTAGGTTCAAAAAAGATCGTGGAAAAATTACAAATAATATTATCATTGGCGACCGTTTTTATATATATTTTTGTTATTATTAAGTTATTGTTGTTTTAATATTTTTCAACCGATCATTGTTGTTTTGGGAACGCGCAATGTTGCAATCATTTAACTATAATATGATAAATACCTATATTGTTGACAAAGCAACACTATCAACTGAACTCCGCTCAGAGTCGTCTTTTCGTTATCGTTGGTTTATCGTTGCCGACAGGTACACATCGAATTCCCGTCCGTATTCTACCTTCCCAACTGTCCACCTACAACAGAGGTTGTACCCACGTGCAAAGTATGTTCGTCTTTTTGTTGTGCGTTTTTTTTTTTTTTTTTTTTTTTTTATACGCCGAACGCACATACAACGCATAACATCGTAAACAAACTGTAATAAATATCCCGTAATAAAATGCACATCAATATAATTTGGTTTCGTTGCGCGCGTTTATATGTATTAATATAATTTCAATATCATTACATTTGTATTATTGTTGATTTTTCGCTATTATTAATTGCTCGGCTCGTTTGTTTGTATGGTTTGTTTTTTTTTTTTTTTTTTACGTTGTGAATTTTCCGTTTTGTCCGCCGTCTAATCGAAACCAATTTTACGAAACGACGAATATTATATTATACAATTTTAATAAGCATTGCGATATGTGTACATCATACGTCTTGTTTATTTAGTCCAGAGATTATCAATAATTTTCTCAAACACTCGACCACTTATTCACTTATGTTAGAAGTTATTGTTTTGTTCTGTATTCATTTATAATGGCCATTGTTCGGGACGTTTTAAATTACGATTAATTTCGACTTCAATAATTTAAACATGACCGTAGGTGCCTACCTAATAGTTCTTTGGCTTCGAATAATTAACAACTGAATACGAAATAAGAGTACCTATTATTTTCGAAGTGTTTATAACCACAATTCAAAGTAATGGAAAATAATGTAATGGTATTTTTTATTTAAATTTAATTTTTGACTCCCTAAATTCCCAACACTGACTGGCTTCTTCACACAAGTCTACTGTCTCGATATTATATCATTGTAAGAATTATTTTTAACACATTATCATTTACCAATACTTATTTTAAATAATATTTACGGATTGTATAAACCAAAAATAGAAATAAAAACGTTTGACTTCGTATCTGTAAACAATACTTTTTTTTACCAGAAATCATACTCTAATCAAAAATATTGTACCATTTTTTATCTCGTTGATGCGTTGAGGAAACCATTTTTTGATTTTCCATATACTGTTTTTAACAAATAAACTATCAATTTTTGTTGATTTTTGGGTTACTTTGGTGACACAGAAAATTCAGAATTTCAAAATCGGTTATCGTAAGTAATGGTTCATCATTACGTAAAGGAATACGTTTAATTATTCCCTTCAAACTTCCCTCCTAAAACAGCCCGAGTCCAATGATTTTTAGTATAGACAAAATTATATATTATCTTTTACTAGAGTAAGCTTCTCCAAAAATAAAGAATTACACAACATAGCCCCCCCCTCCTGTTATTTGATTGTAAAAACTGTTTTTTGAGAGACAAATATACTCGCGTATATTTACGCATTTCTTGTAGAATTATCAACATTTCACAGCATACGAAAAAAAACTTTCTTTGTGTCGTGTAGCATGTTCTCAAAAAAAAAAAAAAAACTCACAAAACGATTAACCGATTAGTCCGATTATCTTTAACCGAATAACAACTAAATAACAGACACTAAAATCACGTAAATTTGCTCATGTCCCCCATAGGAAACTACAAGGAAATTGATATACTACAAAAAAGCTGTTATCAGACACAAAAAATATAACTACACAACAAAACCGATATATTTCTCGCTACGCTTAGAATCTAAAATAACAACATATGAACTATTTAATATTTCAATTTAAAAATAATGTGTATATACAACAACAGATTAAACTAGCCGTAACGGCTAACCGAGCCCACTCTAGCCTACTCTTGACGCCGCCATTGGGTACATTTATCAGCAGTATCAGCCTTTTTTTTTTTTCAAACATTTTGAATCGTTTTGTTAGACTGCAGACGCGCGTAGTCAATATTCGTCAAACCGACCTTCATATGCACATTCAAATACTATTATGAATAGCAAAATTAGATCAATGGCATTTCTCGGGTTTTTTTTTTTTGAAATGCATGGTTTCTTTTTTTAAATTACTTTTTATAAACCACTTTATTGTAGTTATTTATTATTTTTTTATAACACTTTCCAAATAATGATAATTTACTAGTTTTATAACGATAAATTATACAGTAAATTTGTATTATATTCAAATATTATTTTTGATTGATTTAACACCGCGAGAAATGTATAAAAAAATTAATACATATATATATATATTATTTAATATCACATGCAATAACAAAAATTAAAAATATATACGTTACAGCAAAAAACTGTTGTTCTATAGAACAAAACTATAAATACTGGACGGTAATAATTTATGGTATAATGACCTCTGAGCCTATATAGAGTCCGTTTGCATTTTTATCAATCGCGCATATACAACTTTCTCTATGATGTTTAACAATATCTATATATAGGACGTTCATATTAGATTTTTTTTTTATTATTACATAATAATATTATAATACACGAAATATTTAATAGTATAAAATGAAAACAAAATAAAATGTTTGCACTATTTTTAATATTAAACAAAATGTTATCTTATGGATTATTTACGTGTTTACACAGCTGTTTTAATATGTTTTTGAATATATTTTTGTTGATATTGTTACATATAAGTGATACCAATATTTTATTTATAAAATAAAGTCCAAAATGATAGCGTATAATTAATTATTGGTTAGGATCCAAATTATACCTAATATTTTCCTTCCGTCGGGAAAAAGCGAGTTTTTTCCCCGTTTGAAACCACTTATTTTCGAAATATTTACCAAACCTGAAATTATTACGGTCCACTTAAATAATAAAAATATGCAAAACTAATTCAATATATTATGAATGTTCCAAAAAGCAGAGTTTTTACAATCCCCAATCGTTTCTTAACTTCCTAACTGCCCAAAATAAAATATTGAAATGTATATGCTCATTCTGAGTAGAGTGAAGAAGCTTATGGTTTTACAACGATGTTTATTTTTATTTATTTTTTTTTTTTTTTTTTTTTTGTGAACAACTTTTCTACAAGCAAATTTGCTCTGATTTACAATAATAGTAATTTTTCTAAAACGAAATTTAACTGGAGTGGTACTTTAAAGAAGTCATTTTTAGATTTTTCCAAAAGTTTTTCCGATAAATGGGAAAAACCGGGAAAAACATGGGAAAACTGGGAGAACGGAAATATAGATATACAATATGAAACAAAAATTATTAAAAAAAAATGTTTAATGCATACCTGTAATTATTTTACCAAAATATGACAAATATATTGTTAATAAAGTAACACTATCAACCGAACTCAACTATCAGAATCGTTTTTTCGTTAGCAATGGTTTATCGTTGCTTACAAGTGTATTTTAAATTTCCCCTCTACTACCTTCCCAGCTTCCTAAAAACAATATAGGCCATACCCGTCCCCATTATTCTAGGACAGCTTTTTTAAATGTACTTTTATACATATAACGCTGTAATATCAATGACATACCATCTTTTATTTTACTAGGTATAGCTGACCCACACGCTGTTATTGACCGTAACAAATTATAAGCACGTAAATAATAAATAATAATTTTTTCTAAAAAAACCTAAAAATAAACAATAAAAAAAATTGCACAATACCAAAAATCAAGTGTAAACCACCCATTAAGTGTTGAACTTCTAAAAATTTCTCCTTATGACATATACACGTTTGTATTACCGAGAGGTATTAAGTTATAGCTTATTCCTCTGTTTTCTCTTCTCTATAGACGATACAATGACTAGACAGAGATAGAGAGAGAAAGAGAGAGAGTAGTTTTTGACTTTTATCTTTATATAATACTATTATTATGATCATTCGATTTCAGTAAATATAATCCTTATTTGAAAAACGTTTTCAAAATACCAACGAACGAAATCGATTTAATCTAATAATAAAAGTCAAATTTTTATTCATCTTATATGTTTTCAATATTCGAGTGATTAAGGCTTGAAGTTTCTAATCTAATTTGCTCAGAGTTCATTCTATAATACTATTTTATGAGTAGATTTCCGATGTTTTGTATTATATTATTGTTCTCGGACGTCAAATAATATTTAAAATATCCATCTAAGAATAATTGCTAAATAAATGCATTTCTAAAGAATTTTATCTGTATAAATATTGTATAAATTAAATATAATAATGGTATTATAATTATCAAATCACAATAAAATTATTGCCGTACGGCATTTTAGATAGCTATTAAAATTCAAAGCTCCGCAACGAATGTAATATTTTTAGTATTACGACATGCGATTTTTTTTCCTGTCTGTAAACAACTTTTTTAAAAGAAATCTTGGTCCAATTTTAATGTATCTTTTCTAAATGAAAATGTAGTTTGATTAATGTATTAGAAGGTAGATTTTTGGTTTTCTTATGGTTTCCTGGATGATCGGGAACAACTGCGAAAAACGTAAGTTTTATTATTTTCGATTTGTTTATTCTAGTCTCGATTTAAAACATAAACTAATACGTACGGAGTCTGTGTCATTCACGGTTTTACAATAACGAATGCTAATTTCACGTGCATACGTAAAAGTTCAAGTTCTAACTCCGTTAAAAATGTACACAGAATGCTTATATTAGCATTTTCTAGAGACGTCGTCAAATTTTCAAAACATTCTGACTATTTTCGAGCACTTTTTAGGTATTTTGTCACGGTTAAATTTGTTAATATAAATCTGATATTTTTACAGAATACTTATATTAGCCTTATCTAGACGTTATAATATTTTCAAAACACTTTAGCGATTTATAGGTATTTTATGTTTGCGAATTTTTTACGTAGTTTTTATTTGGTTGGTTTTATGCGGATATCATTTATTGACCAAACAGAATAATGCTTGAAAATTTAACAAAAGATCCATTATAAATTTTACTTATTGGCATTGGCGAAATTAAGGAGGGCTAGGTTAAAATTATAAACAATTCAACCGATCAGTGAAATCAAACGAAGCACGCAATCGAACAAAAAAAAATGTATTAATGCAATCGTAATTTTAAACTTGGAGGTGCTGAAGATCCCCTAGAAACCCCCCTAGTTGCATCTATGGAAATATACTCATTTTTCTTTTTAAATGAAAATACGTATTAGATATGTTTTCAAAATCTTATCGTAGGTGATTAAAATCATCTTTATCACAATAAATTTCTTACAATATTATTATAATTTAAATATCATCTTTAATAAATAAAAAATACAATACACACTTAAAATTATTGCCTATTTTTTTGTATTTATTAGTTATCGAACAAATTAAAGCTGCCTACCTAATCACTATTCTAAAAATAAGAGTGCTTTGAAGTAGGAGGGAGGTTACTTTTGATCTAATTGATATACAAGCTCAAAGGTTTTTAACCACAACATGACTGACTGAGTTTCAAAATTATAGATTTTGAAGTTCTGATATTAATTGTTATGTTAAATAATTCTATATTGTCTTCTTAAGGCATAATTGTCATGGTTATTTATGCCTATTCTCATCTTATGGGTTTCGAGTTCGAACCAGTATGTCGAAAAAAAATGCAAAACATTTTTTTCCCTTTCACCTAAACAAGGAAAAAAACAAATGCTTTTTGGATGTATATAGACCCGAGGCATCGCTCCCTCGGACTATTTTAATCAAAAAATACCCCTCGATTTTTTTTATGCAGATTTTTCTACCAGAAATCTTGCTCCGATGTATCAAGTGTATTTTATTTTCTGAAAGGAAATTTTATTTCCATGGTAATTTAAGGAAGTTATTTATTGATTTTTCCAGTGGTTTTCATAACATCTGAGAAAAACCGGGATAAAAAGTCTAAATTTGGAAAATGTACAAAATGTAAGTATTAGTAAAAAGATATTATGGCTTCTTTTCTGTAAACGACTTTTCTACCATCAATATTTTGCTCCGATTTAAAATGGTAGTATTTTTTCTAAAAAGAAATCTGACTGGAATGGTACTTTAGAGAGGTCATTTTTTTATTGTCCCAGGAGTTTTTAAACTTAATGGGAAAACACATTGGAAAAAACGTAGAAAAAACAAGAAAATGGATACAATTTTAAACAAATATTATTAAAGGAAATATATAATGTACATGTGATTATTTTACCATAATGTGGATATATATATATATATATAAGTTATATTGTTGACAAAGCAACACTATTAACCAAACTCCGCTCAGAATCAATTTTCGTTAGGAATGGTTTAGCGGTGGAAAAAAATTTATTAAATGTGTGTATCCTATATCTCCAACTTACCAACCAAAACAGTGGCGTACCCAACAGAAGTATCAGCTCATTCTTAGTGTTTATTCAGGTTTATGCAGAAAAAATTGTTTCGGCCGAGTAGGAATACTTGAAAATTTAACGTTGTACTTGGTAGTAAAATAGAAAAGTTAAACGTAATGTAGTATATGTATTTAAAATTATTTTGCGTTAAAATCTAAACATAAATCGTAAAAATCACGGCATTTTATGCATGATCAAACTTCACTCAGAATCGTATTCATTAATAATGATTTATCGTCATGTACAGATATAAATTTAATAATGCTATGTATTTCTATACCTTTGGTGTTATATGTACGAGGATTTTATAATGGACATTTCGAAAAATCACCAATAATACCTATTCGATATCGTCGTATCGCAATACGCCGTCATGTGTGTTAAATTTATCATCTTTGTACTAATTTGGTGTACACGTAAATGTAGATACATTTATTATTCATTACTTGTACAGCTATAAATATCAAAAGTGTGGACGAAAAAAAAAAGAAGCAACAACGAAACACAATTTTCACTTCGTAATACTAAAAACTACAATACTTCGCTCCGCTCTTTTGATATAAAATTAGATTATGCTTTAAAATAAAATTATTATAGTCAGTGAATATATTTTTAAAGCCGCGTTTAGAACCAGCTTAGTCGTGAGTAGGCACGTATGGTTCGTGATGTCAATGACACGGGACTAAACTCTGGAATCTGGATTCGAACCCACTTTAAATGCTTACGGCCTATTGGCTATTTTTATAATATTTTAGTGTTGAAAATACCACTATAATTATTGGGATAAAGGTCCGGTATTTTAAGTAAAAACCCGTTATTTCACACACTTATATGTATGACGTACCTAATATAATAATTAGTATGAATATTTAGGTTTTTATTATTTGTATTTTTTAATCGTCAAACCCTATTCAAAATTAACACCACCTATACTTTGAATATATTATAAGATTATAACAATAATTATTAAATGGGAGAAGACTTTTTTATGATTTTTATAATGAAACGAGTATTTTCAATATATAATTTTAAATATTTGAATTATATAATGTTCATAATTTTGTTTACTTTTTGTTTTTTTTATGATGACATCCTATATTATGGTTTTTAAGTATTTTTACTGTGGTGATTCTATATATATATATATATATATATATATATATATAAATAAGACGACTTATTTTATCCACAGCGCTTTGTGGTATTCACCATTTTGCGACTACACAGTATATTACTATAATAATAGTAGTTCACTAATAAAGTGATTACACACCAAGAATTTGCATTATGTAGAGCAGAGGTGGCAAAGTTTTTTTGACGCTAGATGCCTAAAATGATCTTTTTTTTTCAAGCGTGCCATTAAATTATAAAAAATATTATACATATATATATATATTAAAAAAAAGAAATTCGTCCTAGGATAATGATGATGGGTGCAACCACTATTATAGAGAATTGAATGTATACCTGTAAGCAATGATAAACCATTACTTACGAAAAAACGATTCTAAACGGAGTTCAGTTGATAATGATGCTATGTCAATAATATATAAAAAAATTAAATAAGCTTTATACATTTTCTTTAATAATAATTGTTTAATGTTGTATCAATTTTCCCAGTTTTTCTACGTTTTTCCCGGTTTTCTAATGTTTTATCCCGGTTTTTCACATTTGCTGGAAAAACTAGAAAACTTACATCTCTAAAGTACGTCCCTAGTGAAATTTCTTTTTATAAACACTGCTATCATTATAAATTGGAGCAACATTTTTGGTAGAAAACTTGTGCACGAAAAAAAAGAAAGCCGCAATATATTTTAACTAATACCTAAATTTCTTATATTTTCCCATTTTTCTTCTGTTTTTAAATTTGATAAGAAAACTCATGAGAAAATCGAAAAATTACGTCTTTAAAATACCTCCGTACACCGATTTTCTTTCAGAAAAGTTGCTACACTTAAAAATCGGAACAAGTCTATCGGTAAAAATGTTGCGCACAGATAAAAAAATAAATAAATAAACATCTTTGTAAAACTACAAGGTTTTTCGCTCCACTCAGAATTTAAAATATGTGAAATTGTGATGTTATTATTTATTATTAAAAATACAAATATTTTCACGTGACATCTTGGGCACGCGTACTATGGATTTGACATCTTTGTTATAAAGTATCCGAAAAGTCTCAAAATGGCGTCACTCATTGCAAGTAACTAATATAAAATGGTTCCCTAATTGACCATTCTCTTATCATATATTGACTCTTCGTTTACCATGTCTCTGAATAATATTTGTACGCATAAAAGAATTTAATACTAAAACAACAATACTATATTATTATTGTCATTTATTACTACCGTTTAAAGTTGTGGATAACTCCTGTATGTAAAGTTACGTGAGGAAAATGAATAATTTGTTTATACCTATATCCATACGTCTTGCTTTTTCCTATTTATAAAAAAATATCTATAATACTAATTTAAAAATATAAAGAAAAAGCCCACACTGCAACTTGTTGATTGTATAACAAGTTTACACTCAATAGATTTAAATTAATTGTATCCGGAAATGATATATGAAATTGTATTTATTTATAACTTTTTTACAATACCTTGTAATATAACACTGAACGTTTTTCTGTTCGCTAAAAACTACAAATCTATAGATAATTCTGATGTATAGTTGAAATTTCAAACAAGAGGTAAATCGCTGTCTATTTTTTCATCTTGAAATTATTTAGCCTCTTGTGTGGTTCATTCAATTTTCAATATTTTAATATCAAAAAAATAAATTTGTCTGGCTTGATTTCTGGGTTATTTTGAATAAAATAAAAATACAGTTATAGGTTATTTATTTTGTATATTTTAATTTTGAGACGTTTTAATATAATTAAGTGAAAATAATTATTATAGTTTCAGTTTAGTAGAAGAAATAATGAGTATCTAGTATTTGATTTTTGGAGAGGAGTAAACAGTGGGATTATTTAAGATTATACCTCTATAAAATCAAATAGCAAGTGGGAAAATATTCATTAAAATAAAACGGATTCAATTGATAAGAAAAAATGAGACTCAAGAACAAACAGAAAAACGTCAAGCTACTAATCGATCCAGGACCTTCATTTCCAGAATGAATGAGACTTCAGAACAGACAGAACAACCTTTAGCTTGTTGATCGATTAAGAGTGTTTACTACCCACCCAGTACTATACGTGCTTTTCTGGGTGTGCCGAAGAAGAAGACGTCTTCATTCCACAAATGAAAAATTGTCATTCAGTTAAAAGCAATTCGTTTACAGCTTTTGCAATGACTGCTATAAATAAAGCACAGGGTTAATCGTGTCAATTTATAAGATATTTTAATTTGGAATGTGTTTTTAACTAAGACTACAAAAATTTAAAATAAATCCATAACGTTCATAACGCTTTCTAATTGATTAAACTTTAGCTTATACGCTTATATTCGTGATTAACATATAAAAGTACTTGATTGATTTACTTTTCATCATGGTAAAATGTTTGCCCACATATTATATTGTGCGGTCATATTTATGTAGGCATTAGATATTTTAATATACCTACATAATCAGATTAAATCGATGTAAAATGATCATAAATATTATAATGCGTAAATTATACGAAAAAAAACCGTTTTGAAAAATGTGTTTCCCTTCATTAAATGATTAATTAATTAAAATAATTGCTCAAGTAAAAAAAAAAAATGATTTATTATTATAATATTACCTATTGATAATAAAAAAGTTACCTATTAATTTAGTTGTTCGTTAGTTGACATAGTTTGATAACTCGGATGACTAGATTCACAAATATGTAACATCGATAAAGGTACAATCGCGTTTTCCCGATCCTAATATGTATCTGTTATTCGATATTTTAAAACATTTTTTTTTTTCAATCGGATCTTAAGTGAAGGGGCGTCATAAATGTAGAGAAAAATTAGATTTTTATTTTATCCCTGAATCACTAGGAAAAAAATAATTTTATTAGTTCATTTTTCAACATTTTCAAAATTAGCACTCTATAAATAGATACCAAAATGGAGCGCCTACTATGGCCGCTCACTTTTGTTTTATTTGTATATATTGTAATCTTGTAATTTAATACACCATACGGTTATTGTTGTATTTAATATCTATCTATTTTAATAAATTTACCGGGTGATATCGATTGTTACAAAAATTCCAACACAGACGGCCATAGAACTGGGAAATGTAATTTTAAAATACTACTGCAAATTTCTCATTCCATAATGTTCACGAGGCATTGAAATTGAAACCATAAGTATTGGTAAACTTATAATGCATTTATGTATTTGGTTTTGAATTTTCGTTCGACAACCGTAGATCGATTAAATCTAATACTGATAGAAAACAATTCTTAAGATGACCATATAGAGGTACATTATAAATTACTTCCATTCACTGTAGAATTACCTACCGTGCTTTCATTTTAGTGCTGTGATTGCGATTCCTTATCGCGTAACATTGTAGTGACTTATTGAATATAATTTTTTTCCATACCCCCATCTGTATAGAAATAAAAACAATTATTACTAAGAAACTATTTATCAGGTATGTACGTAAGTATGTTAGATTGACAATTCTAGAAAAATATCTATTACAATGTGACTATTTTGAAAATTTTGATAAATTAATAAAAACAAAATTTTATTTTTTTGTAATCATAAATCATGACACACTATTCTACTGTCACGTCGATAGGTAAATTAAACCGTCAAATTATTTAGCTAGGTACTTAAAAAAAAAAAAAAAAAAAAATTGTTTTAAATTTGAAAACGAATATTGTTAATTTTACAGTTTTTCCTTGGCTCGCCACTATAATATTCTAGTCACGCGTGTGTCCGTATGTTATATTATACCTATATATTACAATGGTAGCTATGTATAATATTATCATTTTACGACGTAGGACTATAATAGTTTAAGTCATTGTTTGAAAAATCTATGTTTATCATTTATCACTATATAATTAAAGCGATTCTCGGCATTTACACTCGCTCTTGCCCAGTCCGTGGTCTGTTATTATAATATTATACCGTCAAAGTGGTCTCGTGAACACCTGCGCTACAGCGGTGTCTCTGGAATTGCAGTTTCCAGGAGACGCCTGCCCGGCGAGAACTACGTATAACACTGTATTCGTTTACGATTCAAGTGAAACGCATGTTATTATTGTTATTCGAAACTGCGTCGCCGTCGGTTGATTCCGAAAAGCGAGGGAAAAAAATACTAATACTATTTTTATAAAAATCCCGTTCAAACTGACAACCGTACTGAAAAAATTAAAAAAACAGCTGATACTATTAGTGGGTGCGCCAATGTTGTAGGTGGGTATTTTGTAAAAGTAAGACACACAAAATGTATAGGTATCGATGCACGCACCGATGAACCGTGGATAACGAAATACGAATCTGAGCGAACTTCGATTAAACGTGTTTAGAATTCCATGATTTTTGTGGTTTCCATTGAAATTTGAACTCCATAAAAATTCATGAAAAAAACGACATAAATTACGCACAATTTTTTTTTTATTCGTATTACTAAAAACAAATCATAATAAACCTCGCGATTGAATAACGTCTTCATTGAAGAAGCGAAAAGAACGACTCTTTCAATGTGCCAACTATTCGAGATTTGCTTAGGAAAACAGTTTACATTTGAAAAACGGAGCGAGTTTTTTTAGGTAGGAAGGTTGTTTATGGACAGACAAAAAAATACGTCGCCATGCTCAGAATCTAAAACGATAAATCAAACAATTATTGCACAAGTCTATAAGTAATTGCGATACCGCAAAATTAAACCCATCAACTGGAATCGCGCGGATTGTATTTATACCCATGTATAATTTATTATAATTTTTAAATATATATAACTATAATAATAACACTTATAGGTAATATAGGCGACACGTGTTTTTTCGGTCGAGTGTACGAACATTTTTAATAGGTGTCAATACCTAGGTATCGACAAATTAATTGTGAAATAATTTCAGTTGATTGTGTCAAGTATATTATTATTATTACATATTGAATAAGGAAGCGATATTCTATGAAGCGGCTTATAGCATCGCTGTGTGCATTATAGCGTGTAAATATTGTAAATAGGTTCCCAATTAAATTGTGTTCTTTTCCACATTGTGATATTACAATCTACATTTTTTTTGAAAGTTGGCAGGTAGCGTATAATATGATAATCTAAATTTATTATAACTACCTATCTGTATTAACCGTTTTAACGTTTATCAATATTTGCTTGTATGTAGGGGGAAGCCCAGCGCACACTGATTTATCACTTTGTGTGCTTTAATTTTCATTTGTAACTGTGGTGCGTACAGGTATATAGGTAGTAAATTTAATATCATTCACGTGTAGAAGATAAAACTACATGTGAACTCGAGATTATTATACGCTGCATGTTTATTAATGTAATTTTTATTTTTTATACAATTTTACGTTTTGAGAACACGAGCCACGTGGAACGTATTTTTACATTTTTATTTATTTATAACGCACATTATCGGTCCTGTATTCACAAAAAACGCATACATGTTTATATATTCGTAACTTTTTATACGTGATGAAAACTAATAGTCCGGCCTTATTGAACGGTGTATCATAATAATTTATTGGTAATTGGTCAATATGCGTGTTTCGTTAATATTATTTCATTCGGTTGCCGTATCTATGTTTTCTGAATACCTATCCACTATAGTTGTCTCATTTTCCTGTTTGTGCAGTTTATAATCGTTTATTTATTTTTCATTATTTACGTAAACGGTGTCTTTTGCGTAACGAATGTTCTCAAGTTTCGAGTTGTTTGTAACCGCAGTGGTATAATATAATATGAAAGCTTATTGCACCATTTTATCGTTAAGGGGGTGAAAACGGCGAAATAATTTCTATACAACGTTTTCTCGGCGGAAAAAAATACGGTGATCCTATACAGTTGTGACCTACTAAGACCGTCCGCGGTTTTAGAACAATCGCCTAAGACCGTGGTGTAATGCAATTTTTTGTTATCTGCAATCGCCAATCATGTGAACGTGTAACTTGTACCTACCCGGTCTTTGAATATTCGCATGAAACAGATTAGATTATACTAAATAATACGTATAATATTATAATACAGCGATGCAATTTTTCAAACGTATATTTTTTTATCGTTCGAGTATTCTAATAATCTGTTTTAATGCCTATATTAATTAAAAAATATAAAGGAATATCAAACCGAAGTTGGTACTTATATAGTAATTTATTTGTCCTTTGAACCTATTTGATCCTGTTTTCAAAAGAAAAAAAAGAAGATGATGTTACCTAATATAATGGTATTTTTCTACCTAATTAAATTCTGCAAAAATTATATAACAACAATGTAACAATAAACGAAACTATATATCTATCCGGTATGTGCTGTTTAATAGCTTTGAAATTATCTAAAAAATATATATATATATATATATATATATATATACCTATATAAAAATCACTAAAAAGAAACCGACAGTCGAGAAAAAATTGAATGTTTAATAATTATAATTCTGAAGAACTTTACAATACGTTCTTCCGTTTCATAATGTTAGTATATTTTTTTAACCTCTAGAGGGCTTTAGAGTGGCAGTAAATATGTACGTAGAAAAGAATGCAGTTATAATTTTTTTTTCTGTCATGTATATTTTGTATGTTGTAAACATCTGCTTAAAAATAGAGTTTATAACTTTGGGCACATCGTTATTTTATTCACACTGGAAGAAAAAAAAAAACCAGAAATATATTTTTACAAATCCTTGTATTCAACAAAGTGGCGATGGTTATACGTGTACACAAACATCGCTATGCGTATATTATACAGTAAACAACTATTTGAAAAAAAAAAAAATAAAAAAATATTTATACTTTACAACGTTGTGTTCGTTTTTAAAATGATCGATTTCTTATCGATTATTATACCATTATATATGTGCAGGAAAATGTTTGTTTTGTTATGTTTTCAAATAATAACTTTATACCTATCCATAAAAATCGTCAAATCGGTAAGTTTTCATACCTATGGTGAGTTTATGTGAGGCCGGTTTAGTTAAGGGTGGGTTGAGGGTGCCGCGGGCCCGGGGGCCGAACTTAGAAATGAGCACTTTTACACATACAAGGTGATCGGCTTAACGTATAACACTCATTATCTCGGAAAGTATTAATTTTTTTTTTAGGACATTTAATTTGTAATTTTAAAATGTTACATTCCTCATTTTTTTTTTTTTTTTTAGTCAGTAATTTTAGTGGGTGTAATCGCTTTCTAATTTTGATTTTTCAACGAAAACCTATATTGAAAATACTATAAATAGACGGATAATTACTTTAAATAAATCTTGGTGTTGGTATTTTTAATTTCCGGCATCCCGTTGACGAGTTATTCCACTTTTAGTTTCGATAGTGAGAGAGAGAGTAGTGGTGCATCATTTATGTGGAGCGCGGCGTTTGGCGTTTGAACTGTGTTCTATTACTCTTCCCCTACCTAACCTTAAAATATTCGACCAAAGGTTTTGTCCTGATTAAAAACGTGTGTATATAGTTACCTATTGTCTATGATAACACATCTTTCTAGCTAATGTTTTGGGGCGTTAATTTTTTCGTTTAGTTTTTTTGCATTTATTCAAACTGGATTTAAAACTCCGGGAAAATTGTACAAAAAATAAAAAACATGTCTCAATCTCAATCACCTTATTTTCGGTTTTCTTCTCTTCTCTTCCCTCCCACGTTACTTCCATTACCGTTTTGTGTTGTCGCGGGAGGAGGGGTTTAAGTTATAAACAACCCGCAGACCTTCTCTCTCCCTACTGGAATTAGATTGCGGGGACGAGATTTTGTAAATTATCTTAAATAAATTACAATTTTGTATTGATCTACGACTTATTTCGTTTTCGTTTATAGACCTAATAAAGTTATTGTTATTATTATTATAACTTATAAATAGGGTTAAGTAGTGTTGAGACCTACATTTTGTTGGCTACTATATTACTATTGTTGGGAAAGTTATTAGACCCCCCTCCACCTATAACCCTCGGTGTGACCGACCGCTTCTTATACTAATCCTGTCGGTGCAGGGTCGTATTTCAGATGTATTAGCCCCGGGCTATATAGCCTATGGTGCGAGCCGTACTACGGGTACAGGGACATACTCGTATATTTAATACCGATTGGGCTTTGCTTTTGTTTTTTTGTCCATTAGCTTTTTGATGTGGACCCATGATTCACAGCCAATGAAGCTCGCGTTCAAATGCGGCCTTGTGTCGGTGCGATGTTTATGGCAGTTGCGCACGCTTATATTACGGGATAACGTCACGTTAAAAATAATTCTGTTAATGCACATAAATACGCTTACGCAGCTGTTAATAATTATCGATTATTATTAACTGTACGTGAATGAATGACAAAATACACGACACCGTTTCTTTTGAATAACAATACAATTAATGCTATATTTATGTATTATGTTTGTTCAGGGCTCATCACGGGCCTACAGACAGACAAGAAAAAAAAAAAAAAAAAAAAAAAAACGAAAAACGATAGCCGACAAGTGTCAGCGATGATGCGAGGCGAACCCTTGGCTAAACAATAATAATGTATATTATTATTATGACGTATATTCTCCGTCGTCGATCGTGACGATCAGTCTCCGATCCACTTGTATAGGATTCATATTAATATTATGCATATACATATATATTTCATATTTTATTATATTATAAGCCCGACAAACATTACGATAGTATTTATTGTGCCGGTCGTTTCCAACTAGTGGTTTTTTTTTTTTTTTTTTTTATATATTATTTACTTATATATGTATACACCGTATAATAATATTATTACATGCGTGACCGCAGTATGACGTGTGATGATGGTCGATGGACAACAAACATATGTCGCACGTGCCGTGCACATTACATATATTGCCAGTATTATCGTAATGTGTGCATGCACGTCGGACAAATCCTAATTACTATATTGAAGACCGCCGTTTTACGGGTAAATGGAATAATTATTATTATTTCGACGATAAATTAAATCCACGCGATTTATATACTAGGTATTCTATTTTTACGATATGGTAAACGTGTACTGTTATTCGTAAAAAATGTAGGTGCCCGGCCGAAATATATTCGATGTTATATAAAACGAATAAATATTGTATAACATTATGTATTCATTAATTGTCTATACAGTATAAAGTATATTATTGTGTACAAGTACCCGTGATGACAATAACGAACAACACTAAACACATGTTCTTGTGAAAATACAATTGAAAACAATCGACCCCGACTCGTACAATAATATTATTTATTACATGTACACATGATATGATTGATATATATATATATGTATACTGCAAGAGCGTCTCCAGACGTTGGCTATAAGACGAAATAGTTAAATTTCATATTAATGATTGATAAGAATAAAAATTATGTCAAATAATAAATTCAGAACCAATGACTATGCCAAATGCTAATTTAGATACACTTCTCTCGGGAGGGGGCGCGATCGCTGCCATCGTTCCCCTCATTATGACGTCTCTGATTTACTGGATGTCCCACAAAGAAACAATCATTACAATACCTTGGAGAGTATTAACTTTTTTCGGAAATTGTTTGACAATATAAGATTCAAGTAGGTACTCTATCGATAAATATGTTAGACCAAACAGAAATACTTGAAAATTTAACGAGAGGTTGATTAATTATAAGATGTACTTTGCGGTAAAAAAAAAAAAATTGAGTGTAATGGAGCATTTTTTTTTTTTTTTTATTAAGAATTTTAGTATCAATTTTTGACTAAAATCGTAAACATAACGGACATTTAAAACATGTGTAACCGATTTCTTCTCGTTTTTTGTTAGCAAAGATTAATCGTCACGTACAGATATACATTAAATTCCATTGTATATTATACCTTCCCAACTTCTCACCTACAGCAGTGACCCACCCATTGTATGAAATAAATCAGTCTTTTTATCATTTGATTTTACATATCAAATAGTCAAGTTCCGGGTTTTGGAATTATTAATTGTAGTTGAAGCCAATATTTTCGAATATTTAGATTTTTCACAACATTTAAGGTGTATCCTTAAATCGCCTGGTAGCAATATTATATCGAAATTTGAACGAAAAGTTTCTCAGTTGTTCTACTTTAAAATACTAATGATAACTACAGTCTAAAAAGCATAATTATTAGTGTAACGTCACGGCGAGCAGGGTATTAATAGTACTATTTTGCTTTCCCCCTACCCAAACATAAAAGTGGAATATTTCGTCAACGAGTTCACCGAAAATCGTTTAAACTATAATGCCCAATCTAGTTATGGAATTTTAAAAATAGTCTTTCATTTAAAAAACCAAAATGGGAATCGCTACAGGAGTCCTAAAATGCTGCGAATAATTTAAGTTTTCGAAAATATCAATTTTAGCAACACTCATAAATTCGAAAAATAAAAATTTGAATATATTAAAAACTTAACCATAAAAATGGAGTGTGCGTGTCTAATGGCAATCACCTTGTATATTAATACATAACATATTCGTTCCAATCGTTCTAATGACTGAATCCTATGCACAGATGGGCTTAAACTTGAAAAAAAGTTATAACTTCGGAATTTGACCCGAACCTATTAATCGATATATTACAGATATTATATTCGTATAGGTACCTAATCGCACGTTTTCAATTTTCAATCGTATAATTATCAAATAATACAATTAAGCAAGTTGTAAAATTAATTATGACGGTAAATCGCGGTACCTGTATTATAAATATGTGGCTATGTGTATTACAATAATACATAACGGCTAGAAAGTTCAAGTATTATTATATTTGTATTTGTATTTTTAATTGAATAGATTCACAAAAATAATAATCGTTTTTTTTTTCAAAATTGAAGTATCAACAAAAAACTAATATTAGTGTCTATAACTTCTATCGTGACAATAAACACTTTTAAAATAGGTAATATATAATTCATCCATTTTTGTAATAGCGCTGCGTGTTTTTTTCTTTTTAATTCGCAACAGTTGATATACCGGTAAATCCAGTCATAACGTTGCAGGTTTCACCGTACAATACATTTTCAAGCGAAGAAATGCATTTCAAATATAAAAAAATTATATATTTATCAACATAACATTTTTTACACGCTTAATATAATAAAATAGCCGATTTTAAATGTATACAAATTACGGACCAATAATACTGAAAATCTCGTATAAATTAAATTTTTACTTTCTGGTGGAATTGAATAATGTAAACGCAATCATCAATAATAAATTGTATTGCGGAAATTCCAAATTAATACGCATATTGCATTTATATATACCTATATTATAGATGAACGACTGCAGTATACACTGTATACAGTGTACATTTACCAAGAACAATTATTATGTTATTATTTACTTCACCAGTAACTCATTTTTTTATAATAATATATTTTACGTTTGATGTTTTTAAACGAAAACAGGATCGGGTGTTATAAATATATATATATTTGTTTTTGATTCTGAGAAAAGCGAGGAATGTATTGATTTATTATTTGATAGGTTTTATTCTATCTGAAAAGAATATAGATGTAAATGAAAAAAACCTTATGTATCCAACCTTCCCAACTTCTCACCCACAACAGTGAGCGCTCCCATTCCCAGTATCAGCTCTATTTTGCTTTTATTCCGTTAGAAATAATCGTAGAGATCAGACATTAACACCGAATATTCACTTTTATTTTTTAAACGTGGTGGGACCGGCTTAATGTGTAATCTGTCGAAGAATTCGTACTCTAACGTGTCGTCTACCGAATAACTTATTTAAATTCGCTACATGAAACAGCAATATACTTATTAAAATTTTACTTGTTAAGTTTGTACAACAAAATTGTTTTGATGAAAAATCAACAGGTATTGGAATTTTTATAATGAGTCAGTGAACACAATCGCCACCACTCTTTTTATTAGTCAACGGCTCTGTTAGCGGTCTAATAGTTGAAAATAACTATTAACTTTTATATTGTACTAATTGGTTTTGACTATGACTTTCAAAACGATTCCGTTGTTTGGATATGATTTCCTGTATTTGGCTCCACGCAATTTTCTTAAATACCCACGAGCCATGATGTATTCGATTTCTGTAATACCGTGGGTTATTTTCTGCCAGGATTCCATTTTAATCATTCGAGGTATTTTTTCCATTTTTCATATGGTTGAGTGGTTGTAGTCATAATCATCACTACTACGATTATAGTTTCGTTTCCCTTGAAAGAGGAACTCGTCTATAGCTTTATAATACATCCGAGACTTCCTATTTCCCTCGCTTTGTCGTAGACTATATTTTGTCGGTATTTTGTCTTATGACAATGGTCCCAATGTCATACATTTTTCAAAACATTTAAATTTTCTTCCAAATTTCAAAGGACGTTGCGTATAAATAGAAATTAAATAACTAAACATATCATCTTACATTCCCCCTACAACTGTTTTTCCTTAATTGTTCAGAAATTTTTAAATTATCAAACGATATATTACAATAATAATAACTGGCATATATTATCATTATAAAAATAGATTGCATTGTATTTCCTGCGGTAGTCTTTCTTGTTGATGTTCTTATTGTTGAATTTGTTTTTTAGGAATAGAAATATTATTACTATACCGAAGTGTACATAATACTCGTATACGGTAGCGGCGTGTGTATTTTTACGTAACAAACACGGTCCGTATATGATAAAAATGATAATTGCTCCGGTCGGCCCGAAAACCGGGAGGTGAATAACATTTAAGTAAACAACGTGTACCTACTATAGGCGTGTATGTTTTCTAGTTACGTTTCAATGAACTTGTCACGTTAAACTCTTCAAAACGTCGAACGATCACCAAACAATATTGTAATAAACGTAAACCGCATGCAACGAGATTATAGCACCGACATAATATGTTTGTTTTGCCGGAAAACTTTGTTTGTACAACGTTAACCCATTACAATAACATTAATAGTAAACGTGTGTCGGGTTCGGTAACCGTGGTAAAACTAATGATACGCTAACGATCGGTTCTGAAATGGAAATGGCGAACCGAACTGTATACCCGAATAGTATTTGTCCAGAGATATCCATCGTCAAACCCACGCTTTAGAGCTCCGTAAATATGGTCTAACGGGATCCTATTTTCGCGGCGATTTTGTCTGACTGCAGTAGGTTCGTCCACCAGATATGTCTAACCTGCAGTGGCTTATTTCCGCAAAGAGACAAGGAGAGGCGTGCGTCGTTTCCGCCGATAAACTCGATTTTCGTTTCCGCCACCAAAACGATAGTGGGTTTCTACTTTTGTTTTCGACAAAATTATTTCTACGCCTTCATAATATTATTGATCGAGAACCCCTAGTCGTAATACTCAATTCCGAAAATTATAAAAATAGAACTATTTCCCGTACGCGATTTTTCAAAAAAAAGTATGGAAAAATTAGGTATCGAAAATAATATTATAAATTTGTTTTTTTTTTTCGAGGACGACCAAGAAATAAATATGATTATATTTAATTCTGTATTCACCATTTTTTTTTTTTTTTATTTAACAATACTTCAAACTAATACGTGAATACGTGTGACGTACGTATGCCACGAAATGAAAAAAACGAAAATTCCGCTCAATCCATTATTGCATTATTTATCCAATGCGGTGAGCACGTTGGGGCCGGTTACATTTGCCCACATCAAGCAATTGCACATTTTAACTGAAATTAAATACATTAAATTCGAGACCAGACCATTATATGTCCATATTTAGTGGCCGTCCACATTAAGCGGAATCCACTGTACAAACGAATTGTTGAGGGGTTAATGAAAATCACCTTCTTGTATTGATGCCTGAGTGACTCTTAAATGGTTCTCGAACTATATATTTATGTAAAAGTAAATACATTTGGCGGAAACAAAAATACAATTTTAGACAGAAATTAATGCCACCCCCTCGGACTTTTTAACTTTCTATATATCTTTTATTAATTTAACTACTTATTTTCAAATTGAAATTTCTTTACATTTAGTCAGAAAACCATCAATTTAATTATCTATACGCAAACATTTTCTCGTTTAAGACGAATCCTATCCGAAACTATACGAAGACAGTCGCCTATATGATTAGTACTTAAATAGTAAATTACTTATTAAAACTAGCTATTTCATTTCAATGATTATTTAAATGTAGATTGAAACGAAAATTATTTACAAAAATATAAAAATTAAAACTTGATTTTTTTAAAAATGTTTTTCAAATGTTCAGTTTGGTTACACGACACAATTTCCAAATTCGACATCGTCCTCATTGGGCAAACCCTGAATACGCCACTACTTTGACGAGTTCCGAATTTTAAACGCAATGCAAGATATCGACTTGAAATCCGCACTCACTAAAAATCTAAACGAATATGTAGTTGTTATTTACAATAGAATGAAATCTCGTAAGCAATGTTTACGCACGCCATGAACGAATTTACCGGAAAACATACACGAATGCATTATATACTGGCACCTTTGTTTGCACTCGTTCGCTCGCCAAAAAAACTTCCTGTATTTTTCTATTAGTTTTGTCCATATCCCGGGATAAGCTGGGATCATTTTCGTGAAACAATAAATATTTTTCTATAAATGTTGCCGCATCAAGTGCTTGTTGAATGCTTGACGATTCGACATTGTTAGATTGTTAGTATTTTGATAATTTTATGAAGTACGGTGATAAAATTAGACAGTAAAATAACCCAGTCGTTCTTAAAAATTTCCGCACTTCTTTTTATTATACCGATAAATATTATTTAAGTATCATTATTAGTACAGCAGAACTTTAATTATCCGTCAGGCACCGGACTAATCGGATGTATGGAAACATTTTGTAATATTTGTTTTTATTGTGTAAACGAAACGAAAATAATTGATTTTCAACTTTTGTACATTTTTTTTATATATTGTGTATATGTATATATTTGATTATGGTATACTGTAATGTATATTATTTAATTTTTTAAAAATACAATGTGATTGTTTACAATCAAATCAAGATTTTTTTTCCCAAATATTCCGTTATTTTTTTATGAGTGTGCCAAATTATCGAATTCTATTTTTAGCATCACGGAAATTTTGAATAACGATAAATATCTGATAAATATTTATTTTTGAATGGCGGTTAAACGAAGTTCCGCTATACTACTAAATGTGAAATATTGTTTCGTGATTGAGAGAGATCAATTCGTTGTAGTGAACGAACTTAATATTATATGTATGGGTTATAAAACAAACTTTTATTGATTTTTCCCTTTATAAAGAGTTTTCAATGTATTTTATAGATAATATTTTAGAGGTCGGTAAGTCGCAATAATTTCCGATTGGTATTAAAATGGCTTACAATAAACTTTTTAAAGTTTTCCACAGTACGGAACCGCTATTAGTGCGACTTCCGGGAGACCCGGTTTATTTTATTTTTCATTAGTAATATTGAAAAACAGCCTATGGAAATAAATCCGGCTGAAAATTCAACACGTTTAGGTACACCATATATTGTGAAAATCAACACGTTTGCAAGGTTTAAATGTGAATACAATGGTTTGGGTAGGTACACCACATTACTCGAACAATGCCTCGTTAGTATATACGAAACCTAATCCACCTGTTGGTTCGAACATGACATTGTCGCAAGGAAGTCAGTGTCCCGAGTGTAAATCTGAAACCTGTAATCGATGAAAACCACAACAGGTTTGTGATAAAGCACGGGAACAAACGGAAAGACCAACACGTCGGGTAGGCTACAGGAATCTGAAACGATATAGTTAAGATTGTAATACAATATAATTATAATTGTCGTGATTATGGTGTTTTATTTATGTACCCATACACGTTTACAGAAGGGAGAGGGATCAAAGGTGGGCGGCTGTCCCCTGAAAATTATACTGTTGCGTGTAAAAAACGGAAATATTAGATAGTTTATAAATTATTAAAATTAACTTTTTAATCATCTTTGATGACGTACCGATATTTATACCATACAGATTATTTTTTTTTTTTCGAAATTTTAATATGTTGTCAATAATAATCACGCTTGCATAGAAATGTAAAATAATTATATACAGTCAATGTGTAACAGTTTTTCGATCAATTGAGTTTATAACTCACTCCCACCGTCAGTGAGGTCTAGACACACCTAAATGTACCCGAACACGTGTTCTGCATAAACGTAAACGTAAAAATATCGGAATTGAAGGGCTCGATACAGCACAAGGCAAATCCGAAGGGCTTTTTTGATAGTTCTGTGAAAAGCGTAAAACGCCGCATAATTCGGCGCACCAACACCGCAAGTCCGTCTACTTGGTATACACAGAATATTACGATAAGGGCTTGTTTGGTGATTTTACCGAATCCCGGGAAAAACGAAGACGAGTCTCACAGATAGATGATGTTTTTTTCCTTCGCCTGACCGATTTCAAAGAGAGTGCATGACTTTTCTTGCTGCCACAACGAGTCGTTCATACGATTTAGACACCCGCGAACGCGTTTCAACCGAAAATTCGACGAAATTATTATCATTCGGTGTTTTGAGTATCTAACGAGTTTTGCTATAGTACAGCTGGCGACCATACGATAAGTATATCCGATCAGTGGTCGCGTACCAGAATATTGTACGCCATCGGCGTTTATTGGTTTGTTTTATATTCAGAGCGGAGCGAAACATCTATTGGTTTCACTGTGTGTGTGTTTCTTTTCGTCTGTAAACAACTTTTCGAAAAGAAAGGAAATTGTGTCTAGTATCGGTGCATTCGAACGGTATTTTTTTTTTTCAATTTTCCTAAGGGTTTTCAAAATAATAGGAAAAACCGGAAACGAAATCATAGGTAAAACGGCAAATATTTACGCCGCGCCGTTCATTGTTTTTTATTTTCGAGAATTATTATGTTAATGTTGTTTTAGTAAAATAAATGCCTAAAGACTAGGGCTTGCGATTTCCTACTCTCCCGATGGTATTTAAAATACACACGGGTACACAAGTAGACGGGTATTTAAATACACGTGTACAAATCCGTGTATTTAATAATACGTACAACAGTGGCCCACCCGCCCCCAGTGTCCAGCGCTTATTTTTTTAAACTAGATATTGGTGTACAAAAAGTACTCGAACATACATATTGCACATGACTATCATTAAACATAAGTGCATTTTTAAATACACGGATCGATACGCGGGTTTCATAATTGCACGTGTACACGTGTGTTTAGGTACACATAAAACCCGTAAGCCCTACTAAAGACCTTTTTTTATTGCATTTGAGAACTAGCTGCTCATAAAGTAAGTCATTTTTTCGATTAACCAATTAGTTTTCATAATAATTGGAAAAAACAGGAGAAAGACGAAAAATGAAAACTGATAAATTTAAGGCGATACAAATCGTAACGTTATTTTAAATTTTTATACACGATATTTTCTACCGGAAATATTGTCACAATAAAAAAAAAAAAAACAGAAATCTGTTTTGTTGTATTTTTAAGTTTCTAGTTGGAGAGTAAAATAGTCGCGCTTTGAATTTTCCTATAGTTTTTTTTTTATAATCAAACAAAACCGAAAAAAAAGGGGAAAAGAACGGGGAAATGTACGAAAATAATGATTTTATTATTTTTAATTTTGTTTTTTGTTGTAATTCAACTAAAAATATTTCTTAAGAGACTTGAAATTTATACAGACAACGTATATTTGTCTTTTCTAAGTAGTGAAAACGTTTGAGCAGATTTCGAACTATTTAAAGGCATTTATGTATGCGAGTTTTTTTTTTACGTAGGTAGTTTTTATTCGGTGTATATTCTTCGACAAATTTGTTTGACCAAACAGAAACACTTCGAGATTTAACAGGAAATGTATTATAAGTCGTACTTGGCGGTCAAAAAAGAATAAGTTAAGTGTAATTTGGTTTTTATTTTTTTTATAAGAGAATAATAATATCAAATTTTGACAATATCGTCAATATTATAAAGTCGTACAAACTCCGCTCCTAATCGTTATTCGTTAGCAACGGTTTGTCACACATTACCATTATCAGTTTTTTTTTTTTTTTTACACGACAATAAGTATTTATAGTTTTAAAATAGACTTCGCACGTGGGCGGGTCATTGTTGTAATCGAGAAGTCCGGAAGGCAGTGGGTGGAGGGGAAAATTTAATGTATATCTGTACGCGACGATTAATCGTCGGTAACGGTAAAAACGATTCTGAACGCAATTCGGTAGTGTTGCTTTGTCAACAATATATATATATGTTACATTATGGTAAAATAAATACCGACATGCCGCCCATGCGTTACACATTTTCTTTGACGATTATTTGTTTAACATGACTGATCCCGTCTTTCCCCATGTTTTTCCCTATGTTTGCCCCCCCCCCCCTCGGTAATTTATCCGTATCCTTCCTGCTTTTTCGGTTTCCCACCGACCACAGTATCGACTCTTCCCCCCGCCCCAATTGTTTTTTTTTTCCGGTCGACATAGAAAGGAGACCGCGACCGATAGCACAATGTACTCTGGCTGATACGGAACGCGTCGCAGAGATTAGGTGCCAGCTCGCTTGCGCGACGACCCAAACGCCGTCGTAAAAATATTGCGTTACCGCGTAGGCCGCACAACGATAGCAATAATAATAAACGTAACATGCGTATGCGCGCTATTACAATGGACGTCGTTTTTTTTTTTTTTTTTTTTTTTTTTTTTTTCTGTACACCGGAATTCGGCGTCCGTGCCGAAAACTGCACGCACGTGTCCGTACGTAATATACTAATAAAAACACACGAGCGTGCGCGTATAATAATATCATACGAATGCGGACGCCGACGACGACGGCGATTAGCGTCTTCCACGGAAAGGCCTCTCGTGTGTGGACTGCACCCCGTCCGTCGTATCCGCGGGTACGCCCACACGGCGAAACGGCAGACACGCGCGCCGCGCGTCCGGACCGTCCGGTCGGCCGACCGTGTCGGTCGTCGGTCGGCGGCGGCGTCGTCATCGTCGTCGTCGTCGTCGTCGTGGTAATCGCAAACGCCGCCGCCGCCGCCGCCATGCCACCAAAGTTATCTTGAATGACGCGCCGCGGTCGTTGACGGGGACGATGCGACGAGGCGGCCGCCGCCGCAGCGCACTCGGATTCGGCGGCGGAGGAGCCGGACGGTCGTTTCGTCGGATCGCGTCATTCCGTGGTGCACGGGCGGCAAAGGGGTGTTCGCGGGCGCACACGTGCTCTGGCGCGACCGCGGTCGTTGGCCCGAAACGTTTTGGTTTGGCGGACCCCGCCGCCGCCCCCGCCCCGTCGTTGCACCTCTCCCGGCGGCGACGACCGCCACCCCGGGACCGACGGGCACGGCGGCGGCGCGGTCGCGGTGGTGCGGTACAACGAAATGTTTTAACAATGGCGCGCGAACACGGTGGCGGTGGCCAAAATATGTACTAACTATAATATAGCCGAAACGCGTATGGTTCTCGTGTTCTCGTGTTCTCGTGTACAATAGAAGTATAGGTACAACACTTGACAATAAAAATATTATTATATCGCACGCGTGTGAGGAGGCTGAAGAACAAGGAATTTGTAATGGGTCTATATCCTGTAGCGTGTACTGCACATTGTTAGGACAGTTGATAAGACAGGGGCTAAAGGTAGTCCGGACAAGGCGTGCCGGTAACAAAGCCGAATCGGAAGTCGTAAGAGCAGTTTTATAAATTCACGATTGACGGGCGGGAGGAATAGAAAACAAAGGACCGAAAAGGAAATGATCTAACGCACGATTTGATATACAGAGCCATAGAGAACCGTGCAAGGCGCGGATTTAAGAGTTCGGAACGCCGAAAGGCAACCGATCACAAATAGTTGGGTGGGGGAAAAAGGAGAGCGAGAGGGGGGAAGAAGAAGGTGGTCATAGTGTACATAGGACGAAGATTAAAAACGACAACCCGTCGGTTGTAATATATGTAAAGACTGTTTTCACAATGCCGAACGAGAGATAAGGCAGTGATTTAAAAGGATTTAAAGGAAATCGTTCCTTGGATTCCATTCGCTTTTCAGAAATTTATTCAGAACGGATCTATGAAAGAACGTATTGGAAATTCGTTCATTTTTTTTAGATTTTGAGCGGAACGAGGAACGTATTGGTTTTACAATGATGTTAATTGTTTTATTATTTTTTTTTTTTTTTTATCTACGAAACACTTTTCTTCCAGCACTTTTGCTCCGATTTTCAATTATAGCACTTTTTCTGAAAGGAAATCTAACTGGGGTGGTATTTTAAGGAGATCATTTTTTGATTTTCCCAGGGGTTTTCATAATAAATGGAAAAACCGAGAAAAAACGTAGGAAAAACGGGAAAATGTACGAAATGTATTATTTTAAAATCGTAAATATTATGGTCATTTAAAATATCCCACACAGCATTTTGCAATTTTAACGATTGAATAAATATTTCAACTTAAATATTAAAAACGATAGTTTAAAAAATATTTAATTTCAAATGTTTCTAATATAAATATTTAATAATCTCTTATAAATATTTTAGTATTAAATTTTTTATTATATATATATTATTATATTGGAATACAATTAGGCGGCTGTCACCTCTATTCCATTATAGTGGCAGCGTGGTTACTACAATGGGATATCAAATTTTTGTTTCGTGCTAAATTAAAATTTTTTTTAAATTGATAAATAGAAGTATTTAATTTTCAAGTACCTATAGTATACATATATAAAAAATTACAGACGAGGTAGTGCTACCCTTATTTTACCCCCCAAAACTGAGTGCTACTGCAGGATACACTGCACCTAATATTCATATTTGATTTAATTTTGTTCATTTTTTACTACTATTAATTATATAATTTGTAATTTTTAATGGACATTAGTCATCAATAAGAATTAATTATTTGTTAAGAAATATTTATAGGAAAACTTCAAATGATTCAAATAGTTAATTAAATATTGGTCAAATATTTTAAAATGTAAAATCAATACAAATAAAATATTTATTAATCAACATCATCAATATTATTTTTCAAATATCTATTTTACATAAAATAAATATATGTATGCTGTGCGGGATACATAACCAAACTCCGCCCATAATCGTTTTTCGTCAGTAAAGATTAATCGTTGTGTATAGATAAATATTAAATTTCCCTCTATACCCTACCATCCCAACTTCTCACCTACAACAGGTTCTAAGTAATTTAATTATAGGTAAGCATACGAATTAATGGTTTTTATTTGTATCCGAGAAACGAAAAACGTTAATTTGTCAAGAAAGAGGAAAAGGACTTTGGTCTTCGTTCCGGAAACGAACCCGAGATCAGTTTCCTTTCAAACAGATGAACGCGACCGTGAACTTATTTCTTTTTAAAAGAAACTTTCAGAGGCCCGGGATAAACACTATAAGAAAATTGATTGCGTTCGTACGCAGCCGCCGGGCCGTAGTATAGGCACGTGTATTATTGTATACATACTGCACCAAGGGGGAATTGATGTTTTTCCAAGAGGGTCCCGAGAGAATAATATTACGGAGAGACGAGGAGAGCGAGTGACTTTTATTGGTGGGGAGGTGGATGGGGGAGAAAAACTGTCGGCCGACTCCCTCGTCGCGGCGGATGGTATAACATTATGCGAACCCAAGGAGGGGGAAGGGGAAGAAGCGGACGGTCGCTTTTCTAAAACAGAATACAATACCTATATTATATTATATTATATTTATACCTGAAAATGGCGTCGTATTTTCGTTTGCCGTAGGGATGTGTCGACCGACCCGTGCAATTTACTCGGATCGCGATAAAGATCCGAATCGATTTTGCAGATCCGGCGTACAATAATATTGATTCATTCGACTGGTCGTACTCTTATTTTTAGCCACTAATCGCAAAACGGATCATTTTAAAGGGATGCTAGCAGATCTAATGCAGTACAGCTGGTTTGTTCTAACGGTTCGTTTTTCCCGGGTGCCTACAGAAAAGTCGACAATGTTTCAGCCCACAATATTACAATTGATTGTATTTTAGCGGAAACTCTAACTGTTTATCGACTTGTATCGTCATTTTGAAAAACTGGCCATGTATTATAAAATTTTAAAAATCTAGAAAATGTGGAATTAGAAAACTTCAGAAATTCTTGAACGTGAATTTCAATGAACGCGATAACGTCAACTTTAATATTTCCGACAAAACGAAACCTGACGGCCATTGTCCGTCTCCGCCGTATTATTCGGAAACTTACTTACTGTGGTAACGATTATAAAAGACATTCTCATATTATTGTCAACGACAGTAACCGATCATTATCACACATTCGTTTGTTGTTTTTTTTAAGTTCGGTTGTTATATTCTCGGTTAGAATATTGTTCGGCCCGAAATACTGGGGCGAAAACAATTCTCTTCCAATTTTTTTGTCGGTTGTTTTTTGTTTTTTTTTGTTTTGGTATATATTATGTACGAACCGGCCTCGGCTCGCGGTTACGATAATGTCGTTTGCGTTATTCAACTACGTTTCCGTCCGAATAATATACGTATACGCCATACGGTATACGTACATTGAATAACGCGCATACGTATAATATTATGTTATGCGGGAAAGAGTTTACATGGAAACAAAAAAAAAAAAATAACAAAACCGCGTTTCGACGACACTGTAAAATATACACAACAATAATTCAATAATATTATGTTACGTATTGACAATGTTTATTATTATTTAAAACGCCACCGTACCACACGGTTTTGGTAACGCGTGGTCGTAGTTTTTATTATTGTTATTATTTTTCGGTATTTTTTTTTTCACGATGCGCTTGTCTGTCAATTTTGACGTGGTCGTAGTCATCGTGTGCACCATGCCGTTTTACGATGCGTTTTCCGAAAACGCCATACAGGTTGTTCTGCATTGTACGTATATAGTGATGTCCAATTGCCGTAATAATCTTTTTAAAGAATATTCTCCGAATAATTAGAGAATTTTTAATCATTTTCTTTTTCGTCGGTTTTCTATCGATTTATAATATTTTTCTAAAATGAAACATATTATATTGCGTTTTTTTCCCCGAGGTTATGGGATTCACTATTATAGTATCATACCCATACTGCAAACGATCACACGCGCGTATTCATACGATTTTTCACGGGTACGACACGATTATGTTAAACGCCGAAATATCCAAATCACCCGTCCGTCCGGTCCATCCAGGTGATTGTAGTCAAAGCCGTGACGCATATGAAGTGCAACGTATCACATATACTTAGGTACATATCTTGGACATTAATCTACTATTCGAAATGACTTTAATATTCCCCAATAGTACTAAGAATATTCTCTCGGTAATAATTTCTATGGAAATATTCTCTTTTCATATCATTCTACACATATATATGTTATAAACTTCTCGACATTTAGTTGAAAAATCACGGATATACAAGCGATTCAATTTCACTGATTATCTCGAAAAATATTAACTATGGAATTTTTTGATGTAGATTGCCATTTTAAAATCAATAGTAGATAATACAAATTGGTAAAATTTAACTAGCTTTACCCCCAAAAATAATGGTAACAAAAAATAATACGAAAAATTGTAAAGCTGCTTGTTTCTTAAATGTTTAATAAAACAAATGTCGAAAAAAGTTAATACTTTCCAAGATAATCAGTGTATCCACTTAAATGGATCATATTGTATAAACGCAGTATACTCTCGAATAGTTTCTCAAAAAACAAAAGTAATTTGTCTTGTTAGATATGTTATCATTGACCAAATGACCTACCAATGTAGGCTTAAAGTGTCACAAAATAGCCAAAGACATTGTGATCCCTATTTTATTTAGAGCGTTCCATAATGCAGTGTTGTCTCGAACAGCAAATCATTAAGGATAAGATAATTCTATAATTTTTCAAACAAAAAGATTTTTTTTCGCCCTACTCGAAAACTGACACTCCTTTCTTAAAGTAACAAAAATAATAATTAGGTACTAGAAACGATAATTTTCAGTTATTTAGATAATATACTAAGTATATAACAAAAAAATGTTAGTTTAAGAAGGTTGTATTAGTCATTAACTGTAATACAGATTCAAAATATATTAATAAATATTATACGAAATAACAATATGACTATAATAGTAACATTAGTTTTATTTTATTTGTATCAATTGTACATAATACATTTTTATATGTTTACATACAAACTAATAAAAACATGTAAGAAAAAATAATAACAGGAACTTTAATATATTCCTTAGAACTTCGTTGTACATAACACTAATATAAATTGAAACCATTATAAAAAAAATGCATACGTTATACTCTACTTTTTTTTTTTTTGACCTATAGGTACAACCTATAATGAACCTCGTGTCAAATGTCCAAACAGTTTTGTTTGGTCAAACAATTGTGTATGTATAGTACCTAACAAATAAGACTACGTGAAAAAACTAAATGTATAATACGTATAAATGGTTCAAAAATATTTTCAGAATATTTTTAAAAATTTTAACATGTCTACAAAAGGCAACTATAAGGTTTTGTCAAAATGTAAAATCTCTATGCATATTTTTAACTGAATAACAACAAAAGAAAACAAAATGAACTAACCGTGATTTCCGTAAACGTTCCCGTTTTTTTTTTTTACGTTTTTCCTCGGGTTTGCTCAATTATTTAGAAAATAAAACGGAAACAGCTTATTCAGCATCTAGATATAAAATACAATTAAAAAGATCTCATGTGGAACAAGATTTATCGTCAAAAAGCAAAAAAAATACATTATAATATTTTGTACTTATATAATTGCAATAAGTATAATGCAACGATGTACAACGACTTTTTTATTATACTAGCAGTAATAATAATAAGTTTTCAATATCAAACAGATTATAATATATTATTGTTTTTGTGTTTTAATACTGCCAAACCGAAGGGAACAGCTTAGACCTTTGGATATACGCGCCACTGTGTCAATACCAATCAAATTTCAAAGTGATTAATTTCATTTTAGATTTTGGGTTGCGTAATAATAATAGAAAAATTACTGCAAAATCTTAAGTCATTAATATTATCATGATTTTGAAATTATACTGTCCATAGTAATATTATATATAATATATAGATAGATACTCACAGACTAGATCGACAGTACACGTGCATGCATAATAATAATAATATGCACATTTTGTTAATCAAAAATGTATAATATCTTTCACATAATCAATTTTAAAACACGGTATTATTTTCAACAACTATTTACCTAATTTATTAAATTATAAACAATTATAACTTTTACTTTCACGATTCTGATAAATGTCGAATATTATAAGATTATTCGTCGAAAGTTGCAAAAACGCCATGAACCTTTGATACGATACGATCAATTATTTAAATGTCGAAAATAAAATATACGAAAATGTGCATAATAGTATACAATATTATATTTTCACAGGCGAAACTCGTGTATTGTAATAATAGTAATAATTTTATTAGAATTCGTATACATGCCAAAGTTTCAAAACAAAAATACAACAAATCCAATTAAAAGAGAAAAACATGATAATATAATATCGGAATCCGATTAATAATACAAAAATACAGAGAATTTTTTTTGAACAAGTATAGTTCGTGAAACGGGGTAACGATACATATTGAGGTAATATCAAGTCCAAAATTTCAATTTTAAAAGGACCCCGTGAGACGATAAATTCAGAGTCATAGGTATAGATTATTAACGGGAGAAAAAGGGTTCTGACTGTTATTTATTCGTAGTGTAGAAGTGAATCGAGTAAACAAAATAAAAAATAAATATTAATGTGTTGAAATGAGTTGAAAGAAGTGGGAATATTTTTAAACCCCCTGTCACCTTATTAACGTTTCTGGATAACCCGGATACGTAATAATTATTATCGATACGATTTTTTGTAAATACGTATATTATTAAATACTTCAAAGCCGTTTTGTATACATTAAATTCACTTTGAAATCCCGCAATAACCGAATAATTGTATGCGTTAACGGCAATCACTTTGAAATCTCACAATAACGTAATAATATTATACATTAACGGCAATTGTATATGGTTTTTCAGATCAAATTAATACTGCAGAAGCCTTATTCGGTTATACGCGGGTATTCTAGAATTCGATACTTCTAGGTAATAATAAACAAAGCATTAAGAACCACGATGATGCGAAAGGTCAAACAAAATGTGAACCGTTCAGTACATACTCGTATATTATATTTTATATTAAAATATTAAGTACACAACAATATTGGACAGAATACATAAATCAGGAAATTAAAGTAGATTAAAAATATTACACTGTATATTTACGAGTATACCGACCGAGTGATAAAAACGATATCCATTGTCCATTCAAATCACTATAGGTCCTCGTTCAATTTCTATAACAAAGTATTATATTCGTGTTTCACGACAACATCACAAACACACATTGGTTCTTATTTAAGGTTTTAACACACAAACTATTAGTATACTATAAACAAATAAACAAAACATCTGCAGCCCACACTATAATTATTACAATTAATTAAGGCATAATAATACTACCATAGCAAAATTTGATCAAAGCACCATACTCGTACGAGTTTCATTGTTCAACCGCATGAGTTTATATTACTTAATTTATATATATATATATATATATGCAAATAGGTATTTGCGAAATTGTTTTGTTCGTTCGTATGGACTGGGGTATAAACCGATATTGAAATATTAAACAAATAAGACTTAAACAAAGCCGGACGTACTTACCTCCTTCGCACCGTGAATAGTTCATTGTAGTAGGTGGATATTTTTAAATATATAACGAGGATAAAGGATAATTTAATTTACAATAGCGATAAATCATTGCAATCAAAAAAAAACGTTTCTGAGTGTACGATATATTCGAACCAAATCGTGTATTTTATTTTTAAATATTTAATGAACTGATGGGTGTGCCACTGTTGTAGAAATAAAATTAAGATAGAAGCATGCATAAATTATTATTTCAAAACAAACATTCTAGTAAAACTAATAATAATAATTTTTGTTTTACGGAAATAATATTTCAATTGCATTTGCTATCCAACACGTTCATTATTAATGCTATAATAGACAACAAATTTAAAAATTCAATAAACCAAAAATTTCACATTAATACAAAAAAAATAAAAATAAAATACATTTTCTGTAACTACGCTAAAAAAAAATGTTCAAACATTTTGTTTCATTTTATACATCTATAATATAGTCGAGTCTCCGAACTTTCTTTTATTTATATAGGAATTTTCCAATAGACAGAATAACTTCCGTTGTTCATAACAGTTTACATTGTATGATATCGATTTACCGCTCCAGATTAATAAATATTTCATATCTCGTAGACTAATATTTTTAACTGAATACTACAAAGCAAACAAAAATAATAATTAGGTACTAGAAACGATAATTTTCAGTTATTTAGATAATATACTAAGTATATAACAAAAAAATGTTAGTTTAAGAAGGTTGTATTAGTCATTAACTGTAATACAGATTCAAAATATATTAATAAATATTATACGAAATAACAGAAATATAGGTTTACTAGTAGTGTGTCAAATTTTTTTTTTTTCTAGATGTGAAAACAAATTTTTACAATAGGTATTAAGCAGAAAATACACATGTTCTTTTAAATTATTAAGATTATTGCATGATTAAAAAAAAGAGCTTATACTGGGTATGGGTGCAGCCACTGATATAATGTAGGATATAGTTCTAGGAATAATAATACAATGAGTCTTTATTCCGGGGATGTTATATGACTATTTATACTTATAACCTATTCATTTTCAAAAATAAATACCTATGTATACGCCGTTAGTTGTAAATGTCTCAAGATTTAAGAAAAAAAAAAAGAATCTGATACTGCCGATGGGTATGTCACTGTTTTAGGAAGGAAGTTAGAAGGAAGTATGTATTGAGTAATTTAATTTATATTTGTACGCAACGATAAGCCATTGCTATAATGAAAAACGGTTCTGTAGTATTGTTAGTCTTGTTTTGTATAGGTAATATTCAGAAATCAATGCAAATTGCCAGTATTTCAAGAAAATCAATAAATGTACTCCTTAATGCCCTTATTAATCGGATCAATAATGCTACAAGAAAGTTCCCATACAACTTTTAACTAAAGCAAGATTTATCATAGAAAAGTTCTTTACGCACAGAAAATAAAAGAACAAAACCATATCGTAGTAAAACTAATATATTCTTCGCTTTACTCAGAATCTAAAATATATTGCATTTCCATTGCCAGTGATAATACTAATAAAGTTATAAAAATAGCCATGTTTCTATTGTTTTTCTGTAGATAATAAGAAAAAATAAAATGAAATAGAATGATTTTCTAGAATGGCTATACTCGGACGTAAGGTCGTCGCCACCGGTAACTGAAATTCGTGTAAAACATAGTTTTTACAACCTCCCTTCCCACTCGTCTTTAATTCACTTATTTTTATTTCATAAAATAAATAGATCGACTGTCAATTTGAACATACTGTAATTTTAACATTTTCTCTAATGAAAAAAATATATCCTGCAGGAAAAACAACCCATACTATATGAACCCTCTTTTCTATATTATTATAACCATTATTACGTAATAACAAAACAACTTGAAATCCGTAAACAAACAAAAATGTGTAGACAATGGACACACTATACATTGCACTTTATGGCCCTCTTTCTGGCTTTGTAGTCCTCTTTCAGGCATTGTGGTTAATCCAAAAGCATTATTTATAATATTCTATTAAAAAAAAAAAAAGAAAAAAAAAAAAAAAAGAAGTGTAAACATTTCAAAGTGATAATTGTCGAATAAAACGATTCCGAGCGGGACTGGGGAACAAAAGTCACGCTTCTTTAAATCTTTTGTTTATGATATATTATATTATTATACAATTTACGGCATTTTCGGAGTATTTAAGCTGGGAAATTCGAAGAATTTGACAGTCTTTTAGATTGTTTTTAATATTAATACAAGCATAAATTTGGATAGTTAATAAGAAGACAGTTAAAAAATAATATTAATAACTGAAAATTATTAATACATCAATATTAAATAGCATTTCATCGCTAATCATTTGCTAAACCGAACGTTTTATCCAGTAATATTATATTACTCTATATATTACGGTTTGTTACCAATTTCCACATTGCGGTTTTTAACTCATTTCGAGTTAAATACATTGTAATGGTAGGTATTAAAAATGGAAATATTTAAGAGCCAGTTAAAATGTTCAATTCAAATTTAATCGTTAATTAAAAAAATAATAATAATAACAATAATAATTAAAATTTATGTAGCATTTACTTGGTAATTCAATAAAAACTTTTTCTCACACTCATAAAATGTGACTTTATGATATCAAACAAGATAAACTTAAATCTATTTATGTTTATAAAGTATTGATTGTATTTCATGGTTTATTTTTTTTATTTTGTTTATTAATTAATTGTTATCTGTTTAGTTATATAAATTAAAGGATAGTGATACCATGACTAATTTGGTATATACGTAAATAATACAACTATACAACTAAAATACTAAAGTATATATTTTTTATTTGCGTCATTAGAAGTTTAAATTAAAAATTAAAGTAAAATTATGATCGAAGTTTAGTTAAACATATTTTAAATTGACGTAATCTTTACGAATTTCGTCAAAATTTGAACGGTTATAATATTATGTTCAATTTTTTTACCACCAAGTATAATGTATGACGAACCTGGTGTTAAACTTGCACACATTTTGGATAGACCAAAAGAGTTTTTTCCACGTAAAATATCAAATAAAACTAAAAAACTTGATATATTTAAATATATATAAATAGCTAAAAGTCACCAGAATGTTTTGAAAATTTGATCAAATCTATAAAAGGCTATTAAAGGTTAATATTTTTCTACAGTTTATTTTGAAACGAATCACAACAAAAAAAAAACCTGACATACTTTGAACGATGGGTAGGCCACTGTTGTAGGTAAGAATGTACAATATAGAAGGGAATTTAATGTATATCAGTACGCAACGATTAATAATTGCTTACAAAATACAATTCTGAGTGGTGTTCAGTTATACGTGTTTTGAAAGCAGTAATATTTAAAACTTTTGACAAAATATGATATTAAAATTCTTATAAAAAAATATTTTACATAAAACTCAATTTTTATTTTTTTTTTTAACTCAAAATATGACTTATAATTTATCTCCTGTTAAATTTTCAATCATTTCTGTTTTGTCTAACAATTTGATCCACAGAGTATCTACCAAATCAAAATTACATAAAAAACTAGCAAAATTAAAATGTCTATAAATAGTTCAAAAATGGCTAAAATATATTGAAAAAATAATTTGTCTGCCTAATTTTCAAGTCTACTATTATTTTTAACTGAATAATAACAAAAAACAAAATTTAAAATAGTAAATTTCGTAGATTTTGTCGTATTTCCTATGTTTTTCCTCAGCTTTTCCCAATTATTATAAAACTGCTTGAAAAATCAAAAAAATTACCTCCCTGAAATACCATTTACATACAATTTTCTTTCAGAAAAAATACTACACTTGACATATTGGAGCAAGATTTATGGTAGAAAAGTCATTTACAGGTAAAATAAACATCATTGTAAAATCAATATGTTTCTCACTCCGTTCAGAATCTAAAACAAAATGAAAATACTGAAATCGATATTAATTTCTATAAATTTTCTAGTTTTTCCCAACTATTAAGATTTAAAGGTCGATTAAAAAATGATTCGCTCTTTGTACCAACTAGATGTAAAATCATAAAGAAAAGTTCTTTTATCTTTATTTTATTGGAGCAAGGTTTCTGAAATAATATAAATAAACGGATATAAATAAAATCAGGCATAGTAAAACCAATATATTCGTAATCGTGCTCAGAATTTAAATTGCAATATTCGTATTTTATTAGCTGGAGTTATATATATGAAGCCTACTTTAGAGGTGTTGATTTTCTAAAAATGCATTCTTATTGCACATTTAAATTTATGTAAGAATCCTCTGTGTAAATTTGTGTGATTTTAGACCAAGTCATTTTTGAGATACAACGATGATTGAGTGAATAGTATTTTTAATTTATTTTAATCAATAAAAATCTATAAAATCCAAAATAGAACTACTATAGTAATATTTCGTGTTTTAAAGACAAACATAATATAAAAACTAACGGACATCTCCAAGCAACGGATTTTCATATCATTCTTACACAATCGTGATACAAATTGAGCACAAATAACCAATGTGCAAATATAAATATGCAATTTTAGTTGCTAAGCCAGTTTGTTGTTTGCCAGAAGCAGGGATCTTAATCTTTAAAATACCTTCAAACTAATTGCCAATTTTAGTAAATTTTGACAAGATGAGGAGAAAAAGAGTTTGTACACAAATTGTATAAAAACAGTTTTTGGAATTTTCAAAGCTTTATTTAAGCTAGAAAATTCTAATAATTTGAGATTATTTTATGGTACTTGATATTATTTTCAATATAATATAGGTACCTAACAATAATTTCGGATCCTTAAAAGGTAGGAAATTTAAAATTCATATCAATAGAATATTTAAATCTCTCAGCTGCCACCATGTTGAATTAATTATAATTAATTATTATTATTATTATTATTTAATTATTAATTACGTTTATAATTGACTCATGTGTTTCTTACACTACTTTATTTTTAATAATTAACCTAAAAGTATATTTATATAGATAACATTGATATTTGATAACATAATCAATTGTAACTCCAACAAACACCAATAATAAATAGCACATCATCAATAAAGAACCAATAGTGCTTTTTTTATTCTGCTCAATGTCTAAACTGAACATTTTATCAAATGCATAACTCAAATTTACGGTTTCTTACTGACTTATATATCATAATTTTTATCTTAATGCATAATAACTATATGAGTTGGCACCTACTAAAATTGAAAATATTTAAAAGTCAGTGCAAATGTTCGATTTAAATTAAATTGGTTATTAAAGAGTGAAAATAAAACATAATCAAAATTATAACATTTACTTGGTATTTAAACAAACTTTTTCTTACGCTTTATGACGTCAAAAGAGTTAAATTTAAAAAAACTGTTTAGGGAGAAAAAATAGTTTTTCCGAAAAACACCTTCTAGAAATAATATACTAATAATATATTGTAAGTTTAAATTATAATTCTATGTATTATTATATTACAGACGTGTACTGGTATAGCATATAGGTATGATATTAAAAAAAAACTATTACAATGCTTAATTTATAGTATAATATAGGCAATGAATTAATCAATTTCAAACCATAAACTGTTTATAGGTTCATAGACACCCAACCTACGAATGATAGCGGTAAATAAATATGTATGTATATACATATATTTAATATCCGATGGTATCATATGGATAGTAAATAATCAATATATTAGAGTATTAAAAAATTTACGTACATAAAATAATAACACATTAGAAAAATGTCTCGAATATCGTCATTGTAAATTTATAATATTTTATAAAGAACCGTCAGTGAAAAACACATTTATGTATTATTATACTTAATCGATTCGGAAGATAATAATGTTTGAACGTTTATTATACGTTTTTAATAAATTTGTTATTTAGAAGAATGAAATTAGATAGATCTAAAAATGAAAAAAAAAAACCAATCATCATAATTCGTAATATTCATATTGCAATATTATATTATTTATACACCAAAAGTCAGATGAATCAATTGTAAAAGTATACAATTATAATAATATAATATATTATGTTTCGAGACAAAAAAATAAAAGAGCGTCTTTTTAGATTCCGAGTTTAACGAGGGATCTATTGGTTTTATAATGCTGTTTATTTTTTTTTTTTTTATTTGTTCTAGTCTGTGGAAACGTTTTTTCCTAGTAAACTTGCTCGGATTTTTACGAATCTCAATTTTTCTGAAATCTCAAGTTGTCTAAATTGTATTTTAATAAAGTCGTTTTTTTGATTTTTGACGCCATTTTTTAAATAAAAGCACTTAAGTGGGAAAAACCGTAGGAAAACGTATAATTTCACGATTTCATTATTTTGTAAAAACACGGACGACGTTTTCTACCAGTACAAATGATTTAATCGAAAAATAACATGATACTTTTTGATGAACTTTCTTACAGTATTATCGTCAAAACTTTTTAACCACTTTTGAGCTTTTAAGGAATTTCAATTTTTGTGAGTTTTTTGCTGTAATTCGGTTATAAATATACATAGAGACTTATATAATACTTATATTAGGTTTACCTAGGCGTGGTAAAGTTTTAAAAATCATTAGATAGCTTTTTTCCTTTTATCCCATTAACGAGATATTCTCTTTTCAAGATTCGGCAGAGAGAGTTTAGTGGTGCATCATTTGTGTGGCAGTGTAATAGTGTTCCACCACTCTCCCCATACCTAAACTCTAAAGCATAATATCTCGTTAACGGATTGATGGTAATCAATAATGTCAACACCAAAATGTATTTAAACTAATACACTGTATTTTTATAGAATTGTTACTGTAGTTTGTGATGTTAAAATCAAAAGTAGCCAGTAGGTAGTGATTTCGCCTTTTCAAATAAGAGTGACAATAAAAAAAAATAACTTAAATGTAATATTTTAGAGCTATTCATTTTTAAATGTTCTAAATTTCAAATAAATTGAAATTTTCCAAGTATCATACAAGTTATAAAGATATGTATTATTATTATCGTTGACTTGTTAAATCTGTGTCGAACACAATATTGGACTTACCGTCTGTTAAATAAACGAATATACGAATAAATATTTATTAATTGTTTTCTATTTTTGTATAATATTGGACCTTCGATTAAATGCGTCATAAAACATTTCCTCTTCGCCTCAATTATACTGCTGTAAAATTTGAACTATGGGAACTTATATATATTTATACATGATATTTATAATGCATGCAAGTCATTAAATCCTTTTAAAACCATTATCCGCGAGTAATTTGAACCTAAAAGTGTTTAAATAAAATGATATACATCAATGTATTATAATGATTTAGTTTAAGACTATAAAACTGAAACTGCAATTTCGGGTGACCAATAGAATTATATAGGGTGTCCCACGATGATCTGCCACTTAAAATAACTTTTGTTCTATTCATTATTGTTGATATTTTTTTTAAAAATAATTAGTGTACCTCTGAGATACAGTTTATTTTAAACATTTTTTTTTTAGAGGGAGGGGGACTTAAAATTTAAAGTTACAAATTTTACTGTAATATTTTTTTAAAATATTGTAAACATTTATTTTATTAAATAGATTTTTAGAAAATGATTGGAGGTTGGAACTATTGTTAAAGTATGGTCTTTTATTTTCTACGATTTTTTGAAGATTTTGTAAATGTGAATATTACCTATTGTGGTTTTTCTATTACAATATTTAAACAGTTATTAGTCTGGGCATATGACAAGGATTTTCTTTTCCATAAAATAATATCATGCAATAATATTATAGATAATATGTATTGGAAATGTAAATCAATAATGGTCATTTATGCTGATAAAAGTATTGTTATGATTGAAAAGAATATTATTCAAATTTTAAAAAAATAAAAGACCATACTTTAACAAAAGTTTCAACCAATAAAAATTTTCTAAAAATCTATTTTACAAAATGAAAATTTTTAATTTTAAGTCCACCTTCCCTAAAAAAAAATGTCCATACATAAACTGTAGCGCCACTGTAATTGCATACTGATTATTTAAAAAGAAATATATCAAAAATATTAAATAGAACAAAAGTTATTTCAAATGGTAGATCATTGTAGGACACCCTGTATAATATATATATATACACTTTTTTTTGAAGTACAAAATAACTATATTTATAAATATTCTATTTTCAAAAAAGTTTTCGCTGTGCCAGCTAGTACATTTCAAAAACGGTAATTTAATTTTTGTTTGTAATTATCCAGTCTTTTATAGAGATCTTTATAGAGAAGTAAGTAAATACTCTATTCTTAATTAAAAATAACGAATTTTATGTGGAAATTATATACTTACTATTGATATAAGAAATATAATAGCAAACTTTTGAAGCTAAAATTATTGTTAACGCTTTTCCCTTCTCCCCGGGTCTTAAATTAAATATTACCTTTATAATAAATTTGTTAAACATCTTTAATTTATATTTTTTTTTTGTTTTTTTATTATACTTAAAAGTTTTCTGTTTCATTTATAATTTGTCAAATAATCAAAGTTAAGATTTTTCATAAAAGTTGTTTCTGAGAAAAAATAATGCGTACGCCTTATTAGTAAAACATTAATTAAACATTCCAAAATGAGACAGAAAATTAAATTTTTTTTTTTATAAAGAAATATTATGCTTTTTAAAACTATTCGAAACATTACTCATGTCTGCCTGCAGTCATGGGCGCCCGCGGGAAATTTATTAAGGAGAGGCATAATAAAATCAAACACCAAAAAGTACATAAAATAAAATTATGTTTGAAATTTTGAAGTCCAAGGATAAGGAGCAGATGCCCCGTCTTACAACCCCCTCGATGTGCCCAAGCCTACAGAGACTATAAGATTGTCGATTCCATTGATTCCAGATGGATACAAATAATAATATTTGCAATTAGTGTTGTAAACACATTATGTGAGATCGGCCTGGGTTTAACGCGGTTCGTCGACAAGAAAATTCTATCAGTATCATCCCACACGCTTGTTTCTATATATAATGATCAATCAATATATTTTAATTTCTTAGTATAGGTATACCGGTAATAGGCCTATTACCAGAATTAAAAAAAAATAATAAAGTTAAATAAAAGGGCTCAAAACCTGTTTTCAAAATTGTCTTTAATTTTGTAAAATTTGAAATTTTTCAATAATATTTAAATGACTTTCTTAAATACTTGACTTTTTCACTTAATAGGAATAGGAATAATTCATTATCAACATAATATTTTCATATAATTATTATATTAAATATAATTTAATTTTTTTAAGAAATATTATAAAGTTTAACATACAAATATTCAAAAATTGAGATTAATTCGATTTGCAGACAGTCTTTCGGTTTTTTTAAAACAAACAAATTAGCGTCACAATTGGACCACGCTAGGATAAGTAAATGGCGAAGTGGTCCGATTTCGAGAGAGCTTTTCTCATAAGGGATTGTTTGCGCCAAAAAAATGTACTGGTACCAGCCCCTAAGATCATGTTTGGATACCTACAGCTAGATAAGACTCAAAAGTTATAATCTACCGAAATTGTTTGTTTCTTATGAAAACACTAATATGTACTAATTTAGTTCATCATTATATACTAGCATGATGTATATTTATAGTTAGTTAAATTATCTTGTATAATAATGTGCATTATTGTTATTTGATATAAATTTTTTTTTTTTTTTTAAAATTCTAAAGAAATCAGAAAATTATTTGATGATAATTTTTTATTTGAATGTTTATTCCTATAATATATTTTGTTACATGCAGCCAACTCTAGTGTATTATATGCGTCATTTAATTTATTTAACATCGGTTATGCATGTACGTGTTTATAATTTTTCCGTCCAAATGTATGATGTACAATCGTATAATGAAAAAATAAAAAAAAATTGATAAAACTATAAAATCAATTTATATAATTGTTAACTGACAATAATGCGTTCGTTATAATACATTAACGCTTTGTACGTGTATTTTTTTTTTTATAAATAGGGTCTTGACCCTATATACGTATTATATCCATGGCCTATCTAACGTAATTTATTTTTATAGATATATAACTGCAGTTTGGGTGTATGATTCAACGGTTTAATATATAATATTCAGTTCACTGGCGATCAAAATTATATAATATCAACAACAATAAAATAATAATTCGTCGAATTATTAGTGATATATATATATACTGCTGCAATAATCATGTGCGACCAATAAAAAAATTATTGTTAAAAAATACTTAAAAATCAATACAATATCGTATAATAACATTTCGTTCGACGTAATATTATTATTTATTTTTTAGGTCTTTATAATAACTGATCGTATTATAAGTTGCAGTCGCGGTCAATGACGCGTTTAAGAAACTGCTTTCATATTATCATAATAATTAGGCTTAGAGACTTGTAGGTCTAAAAAAAACATTCAAATATGCTTTAAAAACCAACCAAAAATACACTAAAATATAATCTAAAACAATTATTTTTATAGAAATCGTATACCAAAAACTTGACAAATAACTAATTAATCATTATTTTTTTATTATTATCAATAGTATTTACACAAAACCTTTGTGTTTTGAGATGAATAATTTGAGAATTATTGATCAAGCTCAATGTTAACTATCTGAATTACTTATTTTACGATATTAGACTATGCTATCGCACGTCAGTGCGTATGAATTTGAACAATGTAAATCGAAGAAAGCCTGTGTAATACAAGGCATACAATAAGATAAGATATGAGTGTATATATTTCTATAGCACTTTAAAGCTGAATACTGCTAAAAATATGTTCTAAATAGTAAAAATGGAAAATATGAAAATATATGCAAAATAAAAAATTACAATTTAGATACTTTATGTTTGACCCTGCCTTTTTTTTTAATCTTTCAAATATAATACGCAAATGTTAGAAGATTCTAACCTTAATAATTAGGACTGTGAGTTTAATGCACTAAAACGCATTTAAAATTTCAAAAATTGTAGTATAAAATGCAGTTAATATGGTTTTCAATTTAATTTGTATATGTTTATTGATATAAGTATATTATATGCATAAAAATGTATTTATTCAATAAAAAAAATTATAAAAATATTGATTGAATTTGATTTTTGATTTTGAAATTGATTGATTCTTTAATAATTCTATTCGCCTGAAACATTTTTATAATTTTTTTAAGTATTTATTTTGTTAAAATAATAAATCAAATTTAAAACTGTATAAAATATAAATATGACGTATATACAGTCTATGTAAAACAAAAAAACAAAAAATGTTTTTTAAGATGTTAATTAACAAAATTTGATTAAAAATACCGGAAAATAAACTAAAAAAGGAATATATGACCTAAAAAAGTAAAAAAATTACCTAAATAATTAAAAACATCAAAAAATGCAAAAACCATACTGAATAAAAGTTTCATAAAGAGTTTTATTGTGTCATAATTTAAATTATGTACTTACAAAGTTACGTTTCTCAATTACCAAAAAAAAAAAAAAAAATTCACTTTCTTACAAATTCACAGTCCTACTAATAATAATAATAACTATAATACTCCACATAATATAGTTGAGTTTAATATCGCGCGAAAATAAAACATTAAACCTAAATTAATGTAATGTTTTTAATATATGTATCCCTGACCGAAATTTAGTGTAACGCCCTCTATATAATATATAAAGGACATATTATTACAATCATATTACGCTTGTATGTGCCTATATATTATTATAATTTATATGTATATATATTATACACTAAAGTGTCGTGTTAACATTTTATAAATTACCCAACAAAATTAAATTAACTGTTTCAATTTTACTTACCAGACGCCAGTTAATAATTGTAGTATGAAAATAAAACAATTGGTACAATACATTTTAAACATTTATAATAAGACACTTTTATTTACCGTTGGCACAATTTCCGTTTGTGACTTGGAGGATACGACACATATCTATTAAATCAAAGAGAATATAGTTAGTTATATTATAGAGAATAATTTAGCTCTTCTTGGTTACGGGTTTAAGAATGGACGATGGTAATCGGTCCCTCTTGGGCGTTACCTAGGATTTTTTTTTGATACAACAAAATTATACTTGAGCCATAATTATTATAATATATAAGTAAAAGTGCCGCTGTCGAATTATTACTCAAGACTATTGAATGTGTGTTTAGAGTTGGTTTTGGATTAGTTTTCCATATTTTGTAGAATGTCTTTTTGCATCAACTTCAATATTAGTAACATTAGTATACTACGTGAATGTAATGGTTCAATGAAACTTTAAAATAATTAAATTAATTTTGTCGTGTGAACAAGTACATAGGTCATTATTTCTTAATGAATATAAAGTGATGAGTAATATTATAATTTTACAAATAAATTAGAACATATTATATGAGTGACTCTTGAAAAGAAAATGTTTTAAATATTTACGATCTGAAAAAAATTATCTATAAATAAATTTATAGACGTCGGATATAAAATATAATTGGCGAAATTTTCAATCTCAACCAGGCCCCTTCGTAGAGTGATTAAAACTCTCCTCTGTCTTCTACACTTCCTGTATTGGATAACTGGACCATTTTTTTTTTTACATTTTTTGTGATCTTCAAGGTCCCTTTCCTACGGGTTCGTGGGAATTCGAATCGTTCACCTGTCGCACAACGGATTAACGAATTTGTTCAATATAACGATGAAAATTATCCTAGTAGACAAAAATTTTACTCGGGTGCAGTCGGATAGAAAACACTATATGATATATTTTAGAAAGGCTAATTTTAATATTGGAGGGACGAGCCCCTCAAAAATAGCCGAAATCCGAAAATACGTCTAAGTTTATAATAAAATAAAATATTCTATAATAATAATACATTAACCTTTAATTACAATAACTGAATGTAATAAATTAATCATTTTTTTTTTTTTTTATTAATTTTGTTAATTTCTGATTAGGTATTAATTCGCAGAATTTTCCTCTGTGATACATTGCATTTAATTTTGCGAAATATCGAGGAATTTTGATTTATATATACGCTAGCAGTCTAACATGTATGATATAAATATATATACGCGGTATTGAAAACATAATAATAAATGTTACACAATATTAACATTTACGGCGAAAATTATTGTATCAATAATTATATGGACATTAACGACATTTATCGAGTACATTAAAATATCATATGTATGTATAATACTAATAATATAACAGTGCCGTAGCCAAGGTTGGTGGGCTTCCGGACTCAAGCCCCCACCCCTCCCTTAAAACGTCAGAAGAAAATAATTTTTCTAGGTGAATTATAATATTACAATTTGTAACCATATTTTCTATGTTTGATACAATGATGTCGTGATAGCCCGACGCCCTTTGTCTCGTACACGGAAATCAGCCAATGATTGAAAGGGAGAGATGACAGGGTGGGTTGGAGTCCCCCTACTTATTTAAGACAAAATTATCAGTTCCTTTTAGTTTAAGTCTTCGACATCGTGGAAAACGCTTTGGTTGTTGTCACTATGATAATTTAAATACAATTTTATAAAATTTTAATACATTTTAATAAAAATTAATTTTTTAATAGCTACTCAAAAACAGACAGTGTATGCGAGGGAGGAAATTTCGTAAAGTGAAAGTTTAGTGCGAAGGTAACCGATCTCAAATAACTGAGAAGAAGGCGAAGGAATAGAAAAAGAAATTCTTTAATATATCTTATTTGGAATTACTGTTTGGCGTTAAAAAAAAATAATAATAATACTTATTGCATTATAAGTAAACAGACTCTATTTACTCAATTTGTATTAAGTAGATACATTCGTAAGATATTATTTTATGAAGGAGGATGGGTACAGTTTACTTTTAAATACTACTAATGTAACATTTTGTTTTTGAAAAAATGTTAGAAAAAAATATATTGAAAGTTTTGTCTCCATTGTGTGTATTTAAAAAGTTAGGTTAGATTTAACTTAGTTTTAATTCTCATAAACGCCCCTCAATTTTTGGTAAATGCAGTCCCCTTTTGAAATGTTCATCAATTTTAGCATTGCGAGCAGCTGAAATAACAACTAGTAAAAAAAATTATTATCTCTTCCGTGATAATAAATACGATCAATTCAGATCGTTAATTCAAATTATTATATTGTTAACACGTTTATAGATAATCATGAAACAACGAACAGACTAAGAGCAACTGGTGTTTCGAGTTGCATTTCGTTTGTTCTTATCTTTTTTTGTTTATCTATATGATTCTTCTTTTTCTTGTTGCGAGACGCAAACTTGTTATTTTTTGATCAATCATATTGCTTTCGCTTTACCTTTTTTTTCCCAGTTTAACCAACATCAGAAAGGAACCTGTTTGCACAATATTGCTTTATTACCCCCCCCCCCTTCAATAGACTCCATTAGATAGAGGAGGAGGAAGTGCGTTAGAATTTCCTTCATCGAGATATTGCTTTACCTTATATAACCTGACCTAATATATTATTCTGTAACATTTTCAGTAGTAACAGTGAATTTAATTTGTAGATTATATTTTTTAGCTATCGAAAACTAAAGCCCATCCATCAAAAAAAATTAAAAAATTCTGGCTTCGGCAATGTCAAATATTATATATTTTGGTATTTACTAATTTTCTATATAATAAAGTAAAAACAAAATGTTTAGAATGGTTAATACTCTTAAATAAATATATAAATAAAAATTATCTATATATATACATTTTTTATTTGTATATTTCTTTACTATAGTTTTCTTTAGTTAAATATTCTAAAATAAAAAACATTATAACATATTACATTAACTTAATTGATACCAAAAACCTCTCCCACGATTAAATCTGATTTTCAAGAAATAATACCAAAATTAAATTAAAATTTTAGATTATGAATAGAGCGAGGAATGTACTGGTTTTATAATGATGTTAATTTTTTTAATTTCTGTTAACGACATCTCTATAAGTAATTTTTTCTCCAATTTATAATAATAGCTATGTTTCTAAAAATAAATTTGACTGGGGAGGTATTTTAGGGAGGTCATTTTTCGATTTTTTGAAGAGTTTTCCCAGCAAATGTGAAAAACCAAAAAATATATGGGAAATACGTAGGAAAACGAGAAAATCGGTAAATGAAAAAAATATTATTAAAGATAATATATAATGCCTAATTAATTATTATACCATTATATGACACATATATTGCTGACAAAGCATCACTATCAAGTAAACTCCGTTCAGAATCGTTGTTTGGTTACCTAACAGATATACATTAAATTACCTATAACAGTGGCTGCACCCGTCCCCATTATCCTAGGGTGTCTATTTTAGCCTTATATTTTTGAATTATAATACACAATAACAAACAAATAAAACTTGAATATAATTTGTACATGATACACGTATAAATGCGTTGTATATTATTATGCAAACGAGAGGTTAATTTTACAATATTTTGTGCGCAAAGTATTTAAATGGAAAATATTTAAATGTTCACAAACTATGGTGTAGCCGTTATAATCAATGCACAGGAGTTGTTTTTTTTACATTGAAGTTAGGACATAGGCGTTTATTTTTAAATAAAAATATTATTCGATATCATTATAATATTTATATATAATATAATATATAGTGTCATATGAAGTGGAGTCACTGGACTTTTCCGTCTATGTACTAAGTACTTATATCAAAACTTCACGCCTTGTCTTGAGTATTAGGTATAAGTATCAGATTTATTTATTGATAATATGTATGTATATATATATATTATACACATATATTATAGTAACTAGTTATGTACATATGTACAGTATCAAAAATATTCTATATAAATGTGTACTTTTTCTGAAAAAAGAAGTCGTTTATCTATATTATTTTTCCTAAATAAAATTTTACGTGCCTATTTATTTTTTATAGCTCCAATAAATAAAAAACGGTTAAGTATAGATGCCATTTTACAGACATTCACGCGTATATATTAAAAATGAATTAGTTATAGACATTTTTAATACACAAACACGAATAAAAATTTACTCAGCAAAAACTCGTAAATCTATTCTTATTTTATTTTTTTATTTTTGTAAAGAGCTCTTCTACCAAAAATTTTACTCCAATCAAAAATCGAATCAGAACTTTCTTGTAGTATTTTTATTTTAGTTGGTGCATTGTGTAAGATCATTTTTTTTTTTTTATTTTTTTTATGGTTTAATTAAAATGGGTTGGAAGATTTATGTACTGCACTTATTAAACGATCAATTATTGCATTGTAAAATAAATTATTATTATTATCCGCATCGTAAAATATATAAACATTAAATTCATGTATAGACATAATATGAGAATCTTAGAAAGATGTAAATTGTGTTATCTACTGTTGTACCTAATCATTAAATTATAATTATTAATTACCTTCAACAAATCTATGTTATATAATTGTAAATGTAATTTCAAATGTAACGAATGTGAAAAAATTTCAAATAGTTAGATAAAAAATAGAATTTTAAGACTTTAAGAATGTCGCACATGTTTAAATGAAACTGATCGAAGTATACATTTATTGTTGAGATAGAAATCGTTATTGAATGGAAACTTAATACATAGTATGTGAATAAAAAGAACTTATTCACAAAATTTAGAAAAATAAACACAGTGAAATAGAAACTAGCGAGATTTTAGATTTTATTTATTATTTTTATATTTTGCAGTATGGATTCACGGAAATGCAGTTTAATAAATATTTTATGATATAACTTAAAAATTAATAATAACCACCTACGTTCTTTGAAAAGCAAATAAACGCGCGTGCTATTATTATAGTAACTAGTATTAAGTAAATATTTAGTAAATTAAAATAAATAAAATGTACTTATGATATAGATTATAGACAATAAACACAAGTTGATGGTCTAGAAAAGCTCAATTTAACTAATAAGTACGCAATAAAATACGCGAATACTAAATCAAAAGTATGTATGGTCGTATTGCGGTATGCAAATATTATGTATTACACGATTATAGTGACTAACCATTTTTATATAGTAATTTCAATATGATAAATGGGAATAACAAGAAACCTGCAAAATGTATAAAATTTTGACTAGAATAAATTAGAAATGTACAGTATTCACATTTCACATATTTAATGCAATAGTATTATCGTTCCTACAGCAAAAAAGGAACTTGTTTCCGTTTCTCGTTCCATTTTGTATCCTAGTTCAACCTAATTTTTTATATTCTTAATTTTAAAATACCAACTGCTTTGGAAATATATACATATGGCAGTGATGCCGATATTGAATAATTTCTTTGGAATATTATTATCATTAGCACGATTGTGGATATAATATATTAAAATCCTAAGAAGTAAGGTAAATCGTAAAATTTAAAACAAAAGAAGAAAAATGTGCATTAACGTTTCTCATAAATGGGAATTTTTCTCGTCTCTCGTTGTTTTATTTCTAATTTAACGCGTTCCGTCCACACACCAAGTTTAAAATACAGTGACAAATTTGTTTATTACTGGATTACTAATTATGCGTGAAACGATGAAAATAAAAAAAAAATACCTATATAGTTACCTACCCTGCAACATAGTCAAGTTGAGGTGCACAGAGAACTTAATATTATAGGTATTATATTATAATGAAAAATACAACAAAAAATAATATTCTGTTGTAATAGTTATTATAGACATTATTGGATACCTATTATTATAATGTATCTATGCCTATGTTTAAGATTTTTGCTCTGCGTGATTTAACTCATCAAGGTCAACTCGTTATCTCGTAATATAAGCGGCTCTATGAATGTATCAGATATAAATAAATAACTTACCAGCAACAGCCTATACTTTTGTTATTATTATTATCACTGCACCTGCAGCCGAAAAACGTAGCGTTATATTATTTTGTATACAACGCAGATACTATACATAACATATTAATATATATATATATATAGTCAAAGTATAAAACATAGTTTTTTTTCATGCGGTATTAGTATCTACTTATAATACCTAACTTAGACTACCTGATTATTGGAAAAAATAAAAAAATATTTTAAAATACTACTACTATAGTACCTATCGTAGATACCTGTAGTATGGAGTATTAATATTTATTTCGAGTGTATGTTCGTTATTTAATTAGTATATTATGCAATATGAACCATATTGATTAGCAGTAGAAAAAAAATCCTGATATTGTACACAAGTAGGCCACTATTACAATGTGTAGGTTTCAAAGTAGGATGTATTGGATTATTAGCTTTTATACTATTATATGCAACGATAAATCATTGTATACAAAAAACTATTCTGAGCGGAGTCGTATTATAGTAGTAGGTATTAATCATATTTATTTGCCCAGTAGCCAACGTAACCCAACAATCAACAAAAATTAAACCTATGCAAAATCCACATTTGTTGTTAGTTTTTGGATTCCGAGAGTAGCGAGGAAGTTATTGGTTTTCCAATGCTGTTTATTTCTTTGTTCTTTGTTCTAGACTATGGACACGTTTTTCATTAGTAAACTTAATCAGATTTTTACGAAACGCAATTTTTCTGAAAGCTCAAGTTGTCTATATGGTATTTTGAAAAAGTCATTTTTTTAATTTTCGAAGCCATTTTCAAATAAAAAAACTTAAGTGGGAAAAAACGTAGGAAAAAGTAAAATTTACAATTATTTTATAAAAACACGGACGTTTTCTACTAGTACAAATGATTTAATCAAAAAATCACAATATACTTTTTTTGATGTCTTTTTGATTAATTTTCTTACTGTATCATTTCAAAAACTTTTGATCTTTTAAGGAATTTTAATTTTTGTGAGTTTTTTTGCTGTTATTCGGTTATAAATACACGTAGACTTGAAACTTGCTAATAATGCTTATATTAAACTTACCTAGACGTTGTAAAATTTTAAAAATCATCGGTCGACTTTTTTTTTTAATAAGCGTTTTGAAATCAAATTTAAACGAAAATCTCAACAAAAATTACGACATTTCAAATTATGTATTACCGATCTGTGCTCGGAATCGTCTTTTGTTAAGCAATGGTTTATCGTTGCTTACGGATATAAATGAAAAAACCTTATATATCCTACCTCCCCAACTTCTCATCTACAACAGTGGCCGCTCCCATCCCCAATATCAGCTCTTTTTAAATTTAATAGAAACACTGTTGAGAATATAGACATTTTTCTCTAATGAGGTGCTGCCAAGTGAAATATATATATGTATATTTTAAGATCCTGAGTGATAAAAATTGAATCATTTTCTTATAACAATAAAAGTGCATAAAAAAAACCTCCAAAATGTAATTGTTTGAGGAAATTATTAGATATTTTGAAAAATGTTTCAAATAGAATCATCATGGAGCCACACATCCGCATCTTTTATAATATAATACGAAAAAATAAGAACATTTTTACTAACCGAAAGATTTCACCTTGACAAATAAAATGCACATCTTAGTAAAACTAATTATATTTTTTCACTACACCCCTATAATCAAAACTAATAATTCGTTAAAAGTTTACATATTATACAACATTTATTCTAATATAGAACATTTCACTTCTCCAGATATCATTTATTTAGTATGGGATATCTTAGAGTTACCATACAGCTCGTTTAAAACAGGATTTTTCCGTATTCCCGACAAACTTCTAATGAGACTCTTCTAGTCCCGTTTTTATAGATTAGTCTCGTTTTAACCCCGTTATTTCCATACTACTATAGGTATATATGAAAAAGAAAAAACTGGTGCAATATTATGTTGCTATCATAATATGGGATAACGTTCGAAAATGATTAACACTCGTTTTGCAAAATAATTTTAAAAAAAATCGACCGGAATATAGATGGAGATAATCTTTCCTATTAGTATATAATCATATATAATAATACACTCAATGACAAAATAAATGACAATATATAATAATGGCTAAATAATACTTGTGTTCAAAACAATTGTATAAATATAAGAATATATATCTATCAACAAATGCCAGATTGTAGAATAATATACTCTAATAATTCTTATACAACGTTAAAATATGGAGAATATTGTCTATCACAAATATTTTACGAACGCACTATTTTACAAAATTTAAAAAATATTCTTGTGATGATTTTTAAGGATTTTTTTTAACAAAATCGAAATTATTAAACATAATTGATTCATAAAAATAAAAATAATAATCCAGCATAAATGATTATAACAGAGAAAATAACGAACGGTCGATATCAAACCCAACAAGCGTGAGAATATTATGTTGACAATTGTTTCGTTTAAACTCGCGGCAAAAAGAAATGCAAACGAGTGTTTTTATTAAAATATTAAACTAATTAATACAAGGATTTTAATTGTTACGGTAAATATAAAAATTGTTAGAGAAAAATGCGGAATTTTTTTTTTTTTTAATAAACCTTAAATAATTTATCCAGTTTTTTTATATAAAAATATGATTAACCTATAAGGTATCTATATAGTGTGTCTCACAGTGTTCGACGGATTTTTCTAGCGCTGTTAATATTAAATTATTTTCTGTTTTTTTTTTTTTTTTCAATCAGTTTGTTTTCGAGGTGGACATCGATTTGGAAAAAAATTTAATTTTTATTTCCATCCCCTAAACATACACAAAAAAATAATAACTTTATTTATTTACTTTAGAAAATTGTCAAGATAGCTAATTTGTAAAAAATATCATTCTTAAAATTTTAATGTATTCATATACGATTAATAGTTTCTTAATCATAGCCGTTTTAGTTTCTAGAAAATAGGCGTGAAACAATTAATATTTAATAAAAAGTATAGAATTACCTTGCTGATTAGGATTCCTTATCGCATAACGTGTTATTTTATTGAATATTAATTAATATTATTTCACGCCTATTTGCTAGAATCTAAAATGGCTATAACTAAGAAATCATGCATCAGATATGAACGTGTGATAAATTAAAATTTTTAAAATACGATTTTTTACAAAAAGTATATTTTAAAGACTTTCTAAAGAGAATAAATAAGTTGTTTTTTTTTTTGTGTGTGTTAAGCGGATAAAAATATAAATTTAATTTTTCTCCAAATCGATGTCCCCCTCGGGGACAAACCGATTGAAAAAAAAAAATGAAAAAACATTTAATATTAACAGCGCTAGAAAAATCCGTCGAAAACCGTGGGACATACTATATTATTATGAGCTCAGGATTTTTGAGTACGTAATGTTAATTTTTGTAGCCCGCCTCGTACCCCGCCCTAAAACGATCGTGTTACTTGTTCGACTGATATTTTATTCGATTCGAGCTCGGTTTTGTCTGTTTGATCATTGCTTTAACGGATATTTGTCGGTCGTTATTAACATTATTATATTATATTATTTTTGAAGAAATATTCGGTACTACGCAGCATATTATTATATTAAACCGATACGCTTTTATCGGCGATAAAATGTGAAATTATTATTATTATTATACGACACTGGCGGGGTAAATAAAATCGATCCGTGGTTTTATTATTGTAAATAAAGGGAGCGTATATTATACGCGCTGCAGCAGGAACCGGCTACGGCGCAACTTCCTATTATTAAAGTCCCCGGTACAAAATATTAGCCGGTTGGTTAGCCCTTTACATTAATATGTACACAGTGTTATGTATTTACACGAATTATGTAATATACACGACAATATAGTTAATTAATTTTAAAATCATACCGAAAGTTTATTCAATCATCCTGATAAAGGTTGTATATTAATATATCGTAATACATGGGTAATACGCGTAACTAGACGTATAGAGAGCCAAGATAATAATGCGGGAACTACATTTCAAATGTATTGTATAGTTTTCCCTCTATTCGAGCAAAATCCTTTGCGAGATGAGATATGGGAAGTGGGTTTTCGAGCGAATTACAGTTTTTTTTTTTTTTTTATTAAACAATTAGGTATAATATATTTACAGCAAATTATCGATATACACAAATACGCAAAAAATTTAATTCAACAAAACGAATGTAATATTAATTAATATAATATTTAATAATTTTTTTTTTTATTTTGAATTAAAATACGTTATTATTTTTAATTAATTTAGTGACCAAAAGTAATCCATTACTTATAGATAATTTATGGTTTTATGATAATTTTATTAACTTGTTTTTTAAGCTGTAGTACTCAATTTCTGTACACTTTTTGTTAGCTCTGCCGTCTTCTTTTTAATATTTTAATATTTTACTCTCTGCACCTATAGTGGCGCGCCCAGAAATGTTCAATATGACTTAGTTAATGATATTAATTTTTCATAAATACGAGTTAATCGTCGGATCTTTCTTTGTTATACCTGATTTAACAGCGGGAATTTAAAACCGGAGTCTAAAAAACGTCAAACTTTATTCGATAAATCAAGCTTCTATTGTAACTTGACTGAAATTAATAGTTTCAAGATAAAATTACTAAATTAAATGGTCATAGTTGTTGTATTTTTAAGTAAATGGTGGAGAGATTCAACCATTAACACCTTCTCTCTTTGCGCACGTCGCTGATCATCTTGACTATAGATTTATATTAAAATGTATAGTTGGATTAGTCAATAGATTTATAATAACTTTTTTTTTACAATATTGAACAATTGAGAAATACTGTCCTTATTGACGGTTTAAATTGATTTTTTAAATTTAAATTTAAACATATTGTAATAATAATTATAATTATATTATCTACACGTTTTATTAAATTTCTATATAAGATGATATTTTACATGTATGCGTATGATGCCCTTAATATAATAATTTGCTGTAATTATTATTGTTTCGTATAGTTAATGTAGGTAAAAATTTAATCGAATAAAAACATCATATAACATCATATAAAATATAAAGTCAAAACAATCGTACATGAAAATGAAAAACAAAAACATGAATACAATATAGTGAAATTATAAATTCACTATGTTTCATATTGTAGGCTGATATCTAATCCACGAATCCAATCTAATACATCGTTATTCGTCACGTATAATCTTTCAAAACCTCGAACTTCCTTTTTTGAACATCCTATCATAATACGGACTAAAAACATATATATATATATATATATATATAATAATACGAGGGGGCAAAAATTATTGTTTGTGTAGAGATTTAAAAATCAAGTTTGTTTTCCGTCGATCTCGGTTTCATTTTTTTTTTTTTTTTTTTTTTTTTTTTTTATACGCCCGCTGTTGTTATTTATGATGAGTGCAGCCTATTTACGCTATAAATACTCTTTAAACACTATACAAAACCACAAGGATAGCTTCGTGCTATTCATCGAGTGTCGTATTTAACCTCCCCAAACAACTTTTTATATAAAAAGCAGTCGTATATTTACTGCAAACAACGTTTAATCGTACATCAAATTTATCAGTCGACGAATAATAAAAAAAAAAGTTTTTATATGTATATTATCGTTCGGCATTACTATATTATTTACTGATTAAATATTATAACATAAAAACTCGACGTTGTTATCGTACGAGTCGAATGTGGTTATGAATATTTAAATACGAAATTGTAATAATCTTATATAATATATTACAATTATAATTATAAATACAAATCCTTAGCAATAGCTTAGGTATCTATGTTTATATAGGTTTACAGTGTATAATTGGACTATTTGACATTTTCACATGTAACTACAATATAAAAATGTCAAATAGTCCTGTTACACTCAATATACAGACCGAAGAAGAATAATATAAAATTGCACCGCTCTACAGTTAAAATAAATATAGTTTTCCTTTCCGTTATCAACATTTTAAATTAATATTTAATTCCGAGGAAATATAATTTACACTGTTTACAGTCCGGCGTATAACGGCGAATCGTCCTGTAAAACATAGAAATATTATACTTATTTTTTACATTTTTTTTTTCTTTTCTTATTAATGATGACATTTCCTGAAATAAATATTGTTTGAAAATGTATTTTAAGCGTTCATAATATAATATATAAGATCCCCGTGCCATTAAAAAAAAAAAAATTAATGAAACAATTTGTGTATATGTACAAGAACGATGCAGCTCAGGCAGCCGTTATTAAAATAAAACATCACAGTTGAATATTTTAATTTTTTTTCGTTTTCTAATTTTATAATCCATCTTTAATAATCTCTATGTTAAAAAGAAAATTTGTAAAATATTCAATAACGAATTACAATATAATTTAGTTTTTTCAGCAATTTAAAAAGAAAAAATTTAAAAATAAAACGATTTTATTCAACTGAACAGTAAAAATAACATAACCGAATAAATACTGAGTTTTTAATACCTATAGGTATCTACTGAAAAGAAGAATAATATGAACGTATTATATATTGTTACACAAGGGAAAACAATTCGTTTTCCTTTCACTTTTTTTTTCCATATCCGATAGGCGCTATTATATTATTATCATAAACTCCATCAATCATGAAACGTATTATTTCAAGAACTTTTATAATAATATTATTCTTAACACAAAACCGTATTTCTAAATATAATCTTATCTAAACGCTAAATCTTCAGTGACAGCCAGAAATAAATTTCGAAGAAGTTAATTTGGTAAGCCTCACATTCACTTAAAAGAGTCAATATTCCATAAAATTAATAAGACGATTATAAATCGAAAACTTATATTATGTTTTACGACAGTGCAGTGAACTGCTTTTATATAATCACTTAATAATAATAACCTATCTAACAGACAATATTAAACATTCAAAATGTAATCGTCAGAGACATTTCTGGGATGAGGGAGGTATATGAATCACACCCCTGGGTTGAAACTTCTCTTATTTCTAGATGGTTTTATAAATTCGACATCCAGCCGTCTCTTGTTTTAGCTGCAAAACGGGTAAAAATTATTAATTATTGAAATTTAACTCCCTTTCTGTCATTATCTCGAGTTCCGATGGGGCTATACGACATGGAAAAAAAAGCAAATACGAACTTTACTAGGTTATTAGCATCATGTCCGTCAATAAAAATTACAAATTTAGGAAGAAATGTGCAAATTGTACTGTCAATAGTCCACGACACCATTAAATTAACACAATATTTTATAAAGATTTATATTATATGGCTTACCCAGAAAAATATTTCTAACTACGCCTCTAGTTAATAAGTTATTATATTAACCTAGCAGTGAATCTATTTTAGGTTATCGTATTTTTGATTAATTTTCAAATAATACAAATTTAGTTGATAAAACCCTAAAAAAGTTCTATTTATATTTAAGATTTTAAAAAAAAAGTATCGCCATTTGGGTGACTATTATTATCATTAATATAGTTAAGTAATTGGTAAAACAAATTTTATTTAAAATTTTACTCACACACTATTTTTGAAGAGTATTTTAAATAATACTCAAATATTTTCTAATAGAATTATTTACAACACTGATTGTACGTAATGATCATTGAACCAATATGGACCTATGGAATGCAACTGTGGGGTTGTGCCAACAACTCTAACATTGAAATTGTTCAACATTCCCAGAACTCTGCAATCCGTTCCATCGTCGCAGCTTACTGGTAAGACAGAAACGATTATCCACCACAATATGATGACCGCCTACGTCCAAGGCGAGATTACCAAATTTGCCCACAAACATGAGATAAGACTGGATTAACACACCAATCCAGTTACAATTCAACTACATGATAATTCTCAAGACATTAGAAAAACGCTGAAGACCATACGACTTAGTATAAGATTCTTAAACTAAAGTCAGGGCCACTCCATTGAGAGTGAGACTCTACACATGTTTTTTTTTTTTTGTACATTAATACACCAATATTCTTGTACACCTTTATACTAAAGACCTTTGCTCGTTGTAATAACAACTTTCGGGCAGTTAAAAAAAAAAACTAGGTAGGTAATAATATAATATCAATTATTTTAAGGATAAAACTATTGTTTAGAAGAAAAAAAACATATTATTAGGACCCTTATTTCAATGTGAAATGCATTTTTTGGTGGTCGATGCTTTTCAAGTACCTATATAATACAATTCATGTAACAAATATTTCAAAATAGATACTTTTATTTTGCATTTGTTTGCATTTTCAGCTTGTTTTCCCTTTTAGAGAATTTTTTTGCAAATGCATATTTATACATTGTACGAATTAATAATTTAAATTTAGGTAACTTAAAATATTATCTGAAGATATTTTGTTTTCATGGAATTTGCTTCAATAAGTTTTAGGTATTCTTCATCAATTCAGATTGTGACTTACCTTTATCAACATACGTAGTGCTCACCTAATTTAAACAAATAATAACAACAACAAAATAAAACTTGTAATTCAAATTTTTCATATTTTTGTATCATTTTAAGTTCTGAGTGTAGCGAAAATGTATTGATTTTACAAAGATGTTTATTTATTTATCTAGTGAACACATTTTCTATCAGCAATTTTGATCCAATTTACAATGATAGCACTTTTTCTGAAAGAAAATCTTACTGGGATGGTACTTTAAGGAGGTCATTTTTGTTATTTTCCCAGGAGTTTTCCCAATAAATAAGGAAAAAATTGGAAAAATCGAAAAAAAACCCGGAAAACAGAAACAATATAAAACAAATATTATTAAAGAAAATATATAATGCATATATAATTATTTTACTGTAATATAACTTATTATATATTGTTGACAAAGCAACACTATAAACTGAACTCAGAATCGTTTTTTCGTGATAGCAATGGTTAATCGTTGCATACAGATAAACATTAAATTTCCGCTCTACTAACTTCCCAACTTCTCATATATAACAGTGGTTGCGTCCGTCCCCATTATCCGAGGACAGCTCTTTTGATTCTGGTTCGACATCGCCAAAACCAAAATAATACGTTTGGTACTTATTACCACTTAAGACTTTATAAAGTCAAATGTGGCGTTGGCAAATGGCAATAGTACATTTTGGTGTACGCTCGTATAAACGTGCCGTCATTGTTTGTTCAGTGACTTTTAGCGACGGCGTCTGTTTATTTAAGGGGTGGTTTTTGTATGGGCAGTTTCCAACGGGGAAAACCGCTGTGTATGGGACCGAGTGAACGGACATTCGTGCGAGTATTCGGTTATATTTGCGATAAAATATTGGTGAACTATTGTGTACACGATGTACGCGAACGCACTCGTGGTAAAGTAAACCAACGGCGATCGTCCCTTCGAATTTTTCAACTATATCTCCAAAATTCGAACTTTCATCAACTTCGAACGGTATTTAGTCGAACATAATTTACGGTATCGTAATATTATTATACCGCGATCGGAGGACTCGGTATACGAATAACATTGTACGCTTGCAAATATTCTGACAACAACCGTTGAATAAAATACACGCCATAATATTATAATACCGGTAGGTATAATATTTTTGGCCATATTCACATGGAGCTACGCAAAATAATCTGATTTTAAACGAAAATTGCTAACCTGTCCGCGTTAAGTCACTACCTACGGTATAATTAAACACTACAAGTTACTATAACTAGTTAGTAACGCGTTAGTGATGATACGTTCAAATTATACTATAGAGTCACTTTGGGGTCAGCAAATCATTTGTCGCATATGAAGGCCATATTCACACGGAGCTTTATAGGTACTCAAAATAAACGGAACTTTACTGGTTTTTGATTTAAATTACTAATCGGTTTACTAACGCATTAGTGATGTGCCTACTTACTATGGATTTTAATAGTGATTCCAGTAAATAATAGATTTATAACGTATTTCTATTACAGGAATAGAAATATAAGAATAGAACGAAGATTTTGACTTTTGGATTTATCTGTACATCGAAAGAAATTTCCACCGCTGGTAATGCATCGCCGCCGAATATTTGTACTCTTGTCGCGTGTTCAAAGAGAAATACTTATTACAATAAAGATAAAGATATATTACAGACATTATAGTGCGGTGCTATATCATAGACGGACATTGGCGGATTCAAGGGGTGGGGCGGAAGACCCAGGCCTCTCCCCCCAAAAAAATCGTATATCCACCACTGCAACAGACAGAGATTGGAGGATAGGGAAGAAACTCATACCAGTCATACCATCCCCCCTCCCCGGAATAAAGCATCGAATCTTCATTTATGTGCAGCAATAGTCTATTTCCTGGGAAAATTCGACAAAAAGATGGCAAAGTCGATAATATCTTTGTAACGAATTCAAATTCGTGTGTTCGGAAACGTTATCATCGCAATACGGTCGGAGAAAGGCGGTTGACCCGGTTGGTGGTGGGAGGCGAAAGGTCAACAGCTCGGATGCCGAAAATTTAAGAAAAGCAAACGATTGAAAAAAAAAAAATGGGTAAAAAACGCCCGTTAAATTATTATACCGGTGTGGCCGTGGCGGCGGCGGTGGCGATATTCAAATAAAAGACGCGCGGTGCGGTATAATAAAATATGAAATGTTTTGTTGTTTGTTTATTTCTTTTGTACGCTGCCGCCGCCCACGTTTCTGTCTTTTACATTTTTTTTTTTTATTATTGTCGTTGAAAACAACGCGACTACCGCGAAATACCAAACGACTACCACTAGTATCGTATTCATGAAATACCTACCACATTAAATATAAGAACCTAAGTGAGTGTTGTGAAAACGTGCGCGTTTCAACCCCTTATAAATTGTGTTAATTGTCCTGAATACGGCGCACATACCACGCCATGTTGTACATTGTTTAACACGTTGAATAATAATCAATTCAGACACGGGTAGCGGCAATCCGAATAATTTAAAAAAATGTTTTACTCTTTAAAAAAATACCTTCAGTCAATCTCGTTTTAGATAGCGCAATCTCAAAATGCTGAGACGAGTGCGCTGTATTTTTCTCGCTTTTTCGGTCAGTCAAAATGTTCCGATTTTTTCATGCGTTACTTACAAAAAATATGCGTAATTTCTACCGGGTGATATTTGATTTGAAGCGTTTTTCAAAATTCCAAAACAGTTAAAATATAACGTGTACCTGTATATAATTATGTAATTTTACCTTTCATCATAATATTATATTACCGGTAGTTTCTGATCAGAACTTAACCTTACATTTTTTTTTTTAACATGACTTATTCCTAAAATATTTCTCGGAATATTTTGAAAATACCGTTGTTGTAAAGTGTTTGAATTCTAAATAAAATTGTTTATATTTAAGAAGTTGGAAATATAGAGGACGCGTGGAGTTATTTAATTTATATCTGTACGCGGCGATGAATGATTGCTAAAGAAAAACTATTCTAAAATGGCGGTAAGTACTTATATGTATATATAAAAACGTTTCCTAAAACAGTTAATAATTTATAATTAATATGCGTGAAATTACATTTATGATAAACTCGAAACAACGTGAATATTATATAGGAGACACCTACAATCGTTTGAACCGAATAATAATTATCGTGTATATTAATTTTTTTTTATCGCCTGTTTACATTCGTACGTGTTTTATTACAATTATTTTAGATAAAATGTAACAAACACATATTGTAATATAATGTATTTACTTTTTTATTCATAGTTTTTTTATACAGTTTATTGTGTTCATTACGCATTTTAACAATATAGTGACTGGGCGTACAATATACGCCATAAACGAAGGAACCCCGAATACGAACGACGTAGACAGATACCATACCAGATTAACCCACGAATACTTGATGAAGGAAAAAGATATGTCTAATATGTCCAACAACCAATTATCCAATAACAGTTAAACATATTCTAACCGAATGTAGAAAATACGAACTACTACGTCAGAAACATATACACTAACCGAAAACATATACACTGACCGTTTGTCAGAAAATCTAACCTCCGATACCACTAATACCCTGAAATTCCTAAATGCTTCCCAACTACATACTAAAATCTAAAAACATATATATGTATCTACACCCAGTTTTTTTTCTTTTATTTATTTTATATTTATATTTGTATTAATTTCATATTTATTCATTTATGTATGTATTTTTTTTTCTTTTCCCTTTTCTCGCAACAGTTATAAGTTAAAATTGTAAATTGATTCCTCAATCGTACCTAATGTAACAATTAAATAACGTTCTTGTAGCCAATGGCCCTAGTTACCTAGGCAATTATTACTAGATAAAAAAAAAAAAAACTGACGACTGCGATATTGTGCGAGTTGTCCGCCCGGCAGGAAGGTAGGAAACACAAATATACACTACACGCTATATACTAAATGCCACAATTGGTCGGTGTCCATATTTGAAGCCAACAGTCATAATGTAAATTCGGCAATGTTTAAAAGCCGATGTTATCAATCTTAGTGATAACCGACAAAGTTATAATAATTTAAAATACATTGATATTATGTCAAAATAGTATTTAAATTTTGAATTGAGCGTAAACTGTATAATGGGTTTTAAAACTGTGTTATTGATGATTTGTAATTATATCATCATAGTAATATATTGATAAATGCAGATTGGTAAACATTGCCCAAGCTACTTGGCTTCAGAGACCCGTAATAATACCCGGTAATATAATAATAATAATAATATAGAGTCCGGCGTCTAGTAGCATCAAGTAGGTGTCCATAGTACGTATCTGCGGTGGAAAACGAAAATTCGCAAAATTGTGCCGAACACGCGGGGTGATAGGGCGCGATCGGGCCGTGGGTACCGCGGTAATTATTAAAATTAGTGATATACGACCGACGTCACGCGAGTAGCGTAGGCGGCCCAGGAAATGATCGCGGAGGAACCGTTTTTTTTTTTTTTTTTTTTACTCGCGAACGGTGCGAACTCGCACAGTTTGTTTCCTCCCGAAATAATAATAATTATAACGCGTACGATACTGCGGCGGCGGCGGCGGACAAGCGGCGGCCCGTCGTCACCCCACTGCAGATGGCTCGCGATGCGATGCGCATCCGCGCCCGAGTTTGTTGAACTTCCGCGGACGAGCGCGACCTCTTGACGCACACGGCACACGTGGATACACCATAATAATATTACGCCGCTATTGCTACTGCTGCTGCTGCTGCTGCTGCTGCTGCTGGCCGCCGCCGCTATAGGCGTGCAATAAAAATAAAATATCGTATACGCACGAGCGCAGTAACAATATTATATATTTTCTATTTAGGTACCTGCGTAATATTTATACACGGTTTTCGTTATTATCGCTGCGGCGCGCGGCCCGTACCTACGCGTATATAGTGTACCGCCATTGTGCGCGTTATAACGTTACGCGGCCCGCACGACGATAATATTATCGGCTCACGCAACCTACACGCGAAATCAGATTATGGCCGAAATGTTCGTCAACCGCCACCGTCGATACCTACGCTACACGCGTTGTCCGTATCATGGACAACACGGTCGGTTTTGACGGGCCATTCGTCGCGTGCCGTGCGACAATAATTATCGTCGATATTATGTTTTAATACGATAACATCGCGACGACGACGACGATGATAATAATAATAATAATAATAATAATAATAATAATAAAAATAATGTTATCGATACGGTACGGGGATACGGCGATTTCGGGTAGGTACCGGTGACGCGGTGGGTTTACAAAACCGTCCTTGGGATTGGTTGACGGCCGCGGCGACGGCGGTGGCGGTCGGACCGCGCACTCCGAGTTCGTCGAACCTACACGGCCCGTCCCGGCGGCGGCGGCGGCGTTCTTCTCGCGTGCACTTCTCTCTCGCGGGCGCGCGATATACACGTCTATCATTATTGTGTGTACAATATCGGGCGGTACACGTGCAACGCACACGTGTGTCGCCGAGCCGAGCCGACAGCGCGAGGGCGGCGGCGGCGGCGGCAGCCCTTCGCGCCGAGAACGGCCGTGTGCAAGACCCCCGTAACCGAGGGGTTCGCGCCGCCCGTGCGTATGCGCGTGTGTAACGTATACGTGTACACGCGGATGACAATATTATTGCGCGGGCGGTGACGCGGACGCGCCGTTCCACGGCGATCTTAGAGAGGTGCACGACCTTCTTGGGGTCGTGTGCCGGCGCGCGCGCGCACGCGCGCCGCGACCGACCGCGTATAATAACAACAGCAATACGAAGACCGCGGGGAGAGTTTTTCGTTTTCACTTTTCACGTCGTTGCGCCGAGGCCGCGCATCCGGCGCCGCCACCGCCGCCGCCGCCGCCGACAATGCCCCTTACGCACCACCCGTAATACGCGCGATTGCGCGTGCGTACATATTTTACGGCCGTCGTTGTTGTTGTTATTGTTGTTGTTGTTGTTGTTGTTGTTGTTGTTGTTATTGTTGTTGTTGTTATTCGCTTTAAACGACAACGTCGTCGTTTATTATAATAATATATTATAACGTAATGTGATATTACGCCGTTGTTATTATTATACGCGTATAAACCTCCGGACCGCGGCGGTCGCGGAAATGCATTTTTCTGTATCCGGACGAAATGCGTTCACAATAACACACGCATTCCTTATTATTATTAACGTTGTTCGGCTTGAATTTGAGGAAAAATTTTTCATACGTAAAGGCGGAGATTTTAAAGGAAAGGAAAGGTTAGGTTCTTCTCTTTTATATTTGCTTCATTTTTTTTTTTTTCTAATCTAGTCGTGATAAATGTGATTATTTTGAATTACCGATTACTAATGGCCACCGTAACTTTCCGAGTTATTAGTATCGCGTGATCAAATAAGAAAATCCCGGTAACGGGTCATCTTATAATTTACTAAAAAGACAATTTACAGGCGCGAATTCATAATATTTTAGATTGTGAGTGTAGCGAAAAATGTATTGGTTTTACAAAGATGTTTAATTTTTTTTTTTTTTTAATGTGAACACTTTTTTTACCAGAGAACTTACTCTGACGAATTCGATGTAAAACTTTTTCTAAAAGGAAATTTTCTTAGGGTGGTACTTAAAAGAAGTCATTTTTCGATTTTCCCAGGAGTTTTCTCAACAAATGTGAAAAACATGGAAATTCGGATAAATATCAAAAATATTAAATAAATATTATTAAAGAAAATATAAAATATTTTAATTATTTTAACATAATATGATAGATTTATTGTTGACAAAGCATCACTATCAACTGAACTCAACTACGCTCAGAATCATTTTTTTCGTTAGCAATGGCCTATCGTTGCTAACAAACATGCATTAAATTCCCTTTTTACCTTCCCAACTTCTCACCTACAACAGTCTGCACCCATCCCCATTATTCTAGGATAGCTTTATTGAAAATTTTCTGATTCAAATTTTGTTTTTATTTAACTCGATGATAATATTATCAATATTCATATAGCTACTATTTGCATCTTTCAGCTTATAATAATAAGCTGACCTATTATTTATTTTTTTTTTTTTTTTTTAGAATAAGTCGTTTTTCGATATCTAAAATATTTGTTCATAATCATTAGAGAAAATCAAAAAAGACGAATAATATACGATTTTTTCAAATTACGGCATAACCATTTCATTATTTAAAATTTGTACGGCTTTATATAGACCGTTCAAATCTTTCGTCGCAACCACCATTTCTCTCTATCTATCTCTTTCTGTAGCTATCTTTATTATTCCACAATCTTTATTACTATACTTCTAATCTAACGGTATTTTTGTTAAATTTTGTCGCTGATAATTGATAAACCTTATAAGTTATAATTAAAGACTGTATTTAATTGATATTACAACTTTTTTTTCAATAAAGATAAATCAAATCTGATTAAATATATAGCCGATATATACTAAAAATATTCTGCCTATTTAATTTTATAATGCAATTTTTTTCAATTATCGACGTTTTTGCATTTTTTTGCAATTTTCCCACATTTTTAAATCATAGACGTATAACAATGTCCACTATTTGTTTTACACGAAGAGAAATAGAAAGATTTTAAATTTCGAGAGTATAGGCAATTAAAAAATGAAATTTATTACATTTGTATGTTTTTTTTATTTTCCAGTGCATATTTGCCTATTCTTAGTGCATAAATACATGCATATTTAACACTTTTTTTAATTTGGATGCAGGTGCGCAGTTTAAGTGCACCTATACGTGGTTACATTTTTTTGAAAAAAAAAAAGTTTCTATTATTCGCAAATTGTACGCAAATGAATTGTAATCGTCATGAACGACACAGCGGTCTCTTGCTCATTGATATCTTTGCTATTTGGTAACTTAACCGATTATTTGTTACGGGCTCCACTATGCATGTCCAGTCTATCATCTTGCTTTTCATCGTTATTTCTATGTCGGGATCCTCTAACATACTTATAGGTTAAGTATGACTTCTTCGTTCATATTCTCCCGTGTTCTGGTTTCTTCTAGGACCAAACTTTTGCCGTCACACAATTCTCTCAAATCTCGCTATGTTTTGTTTCTATTGTGACCCAGGTTTCATATGCATATAACACAATCGGGCGTATCATTACTTTATATAAAATTAATTTGAATTTGTTTGATAGTAATTTAGATTTTACGATTAGTTTATTAATTAGTAGCTGCCACACATGCATCGGTATTGTACCAATAGCCACATTAATGGGCATATGAAAATATTGGTAAGTTTCAAAAAAAGGAAAGCAATATTATATATAAAATTAGTTACACAATTTATATTTTTACATTTACACAATAATATTACATATGTATGTAATTAAATTGACATCATCATAACAGACATCTAACATATAAGAAACTTGTAAAAAAATGTATTCTGTACAATCATTTAATTTTTATAAGATGTAAAATTGAGTTATTGGTAATAATTAGTGTTAGAAAATTTTAAACTATCGGGCACTCCACGGCTGGTTAATTCTCAATCCCGTCCTAACCAAAAACATCGCTTCGATCGTCGACAACTTCGTGGCCGTGGTTTCAAGTAGGTAGCTCATTTTGTCTATAGACGGTACATTTCGAGGATGTATATTGTTTTCCTTATAAATTTTCATAATTATAATAACAAAGACTGTAACCGGAGAAAAGCGTCGGAAAAACGGGAATTTTATTTTCAACCATAATATATTCAAATGTATAATAAAACTTGAAAACATACTTCACATTAATTTAAACATTGATTATTTATTTCATATTAAAATAAAATACACACAAATAACCTACTTATTAAGTTTATTATCAGAACAAACATATATTATTATGTATAGCATAATAAATATAATAAGTTAAAACAAAATCATAAAGGTAGTAATAACTCAATGTACCTATAGGTATTTTAAATAAGCATAATTTAATTGCTATACAAAACCTTCCGCGCAAAAACTCGACAACTCCACTTTTTCAAATGATTCAGGAAACGAAAATAATATTTTTAATTTATGGAATTATCTGGTTTCTTGTCCAGAATTTTTAGTTCACCTTTTTTTTTTTTTTTTGTTAACTTCTAAATCTTGACACATTTATTACAATTTGTCTATTTACATCTAATAAAATGCATCATTATTCAGACATAAGAAAAAGAAAAATTAATATTACGGTATTCTTATAAGTACCTATTACAATAAAATTATCATCTCATTTTTTCACAGCATTTTTGGAACAAGACAACTTCAAATACATCATACTTCTGAAACGGCTGGTCAGAATTGTCTCATTCTTGCACAAAACTACGCATCATTTTGTTTTCTTTTATCAGAAACCACTATTATCCCATTTTCCAAAAAAATGGAGTTGTCGAGTTTTTGTGTGGAACCTTTCAATTACGAGTATCTATGTCCTGAAATTTAAACAATAAAAAACCTCAATAGTATTATAAAATGCATAAATATGTAAAAATATATTTTATAGTACATTAATGAAAATCTTTTACGCTTTAATTTAGCAAAATTATCTTTATTTGGTAGTCGGTACTATAATGTCAATATTATAATATTTATAACGGTGTATATGTATTCTGATACTGTTAAAATTATAAGTAATCACAAAAAAATTACAAAATAAGCCTTTTAGAATATTAATCATATGAAATTAACTACATCTACACATTTTAAATGTGATGAAAAAAAAAAATAACATGGGATGCATTACATCCTTACATCCGGTAAATGACGCCCCTATATGACTGTATATCACTGGTGCAATTTCTAAAACATTCTGGCATTTTTGTGTTATTATAATATGTTAGTTAGAAAATTTTCGCGTTTATTTTTTGTTTTGCACGCGTGGAAATTGTGTAATTTACACTATCGGCGTTTTAAGTTCAAATGTATATCGGACTCCGTTAAAAACACTTAAGACGTTATTGTAGTTATTTGTTTATCAAATAACTATATTACAAAAATTCGAATTAACCGTTTTCGCACGGAATCATTTTTCATTCGCAATTATTTACATACACGTATAGTCGCTCACAGATCTAAATAAAATTACTCCCTAAATATCGCCCTTACTATATCCCACAGTTATATTACCCAGAATATTATTGTACTACATACCTATATATATATATATATATTTACACGTAATACCGACTTCCCATCTACCATAAAAACCGATGAGGCCCACCCATGGTGTGAAGAATTTTTTTAATTTTTTTACTCGTATCTTATCTCCACCGCTGTACAACGCACCGCTTGTTACACATAATATTATTATACCACGTATACGATAATAATATACTATCGTATATTTTGTACTTTTATTATTATTATTGTATAAACATATAATATACTGCTACAGTACCGGTATACGTATGCTACGCGAGCTCGCGCGCCCGGGCCTATACAAATAACACCATTATTCTATACGCGCAGACGGAAAAAAACCAGATGTGACGTTTTACATGTTTTTTTTTTTTTACACTTCCAAACGAGGTTTTTGACCTCGTCAGAATTAACGCCGAGAAGAGGACGTTATCTTTATGTATATAATATTTTTATATATATTTATACATTATACATATTATTATGTATACGTTTCCTAGTCGTCCGTATATTATAATGCTGTATTATTCATATATCATTAAAATACGATAGACTCACTTTTAGAGTACGTGCATTATAGATTTCTACAAAAATATAATATTGCATAATGCATGTGGGTACGTCAAACGATAGTCGTACAAGTTATTCCGCGATATCGGTAAAGGTAACTGCAACTCGTTTTGGCCGGTTTTATAACGATAAAAATAATAGTGTGATACCTAAATATTATTTATTATTATTATTACTATTATTATTATAACCTATGACAACCGCGGAGACGCCTTTAGGATGTATAGCTGATATAATGGCATCGGAAACGCCGTATTTCGACGGTCCGAAATGTCACTGCACTCTGCCGTACGATAGCCGCGTATTGTATTTTTAACTCGACGACGAGCATCGTAATTTTATTGTAAACGGGAAAAAAATAACCCGGTATACCAGGTACAGGAGGCGGTGACGCAACGGTTCACCATTGAAATTAAAGTTAAATAAGGGGAGACGGAGGAAGTGAAATTATTTAAATATTCAAAACCCACGCCCTATAAAACAAAAATCGTGTTTTTAAACAGAATTTTAGATCTAACTAGGATTTTAGAATCTAGCTTTTATTTTTCCATAGATAATATTTTGATCAAACGAGGTAAAAGCATTCTTCACAAAGTTTGCGTCATCTTTGTAAAATGTGACAAATAACATTTTTTTACCTAACCACGCCACTGGTAGAGGGATATATACATAGATTATAGACTACTAAGAAAGATTTTTGATTTTAAAATGTTGTTAATTTTTGGATAAAAGTTATTATAGGCTTAGACCTACCAGGCCTGACCGATGGCCATGCCACTGCTTTTACGGTAAGGATCAATGGTTTTAAACTTTTTTAACCACGGCACACTTCACTTTTCACAACATTTTTACGGCACACTGGGATTTTTTTTTTTTATTGATTAATTTTTTGCACAGAATTAGGACTAATGGCAAATTTGATAGGTCATGCTCAAAAGAGTAACAACTTCATACTAAACGTGAAGATCACTGTAACCGGTGTGTTACACATTACGGAGTATCATAAGTGTGGCGGTACAGCGCGCGGCGTGTTAATAATGCACTACTACTCTCCTCCAACCTAAAATTAAAAGTGGTACATCTCGTCAACGGATCGACGGAAATAAAAAATGTCGGAACTGAAATTTATTTTAATTAATACTCAATCTGTTTATGGACTTTTTAATATAGGTTGCCATTTGAAAATCAAAATTAGGTAGTTGGTTTACCCCCAAAAATAAGAGTAACAAAAAATAACACAAATATAAAATTGTGGAGCAGCTTGTTTCCTAAATGTTTTAAAAAACAAATTCCAGAAAATTTAATACTTTCCGAGATAATGAGTGTTTCCACTTAAATGAATCACCAGGTAACTGCAAACAACGATAAACCATTGCTAACGAAAACCGATTTTGAGCGGAGTTCAGTTGATAGTGATGCTTTGTCAACAATATACATATTATGGTATAATCTACATAATGATACATATTATGGTAAAATAATTAAATAGGCATTATATATGTTCTTAAATAATATTTCTTTAATGTACCAATTTTTCCCGTTTTTCTTACATTTTACCGATTTTCCCATGTTTTTCCCGGTTTTTTCTAGGAAAACTCTTGGGAATTTTTCTATCGAAAAATAACTTCTTTAAAGTATCTCTTCAGTAAAATTTCCTTTTATAAAAGTTGTTAGATATATAAATCGGAGCGAGATATCTGGTAGAATAGTTGCGCACAAATAAAAATAATAATAATAATAAACATCATAGTAAAACCAATACATTCTTCGCTCTGCTTAGAATGTAAAAATATTTAAAATGTTTCACCCCCGAGCCCCCTCCCGGTTGCTCCATTGGGTACGCGTAAACTGCTCCACACCTATTTATAATTTTATTACACACGACTAATTATCATTAGTATAAATATTATCTTTATAGACGAATATTAAATTTAAACCAGACATCATCTAGTTGCGAATATCATTTAAATTATTAGGTCACATTAACCATCGTTATTTAATCAATACATTTATATTTTCAAAATTTATTTCAATATGTATTTATTTTTTTCACATTTGTTTTTTTCTTATCTATCACACGTATTTATTGTTAACTTAATATTGATTTTCTCGCCATGTTTAAATTGCCGTTTGGCATTAATCAACCAATAATAATAATAATATAATAACTGAACACGTTGGTGTGGTTAATGATAAATCTTCGTGACATTATAAAAACGCATTGATATTTTCTGTATTTCGTTTGGCAGATATTTCTTATGACGTGCGATGTGCCGATCAGGGTCACGAAAATAAAACCGCCGGTCTTAACATACTTTACTTAACCTATGTATATTTTGGTGAAGTTAACATTCGTTCATCTACAATGTAAGATAATGTAAAACCCGCATATTTTACTTTGTCTGTCTTCCAAATGCACTACAAGGCAAATTAACGTTCAGCAGGATAGATTTTTTGTTGTGGTTTTAATATTAGAATGGATTGACCTACTGTTAATCTTTGAGAAAATATAAGCATTTTTAAATCACACAGGTACTCATATCTCGTTTGAAATTTAAAATATCGAAATATAACCGTCGCAGATACAGACATAATGTCTTTATATACCTTTTATTCTGATTATAAGTCGATTTGCCCTAATATTATAACTAACAGTGTAAAATTATCAGTGTTGCTGAATGAGCAAATTTTTGCTATGCCATGCGTTTGATAGACGGAAACAGCCCATAATACAGGTATGACATCATCTTGATAATAATACTATGTAGTTTAGAAACTATCCGATAGTCACGAATCTGCGCATCACCCCCGGACTGGTATATATTATATTATTATTATCACCCTCGACCTTGGTGTTTATAACCCCGCGGTACTTAGAATACGTATATTTCCTTTGCTTTATTGTTTAGATTCAGTAGTGCAGCTGTCTAAAGAAACCCGAAAAAAAAAGAAGACACCGGTTATCGTACTATATTATAAGCTACTATTTTCTAAATAATTATTATAAACGAACCATAGCGATACTCCTCCGTCAAACAAGTGCATTCTCCGATGTATATTTTTGACTCTCCAGCTCGGGATAAGGGCGCAGACCTATATCTTCAGGATTACCCTCGCACTTTACTCAGTTCACATATTATAATGTATATATACATTGTATGAACACTGTTTAATGATGCAGGTGTATATCACACGGGTCATATAATAACTGCATTACGTAAACACGTTCAACATGTAAACACCGTATATTCGTCAAAAAATTATTAGGTATTAACTTTGTTATATTATATGTATATTTATACCGTTTGAGTTAATAAAACAAGTCCATAATCGGAAATCGACCCGAGATTCAATATGTTTGGATTTAAATCGATAGCGGCTATCCTCAAAACATGTGTTATGAAAGATATTTCCGAAAACTAAAAACAATTGGAGAAAATCAACCCTATCACGTTATAAATTCACTTAGGTAGATACCGCCAAATTATGTTAACAACCCATCCACCATACTATTGTGTATGCATTGCTAAAGCAATACTTGGACCATAAGGTAGCCGGCACAACAGGACTCACTGGAGAGTGGACTATAAACGAATACGACATTTGGGTACAACCATAAATACTCGTAATTAGAAAAAAAACACAAAATAGTACGAAAACCTAACTAATCTGTTGGTTCAAGCCTGGTAATGCTCCAAGGAAATTAATGCCCTAAGTGTAAACATATAATTATATAACGCAATATTTTGGTATAGTTTGGTATATAAATATATATATATATATATATATATATGTATATAAGAGAGAGAACGTGGGGTCTTTTATCAATAAATAGGTGGATCAAAAAGTTTCATCAAACTCACTTGTGGTGTAAGTATAGGCCATTACTATTATAATAATTGTCGTCAGAATCGATATTAGAGTGTTTTATTGTTTTGCCTAAGCGCGTGCTACGTTTCCAGGTAAAAATATTAAAGTATACCCAAACATATGCTACTCTAAACAAAATACATCTGTACAATAGTATATTATTATATTGTATAATATCGTCATTTAATCGACTTCGACATATTCTGTTCGGGTTTTAGAATTTTAGTTTTATATACCGAATCGATGTTTTATATAAATATTTAATACCTAACATATAGGTAATAATATACGTTTATCATTTCCAAAAAGGCAATAACTATCTTTCATTAACGCAGTATAATATTTTAAGTTGAACCATATTGTAGTATACATATTACATGTGTTCTTTTTTAAAACAATAGAACGAAATGTATTATATTCTAGCTATAATAGTTGATTATATTATGGATTTGACCTCTACTGTCGACAAATATACGAGTAGGTATGGGTACGTGCGCTACCATTATAGTGAAAGATTTATAAGAAATGTACTTACATAGGTACTAATGTTATGCTATTATGATGTTTAATCGGTTATACCGAATCTTTTATAAAATTTTCAATAACGTCGATTTATAAAACACTTAATAAATATATACGAGTATACGTGTCTATATTTCTATTTGTTTAAATTATATTTTATATCATATATACGGTTTAGTAGATATTATATAATATTATCATTAATTTTACATTTATAAATAGATAGCTAATTTAAAAGTTCTATTTTAGTTATTAATCTAAAAATTATACGTAATGAAAATAGTTTTTTTTGTTTATATTAATTAAGCGTTTAAGTTCAAATTTTGACGAAAATCGTAAAAATCTGCACAGTATGCAATGCAAGTATGTTTAACTAAGCTTCGCTCAGAATCGATTTCCATTAGTAATGATTTATAATTCTGTATATCCTATATTCTCAACTTACCACCTACAACACTAATGGCACATTCGCCAGCAGATCAGCTCTTTTTATTATAATATATGCTCAAGGGAGGTAAGTACCCGCCCTCTGCCGTCGATTTTATACAATTAAGATTTTGCTGTCACCTAATACTTTATAAATTTAAACTTTGTGATAGGTGACTACTGACTACCGTTAACAAAGTCGAAATGATTTTCAAATTCACACACAACTGCAATACATATTGTAATATAGTCAATAGGTATTTAATATTATTATTATTATATAGGTTACTCGATATACTGTCGGATATCTATAAGTTTCCATAATACTACCTATATATTGCTATAGCAATAATACGCAATCGTGTATAAAGTGTTTCGTATAATGAATGTAAAAAAAAACAAACAAAAAATATTGAATATTCATGCACATCTGCGATTAACCCGCATGAACGTACCTACAACAGTATAGTAGATAGGTACCTACCACGATATTTACGAACCTATTCACAGTTCAATGACAGAAAGTAGTTATAATATAATTAGCCGAAGTTATAATATTTTAACGCATTTGATGTGCATCTAGCACAAAAGACCAATGATGATTTCAAAAGTTACAATTAGGATTCACGTATAAAGTCGCCGGACATTCTCAGTCAATTTCATTTCCGTATAGTTTTGGACGTGGTTTTGTTGGAAAATATAATATACACCTACCTATCTTATTTTTTTGGTATATCTAATTTTCAATTGGCCCGATTACTACTACATAATTTAGATAATAAGTCGATTATATACCTACTTACAATATAATAATATTTTCTTGTTAGGTACCTAATAAAATATCGATAACTACGGTATTTAATTATGATTTTGAATTGTTTTTTCCTAATATATTAGTGTATTTGACCTATATTTTTGTGAAATGTAAAACTTCAACATTAATTTAAAATGTATAATATACAATATGCTCGTATCTTCAAATTAAGATTAAAAAAAAAAACAAAACGTATTAACATTAATTATAATAATTTAAAATCAACCTTTCGTTCACCGCTGCAGCAGTGATATGCGTGTCGTAGATAACGTTTAAGATGGTATTATATCATCATCATCATCATTATCATCGTCATCATCGTCATCATCGGAAAAGTAGGAGGAGAAGAAGGAGGAGAAGGAGGACTTAGTATTCAATTTTTGAAGTGGTTCTGCCGCTCGTCGGTCTCAGATTGTTTTTTAAACTTTGTTGACCCGTGGGGTCTTTGCCCTCCACACTTCTTACAACAACACAGCGCCTACCAAAACGATACACACGTAAATAACACATCAATAATAATATGTGACTATTCGAGAAAACTAATAAAACCATACTACATAATTTTGCTTCTGCAATATTGGTATTGGTTATTTATTTAACCCGATTTCTGTATCCTATACTCGTATGTATACATTTTATATTATACACGAGAAAATAATATTATAATAATCGTTTAATTCATACTTTCTGGCAATTTATAAATATATTTAAAAGTATAATTGTATAATATACCACTTAGGTAATAAAAAAAAAAATCTCCTTGTTATAATGCTATGCGTTTTTAATGTATTGAAATCGTTTTGTATCTATATGTATTAAACGTAAACAACAAATTGACGATTTAAACAAAAAAATTATACTTGTACTTGAGTTATTAACTTAAATCTTAATTTTACTCGAAGTATTGGCAGACTTATACCTTGTATAGCTACATTCATATATTATACTCTATATAAATTCTATCAATCGGTTTTCTCGTTGAATTTTGCTTTATAGGAATTTGTTTTTCGACTGTGATAATTGTCTAAATAAAAACGTAAATTATTTATTTATTTATAATATTAACGCATAACAATACCATGAAAATTATGTTTTAATATTATTTTATCGTGCTATCTTTATTCAAGAGAAAATTAATTTATCAATCCTATGAGGGTAAGCATAATATTTATATTATATTACGACGATTTACGATATTACGACAAAGTCGTATCTTATGTTCAATCATATATTACATATTTTGAATAAATATATTATGATAAATACATAAGTCAGTTAAGATTATTTTTGTCTATAATAGAAAATCTATATTTTTAATACATAATACATTAATACATAATTTTTTACACATAAGAGATCAGTGACGTGTTTAGGATTTTGCCTAGAAGGGAAATAGTGAATTTTAAAATTGTGTCATTGTTTACCATATACCCAGACTAAGACAAATCTATTTTTAATTTACTTATCTTTATAAGTAATTTATACTCAATTCAATCTACCCTAAAATTATCATTAAAATCAACTAGATGAGTAGGTAGGTAATCGTTATTCAATTTATTTACTATTTAGGTGCTCTAATCTAATCTAAGTTTTCGTTTAAATTTGGGAAATTTTTTACGTTTAGGTTTTTTAAATTTTTATTAACTACCAACACATCGTATTTTTAATTTATCAGACTAAAAAGTAGAGGAATTAGAATTTAAAAACAAGTACTTGTAGTCATATAAATATTAAACACAAATAAAAGGTCAAGCGAAGAGATATACCTCCCAAATACCTCCCTTGGTGAAAATACGCCACTGATAGAGACAAAATAAGAAATATAATAGAGAAATATTTTCTTAATTTTTTAATAAAACGGTCAAAACAGTGTTGAAATAATTATTATTGTTCTACAACTGCAGCCCGTTCGCTATTATATATACACGGCAGCACAAGTGTTTTTCCTTTTTAACACGGACCTCCTATCTTGTGTAGTATATAAGGGTATTATTCAAATAGTTTCCCTTATATAATATTTAAACCTTTGAATTGACAATATAAAAATAAAACATCTGCGTGATATATATATTAATATACATATTATATAAATTATATAATATACTATTTTATAACTTAACTATAAATAAACTATTTTATAACTTTACCGTATTAATATTCTCATTGTGGTTATTGGAGGAGTGTTTTTAAAAAATATATATTATATTTTATAAAACCGAAAATGATTTTAAGGGTTAATACTCAAAAATATAATAATAAAATGAAATAAGAATCCGAAAATACTTGAGTAAGGCACTTTGCAATAGAAGGGAAGTTTGTTAAAAAAAAGGATAAAACATAATTCAATTTATATACTAAAAGCAACGATAACTTCATACATCATTGAAATCAAAAAATGATTCTGAGCAAAAACCAGTATTAGTAGGTAGTTTTCAGTAATATATTTTACATTTGTAACCACTTCTAGCCCCTCAATAATAATAATACGTATAAATAGACATTTGCTGTCAAGTTTTTATATTTTAAAAAATAAAAAACTATAGAAAATTTAAAAATATTTTTCAAATAAAGTATCATCGGGCAAAAGATCAACGTCTTTTAATGAAAAATTTTAATATTTTGATGCATTTTGACTAACTTAAAAAGTGTTTTCCGAGAAATAAAAAACAAAAAGGATCTAATTTTCAAGTAATTTACTTGGTTCTCAACCAGTGTGTCAGGTAGTACGATGATATGTGTCGTTAAAAATGGTGTAGAAAAAATATTAAAAATGCAATATTAATTTCTACGTACAAGAACATTTTACTAGAAATAACATCCGATGCAATGGTAAAATTAAAATTATATGAATTACAATAAGTTTTGAATTTGTACTTGTTTGAAAAAAAAATATAACAATAAAGTAAGTAAAAACATTAGAAATTTTATTTTCATTTTCAACTTCACGTATGTGTTGATCGGCATTTTTAACCACCGGGCGGAAATTTTGCATCTTTAAAGAGTATTCATGAAAAAGTCGGAGCATTTCAATCAACAAACAATTTTTAAACAAATATATACATTTCAAAAACAATTATGGGGAATTTCAAATTAAGTAAATACCGTTAGGCAAAAAATCCGTTTCTTTTAAATTAAGTAGTGCATGGAAAAATCGAAACATATTCACTAGATAACCAAAACTTTGTTTCCCAAGAAAACAAAATACACTAATGCCTTCGGTCAATTTTTTTCTAATGAAAGAATAATAAATAACATGGTTTTTCTCGTCTGAGTGTTACTACTAAGTAGCTACTCTCCTCAAGTTTCATATTTTATATATATATTTCCAGGTGGGTTTACAAAAACATATTTCGGGGGGAGGGGATTTAAGGTTATACACTTTCATACTTTTAAAACAAGGAAGTTTATATACTTTTAATTGTAAGATTATTTACATTTCATTAAAAATGTCGATATTTTATAACATTAATTTTTAGCCTTTTAGGTACCTATCAATACATTTTACATTTTACATTTAATATTTTTTTGGCGAATACTAAGTACCTAAATGATAACTTAATTCATATTATTGTGATGATAATGTGGACTATGCAATATCGCGGTATCAGTTTTCATTTTCTAAAAGCAAGAAAACTACAAAAAATTAGAAATGACAATAATAACAATACATACCTAAGTACTGTCTATTGGAAATAAAACGTCTACACGGATAACTATGCTATCGATTCTTCGGTGTTATTATATTATTATTTCTCCAAAAATTCAACCGTAAATATGCGCCTCAAACGTGTGCCAGGTCTCTCATTTAATTAAGTACATATTATTATATAGACGCGTGTCGCGTGACGCCAAACGTCCGGGTCAAAGGCAAAAAAGGCATGGCAGCACGCATAAAATGCCAATAAAAAATGTATACAAATGCCTACGGCCAAATATTAAATTGGTATTTATTTTTAATTCAATATTATTTAGGAAAATAATATAGCGCAGCGCTTTTAAACACCGATTTGCGATTACCTTTAGGATTATTAACGTAAAACCTATTTAATTTAGAAACTAGGATTTGTATACGTTTAAATCGCTAAACATAAATAAATGATTTATTACGCTCCATGATAATAATATTATAGAAAAAAACAAATAAAATTAGTTACCTAACAATATTGATGATCATTTAATCGAGAATTAAATCTTTTTTAATCGTTGTTCAGAACTTTAAAATGCCTAATACGCAGTGACGTAATTGGGGGTGGCAAGGAGTGGCACTTACGATCTCAAATATAATACTGGGGATCTCAAAAGTATTGATTTGCAACCCTTGAAATGTCTGTATTTAAGATTTTTCGTTATTAAAAAATTCAAATTGGCAAGTAATTATGAACAAAAATCATGTTCGAAAATGATAAAATTTAAATCATATATATTGTATTAGGTTTTTGCATCCTAAGTAATTTTCGCAACCCCTGAAATTACGCCACTGCCTATACGTAATAATGTGTATTATTATTCTATGTCTTTATACTCTGTATTCGATAAGGTAAAGCATATTCAACTACATCAAGAACACTTAAAACTAAAAAAAAAAACAAATATTTAAAACAGAACAAACAAAAGTATTAATAAATAATAAAATAAAACAATTTAATTTCTACTTTTCTATATTTTCTGGTAAAATATGCATATCTATGTATATAATATTATTAACAGTATTTGTATTCGGTGAATAAACTTTGTCCTTTCAAAGCTCTGGCGTTAAAACATGAGGAAAATCGCAGTATATTTTTTGATTTTTCATAAACCATTATAAATATTTTTTTTAAATCTCAATGTAATACTTTAACTTTGAAACATGCATTTGTATACAGACAAAATTTTTGTTTGTTAGCTCATTGACAAATGAATCGTCAAGAAAGCTCATACAATTAGAGCTGCAAATAGGCTCAGTAAAAACATTTGGTTATCATAAAAATACAGTGTTTAAATATTATACATTTATACCTAATCCGATAATGTTCACTAAATAAATAACGTATCTATAGGCACATATAAAGCTATACATTCAATGAAAGTCTCGGTCCAACAAACGGGTAATAGTATATATAAAGAAATTGCATTTCTGAGAACCAGAGCCGTTAATTCGATGGTTAATCTTCCCTCCAAATTTTTTGTTTATTTACAATTTTATTAAATTCATATTACTATTTCAAAGTTTTACATTTGCCAAATAAGATTCTTCCCTACTCCTAAATTTGTTTTTAAGTACCCACACAATATTACCACGTTACTATAGTTTGTACTTACACTCTTCTAATTACCAAACTATATTTATTATTACTCATAAGTCATAAAGCAAAGCATTTGAAAATAAAAACAAATAACAAGTGACATAATAATAGTGATAAGGTTAATTTTATTCCAAGTTATATTGAGCCGGGCACCTCATAGTTTTAAAAAAACTTCGGGGCAAATGTCCCCATTGCCCCCTTTAACACGGTCCTGCTTAGAACATGACTATTTTAGCGTTTATGTTTAAACACATATAATGCAATTAAAAAGAAGAACTTGGTTGAGGACAGTACGAATATCTTTTTTCCTAAAACACTGTTTAACAAAACAGTTACAGCCAAATTAATTGTTGTTTTTTTTTTTTTTTTAAGAGCAACGTATTGCCCTCTAAAATATTAGCATCTTTAAATTGTGTTACTTATGTTTATACTCTAATCTACACCTAAATAAAAAAGTGTATGTTCTAAGTAACGTAATTTCGCTAGGTTGCCCTTGTGCAGTTAGATTTAAATAATATAAATAGATCTTATCTCGGAAATTAATTATATTATTCTGTGTAAATTTTTCTCATGCATGACACTTGCAATTTGTTTTATAAATATTTAATGATATACTTTTATATAGTAGTACAAAAATGATGTTGGAAAGAGACCACCGCGTATTAACCACCTTCGGAATAATAGACATACTCAGAGGCTTTAATCTGCCCCTGAAAATACTAGTGAATATTATTATAGTGCTCGTATGTTACAAGAGCTAAAATGTCCATATGTGAAATATGCAATTAGGTTAAATTAGAGTAGCTATAGTAGTTCCTAATTAACCAGTCGGAATTAATACCTATTAATTTGTATGTATACCTACTTCAATATTTACTTCGTTTAATACCGATTAGAAAATTGTATAATATATGTAACCACCTATACATAGATAAAATAATATACAGACCAATAATTATTGAAAAATCACTCGTGCTGCGCATTTTTATAATATTTCTTACATCATAAAAAAGATGTTATAAAAAAAATAGGTAGGTATAATATACCTAGTATACTGATGATTGCTATATTAAGTTGATTGAATAGTAGGTATCAGTGGTGTATTAACGACTAATTATTTTTGAAAGAGAAGGGGGGAGATTAACATCATTTAGACAGCTAAATCCACCTAAATCATACTAAGCCTACCGAAATAATAAAAATTGTGTCTTATGTGTGTATGTACACTGTGCAGTACCGCAACTATGAATTCTGAGGTTCGTGTGAAGGTTTATTTTTAATATTTTTAAGGAATCGAATTTGAATTCAGGTTTCTTACTTAACTGTTGTATTACTATTTACAACAGTTAATAGACATAAAGCATTTTTTGATATTAAAACTTATTCAATGGAATTGTTTATACTGTGATAAGTATATTTTAAGTATAATTGTTACCCACTACTTAGCTACTCATGCTTCGAACAAATTGTTCCTATAAAACAAAAGCAACTACGAAGAATCAAAAATATCCATTGCACGGAAGCTAAAAATACGAGTAAATTTGAATTTTAGTTTTTGGATGTTTTTGTGGATTGCTAACCTTGGAAATCCGATTGTTGAGAAATTAATTGTGTGTGTGTGTGTGTGTGGTTATGAAAAAATAGAACAAAATTATAATGTTTATTCCTAATAAAATCATGTAATGACAAATTTCGGTTATTGCACAGAATATATTCTATGAATGTAGTAATAGACAAAATAAACTATCAATATAATAGAATAAATCTGTGCGAAGCAAAGGTAAGACTTGTTTGCGCAAAAGCTCAACTCAGCAATAATGAACAACGATGGGCTTTAATGACCTTCTGAAACTAAAGATAGATAGATAGATAGATTGATAAATAGATCAATACGATACAACCAAAAAAAAAAAAAAACGAATACCCCTAAATAAAAATGTATCTGTCAAATTGTATAACGGTTGTAATCGTCATATACGGACTTGTAAAAAAAATCATTCTGGGCGGTGAGAATGGAATCCCCCAACAACCTCTCCCCTCATCCATTAATCGCCACTTATATACGAGGGCTAATCAAAAAGTATCGAGACTGATAATATTACTCGGAAACCGAGCGTTGAAGAGCAAAACGATTTGTAAACCTAATTTCTATGACTTATATTGAGCACATCCATTTGTATAAAATCTCTATAAACTTCTTCGTTTTGATTTGACGACATTTTTCTAAAATTTGTTTTTCACGTTTGGCGATTTCGTAATGAATCCAAAAGTAGCGGAACTCGCTGCCAACCGAGGGCACATTTTCAGTTTTTCAATTGACATTTAATGGCAAAAACCATGAAATGTTGCATCCCTCTGAAACTGGAAAAAAATGCAGACAAATTTTCTAAAATCTCCAAATCTGTCAAGTTACTCTTCTTTTGGGTTTATTACAAAATCGCCAAATTTGAAAAATATATTTTACAAAAATATCAGTGAAATCAAACCGAAGAATTTTATAGAGAATCAATAAAAACAAATGTACTCAGAAAAAGTCATAGAAGCAAGTGATACCAATCCTACTGCTCTTCGATGCTCCTTTTCCGAATGATACTACCAGTCTTGATACTTTTTGATTAGCCTTTGTAGTAATAGTAGGTATATACGGTAAAAATGTTCAATAATTTTTTTTTTCTTTAAATACCTACCTCTAATACGCCTAATATAAAATAACACGTGTATTGTATAAAGTACGTATAATTAACTAGTTTGTGTTTTAGACTATTTATAATATAGCCATCTCCTAATACCGATAATGATAATTATTAACTTAATACTGTTTTCGGTGTGAAATAAAATATTATCTATATTTTTAAAAAAAAAAAACCCGAATTTTGTACTCTTAGGTGTGTTACGTAAGTTTTAATGGCAATTTCGTATTATATTGTCTTTGTACTTATAAACTATAAAGTGTTTAATAAAAAGTAACACATTTGGTATTTTTTTTTTTTCTTGTACAAATAATGTCAAATAAAAACTTTCAAGTAGGTTGATATTTAGGTCAACCATTATATTATTACATATAGGTACCATATATGCATATAAAATAAACAATATATCAGTACCTATGCTCAAATCGAACGTCTGTATTATAGTGTAAGTAAAAATGGTATTTTATAATTTATATTATTATTAATTATGCTGCTGCAGCTCTATTAGTTATTAACTGTGTGAAAATAAAATGTTAAAAACTTTGTGTATCTACTCATAAGTAAATACGAGATGTGTATTCAAATTATACTTAAATATTATTTAAAGGAAAAATATATTTTTAAGATCGATGTTTTATTTAAAAATAATAATAAATTCAAATCTAAGATAGGTGAAGAATAAATATTTTTATGAAATGTTTAATTATACTGTCAAAGTATATATCACAGTGATAGTGAAGTAGTGACATTTAAATGTATTTTAAATTTTCTTCTTCGTCGTTATTACGCAGAATAAACCGTGTGTCCACATTTTTTTTTTGCCTGCCTGTCTATATTTAATTCGCTTTTTTGACCGTATCTCACAATATCCTTCCTTTTTTTCTGTAAACTTTCCGAACTACCTATTGGACCAAAATATATTCGTTCTCATTCGTCCTTTTACATTCTTAATTCTATTCAGCCGGGTACCGTAACACCTAATCCAGTAATCCATTATAACATTATTATTTCTGCCACACAATTTCGTTTCGATCTTATTTCTTTTCTGCAGTGTCCAAATACTCAGATCCAAAAAAAAAAAAAACATCTTTATTAGTTTTACAATATCGTTTTTGTACAATTGTTCACATTTTACTTTAAATATGGAATCTTATTGTCATGACGAAACACGTGTCACATCTCTCTAATTTTTTTTTTTCATTTTACATTATAAATTAATTATTTTTAAAACAATGACGTTAGTGCTTACTTGTATACATGCATGCCAACTTATTGTAATTAATAAACCAAATATTTGCTATCAAATATACACTCTGTAAAAATAATTGTAAGTGTTTCTCATTTTGTTACACATTAAATATATTCGAAACATTTCCATTTACCCACAAGAATAATATTAGAGTATAAAAATAAAATGAATTCTTAACGTTATTATTAGTTATAGTATACTCATAATATTTATAAAAATTACAAGTACAATATACACTAATAAATTTACATATATTATGATATTTGTTTGAATCACGCTTTGAAAAATATAATCATTTATTTTCCGAAAATTTAAATTTATTAGTGTATTAATATCGTCGTGTATTCAACACATAATTTAAAAATAATTGAATATTATTTTTCCAGCGTAGGTATACTAACGCCATCTATCAGCTCGGTTACTGAAGTGTTACTATTTTTGTTTTAACTTTGCTAAAATTACATAACTCAATTCAATTTTTTTTAAGTAGGTATATAATAAGAATTAAATTTCTTCAAAAATGTACAAAATCTAAACATAATAAATAATATATGTATATATGTATATATATATATATATATCGTTTACCTAATAATTATTATTTAAATAACTAAAAGTCTATAAATGACACGAATAAGTTTATTATTATAAAAATAATATTATTTTAAATTACTAGATTAAATGATTACATACTCCGTAAAAATAATTAATAACCATACTATACCTACTAATATCAAGTTAGAATATCTACGGACTTGTTCAATTTTACCTTTGATATTATATTATTCGATTAAAAATTTACAATTTATACGATAGTTAATTATTAATTATGTATAACAATAATACACTACCTATTAACATTGTAAAACAAACGCAATTTTCAAATCTTTTTACTGTAGTTACGTTTATCATTGGAAATAAAACAGCAATAATTGTTATTTAGTATAGCAAAATCATCAAATCACACATATTCGCACAAGTAGATAAATTAACATCGGTCATAGATAAATATGGCCATGTTAATTAATTAAAAATAAGAATATATTAATTATTAATCTAATTATAGGTGTTAAAGTAATTACTATCTGAAAACTTACAATGCAATACAATTTTAATTGTATAGCAATAACTAAAATTTTAGATTCGGAACAGAGCGAGAAATCGATTGGTTTTGCTATGATGTGTGTTTTCTACTAGATTCGGAGCGTAATGAGGGATCTATTGGTTTTACTATTATGCATAGTCTAACTCAGTGCCTAAAATATATCAGATTTCAAGGGACACGCTTTTTAATTCAATTGATAGATTTAATATATTTTCATAGCCAAAAAAAATCCTGTGGCAGGGCATACCTCTTTATACACTACTGTTACTACTTACCTTACATATATTTACTATTTATACCTTACAAGTGTGTACTAAAAATTATGAACACGAAATAAATATAAGTAAAAGTTTGAACAATTTTACTAAAATTAATACAATGTATTGGTTAGAGTGATCTTATTAATTGATTGCTATCATCTTTAAAAATATTTCTATAATAAAAATTAACACTCACAATATTAAATTTGGTGAACACGTTTGTAATTCAGGGGACACATTGTTTTAAGCCCTGGTCTGGTTACTTAGTAGTTTAAAAAATAAGTAAATCGTAATTATTATGGCCTTACAAATCATGTCAAATCGTTTTTACATTAACGATAGTTTATCGTTGCTTACAGATATAAATTCACTAAAATTTTGTATCCTACCTTCCCAACTTCTCATCTAAATCATAAAATGATGAATATTATAACGTATATTTTGTTTTTTTTTTTTTCATGAATAATAATGGCAGGTACACAAACCGTATGCAATAATATCTATAAAAAAAAAAAAAAATAAAAATAAAAAACGGGTGAATAGATCTTCAAATATGACCTGTGCCAGGGGTCGGGAATCTTTTCATATAGGTAAATAAATTATTTTAAAAAAAAATTGCAAAACCATGATTTTCAAAGAGCCGCAATGGTTAAGGTACAAAAAAAACATACCATAGTACAAAAAAACGACTAATATATTTTACCGAGCAATTTCATTAGGAATTGGTAGACATCAAACACGTAATGCGTCTTAAATTCAGAGAAACTTTCTTTAACGAATACATTATTGCATTATTATTATTATTATTATTGTTGTTGTTGTGTGTACAAATCGAATTTTAATTTATATTTTATGGGTCCGGTTCTAAATCTAGAATGTCTAGATGTTGATGCATTCTCCAAAGAGCCACAGATGGCGTGCGAACGAGCCGCCGCAGCTTCCCGGCCACTGAGTCCTATGCGAACAAAGTTCCGTCGAACCAACGAATCAGTTATGTTCGGCGGAATCGTTTTGTTTTTACATTAAACCCCGGACAAGTTCAGATCCCTCGACTGCCATCGATGATACGAACACGAGCGTCCGCGTGTATTGTATCGTCTACAGCTGCCACACAAGGGGCACACACCGCACACCTCGTGATGCACACCAGCTAGTGATAACATAACCTCTACGTTACCAACTACAGAGTTTCTTACATTTTTTTTTTTTTTTTTCGTATCGGCGACATAATCTGTTTAGGTTTGCCGATCAGGCGACGCCCACTGGATGCATGTTATTGTGTCATGATAATAAAATATATGTGTTGCCCAAGCGATATCTCTGAATGTGTTGTACGTGTAGGTACGTTGCTGACTAATTAAATAATAATTCCAATAATTTCGATTTTCGATTCGATAATTATCGTGGGCGTCACGGCTCTGTCGAATGTGCAAACACCGTCGGTTTTGACCAGGACACGTTACCCGTAACGTTATCTCACCGTTGATAAACGCTCAAATGAAATTCTGTTGCGGTCTACGACATTAAATCCTGCGGCGTTTTGAACATCTTGTCTGGGAGTCGCACCGTACCACGAATACCGACGAAAACGCACTAAAATGGACAGTCACGGCAGGAAAGTGGTCGTATGCGATAATGGAACCGGGGTGAGTGGTCATATCGATAGCCTTAACTTAATGCTATTTAATACATACTCGTATTGGCTATCGACGTCTAATAAACAAATGTAGGTTATTCACTGGCTTTTGAGTCTGCCAAAAAACGTTCCGTGGAACTTTGGTTCGGACATGCCATAATGAACCACTTAATCAGTAATCAAATTTTCGATTTTTCTATTTTATGACCTATTAATTGGGTAGGTATTACCCAACTAATAGACGAATTCGCGTAGAATTGTCTAGTTGTGATGGACACTATCAAACTCTTAGATAGTTTCTATAGATCGAATACCTAGTTTTTATTAGATTAATTTTCATATAGTTTTTATTCGAAAAATATCATTGTGCATAATTTATGTGTGGAGGCATGATGCAACATATACTGTGCTCTTTGTGCTCTGCTGTTGTTAGTATTATTATTCAAATGTTTTTTTTTGTAAATACAAATACATTAATAATATAGGGTTGTAAATGCCTAAATAAAAACTATTCAAATAGTTTTTTGAAGTATTTGACAGTATAAGTATTTAGATAAGGAAAAAATATTCAATAGTTCATCCTAATTGTCAATGGTATAATTTAAATATACCCATCACCGATATTTAGACATTTTATCATATTCAAAAGCCATGTTTCCACTGACGAAAGAACACGATATCTATAATTGAAAACATTGATTATGCTTTTGATCCTAATTTGATCTACTCGTTTGAGTCCTTAAAGAACATAATATTGTTTAGTTCTTGACGGTTTAACAAACTATAGAAACAAATCTTTTTTACAAAAAATTGTATATGTAATTAATCATAATAACGCTCATTTTATTACTAGTAAAAGCCAATTGATATTTTATCTAATTAGACTATTCCACAATATTATTTAAATGTTTTCGTCAATATTTATCTATTCAACTCGTAATATTACATTTCTATTCCAGTTTGTTAAATGTGGTTACGCTGGTTCAAATTTCCCTGCTCACATATTTCCTTCTATGGTTGGCCGACCAATAATTCGTGCACACAACAAAATTGGCGATATTGAAGTTAAAGTAAGTATTTAAAAAATACCTACTAGCTACAAATTATAATCAAATAACTTAAATTTATTTTTATTTTAGGATTTGATGATTGGTGATGAAGCTAGTCAATTACGATCCATGTTAGATGTCACTTATCCAATGGAAAATGGCATAGTGAGGTATAGTTTTTTGTTAATTTTTTTTATTTATAAAAGTTGATTTAATTATTTGGCTTAAATTTCATATTTATAGAAATTGGGATGATATGTGTCATGTTTGGGACTATACTTTTGGCCCAAAAAAAATGAATATTGATCCAAAAGAGTGTAAAATAATGTTAACGGAACCTCCAATGAATCCAATCAAAAATAGAGAAAAAATGATTGAAGTTATTATCATGAGAATATTATAGAATATTGAGGGTTTTTTTTTTTAAATTATATTTATTTTGTTTATTAAATAGGTAATGTTTGAAAAGTATGAATTTAATGCTGTGTATGTAGCAGTTCAAGCAATACTGACGTTGTATGCTCAAGGATTATTAAGTGGAGTAGTTGTAGATTCTGGTGATGGAGTAACACACATTTGCCCTGTTTACGAAGAATACGTGTTGCCACATTTAACTCGAAGATTGGATATTGCCGGTCGTGATGTTACCAGATACTTAATTAAGGTAATTATTTATATATCTAATGTTTTGATTTCTACCAAACTATTGTGTTAATTTATTATTTTATTTTATAGTTATTACTATTGAGAGGATATGCATTCAATCATTCTGCTGATTTTGAAACTGTTAGGATGATGAAAGAAAAATTATGTTATGTTGCATATAACATAGAGACTGAACAAAAGTTAGCTTTAGAAACTACTGTTTTAGTTCAGTCATACACAGTAAGTGATATTTTTATTTTAATTACTTATTTAAAAATGATAATTAAATTTTTTCAATATTCTAGTTACCGGATGGACGAGTTATTAAGGTAGGAGGCGAAAGATTTGAAGCTTCTGAAGTGTTATTTCAGCCTCATTTAATTAATGTTGAAGGCCAAGGTTTGCATATTGATTTCATTAGTCTTAAAAATTAATTTTATAATATAATAGTATAATTTTTAATTTATTCAGAGTTTTACAATTTTTTAACCAGAGATCACTCACATATGTGTATATAATGCGTGATATAATTTCATCAAAAAATGAATTCCATTTTTTTTTTTTCCAATTTGTATTTATTGCATTATAAACTAGACTGTATGTTTTGAGGTCTTATTCTTCCCCCCTCTTACAACAAAAATAATATAATTTTTACCAAAATTTTAAGTTTTAATTTATAGCTGCTAATTTAGCATTATAAAGTATAAACAAATGTACAGTATAAGAGACCGGATTTATATTCCACAAAAAGGCATTTAAAAATATTTAAAAAAGTAAAAATGATAGAAGGAATTTAAAGTTCCCCTTTAATGGTTCTAAGTTATTCAATTAAATTTCTTAACACTATACAAATGATTAACACAAAATGATTTCTTTCAAATAAAATCATATGGATTTTATAAAAAATAAATTACTTTTTATTAATCATTTTTATGGTGTTGGAAATATGTATTTATAAATTAAATCCATTGGAAGGGGAACTGTTAAACCTTACTATTATTTTTGCGTTTTCATATATTTGATAATTGTTTTTTTTTTTTTTTTTAAATAGATTATAAAGAATAATAAAGGATATAAAATTAAAACTTCCAACCTGATTAAATTGTATTTTTTATCCTACAATACATATTATTAAATAAGTTTATTGCTAACAATTCACATGTTTTTCGATTTCAAAATGGAAGTAACTATCATGCAATTTAATCTTATCCAAAATTATGGTGGGATCAGTTTCATAGATATATAAACAAAGCATCAGTAGACTGGGGATTATTTATAATTTAATTGACAATTCTAAAACTAAGTTAAATGTTAGATTTTTTCTAAGGGCTCAAGTTTTCCAGAGGTAATGAAGGATTCCGATTGTAATTTATTATTAATTGTTTTTAAATTATATTTTAATATTTTTGCGTTCTGTAGAATGTATGATAACTTAGTTGTATAAGTAATAAAATGATTTTTAATTGTTTTATATTAGTTACTATTTCTTTAAATCAAATTCATAATTTATTTACAATTTTTGTTATATTTAATTATGTTATTATATTACTGATGCACATGATTTAAATATTATTTAATACATAAACAATATTTTCATTTTAGGTATTGCTGAGTTAGTATTCAATACAATTCAAACTGCTGATATTGATATGAGAACTGAATTATATAAACACATTGTACTCTCGGGTGGTTCAACTATGTACCCTGGATTGCCATCAAGATTAGAACGTGAAATCAAACAGCTCTATGTAGAACGAGTATTGAAAAATGATACAACCACATTATCAGTAAATAATTATAGCTATATATTTTTGAAATAGATTTATTTAAAGTTTTTTTTTTTTTTTTTTTAATGATTTTCAGAAACTAAAAATACGAATTGAAGATCCTCCATTGCGTAAAGACATGGTATTTATTGGTGGAGCAGTTTTAGGAGAAGTAACAAAAGATCGAGAATCATTTTGGTTATCACGTGAAGAGTATCTAGAAAGAGGAATATCTATTTTGGATAAGCTTGGACCTAGAGCTGGATAAATAATTAGTCAGTATTACCATATAACATATTGGCTATAATATATAATATAAAATCAGTTATTTAAATTTAAAAATTATATTTATTACTTACTGTCTTAAATAAAAAAAAAATGCGCTTGTATCTAAAATTGACATAATTTTTACCAGAAAATAATATTCTGTAGACAATTATACGGTTAGGAACGAAAAATAAACATTTTTATATATTTATCTTGTAAAAATATCTCCTCTCAAATTAAATTATGTCTGATTTTTAATTAAAATAATATATTAATGATTTATTATTTTCTTATAATATGATATTTTTTTTCACGTGAGCATATTATATGTTACTGTTATATTTTTATTTTTAAATTATACTTATAATAAAATCATGCTGTATAGCTTTTAAGATAATATTAACCAAAAATATAGAATTACTATTTTACAAAAATTTGTACTGTGTAATTTAATATAGTTTGATATAATTTGATACAACCAGTACATAATTTTTGTCTGTAATAATACTGTATTATTCCTTTTTAAATATTTTTATATTATTATTATTATTTATATTTATATATTTATTATGTTGAGCTCATTGATTATAGTTCTATATAAACCTTTTGTAAACACATTTAATATAAGTAGTAAGGTTCCAACCTTTTACTAAAGATTATATTATGCAGTAAAACCTCCTTAAAATGAAATACAACAGTTCTGCATAACCTATATCCTGTATATTTTAGTATATTCTTTTATAACAAAAAAATTGGATGGTATCAAGCGGATTCCCATTTTAAGAAGGTTTTACTGCAATAACCTAAATATACAAACTATAATCAATGTTTTAAGTTAGACATATTTTATTTTTATCAAATATATTAATTTAGTGGGTTTATTAAATTTGTAATTTCATTTATTTTAATAAAAATAATTCAATAATAACAAAAATTTAACTTTTTGGTAATTTTTTTTGTGATCAAAGTTCAATATGGAATTCATTATATGTATCATACCAAAAATTTATAAAGTAACCTAATAGTACTGTAGCTAGACAAAATATTAATTAACAAAATCCTAATGAGAATTTGAAAAAATATTATTTATTAAAAACTAGAATTTAATTTTGGTATTCATAAAATATAATTCAAATTATAATCAATATTTAGCTGTTAATAACAAATTCTTGATATTGTAAGGGATGACAGAAAACAAAAAAAGAACTTTCTTTTTTATTAAAACACTGAGACTTGGAAATTGGTAAAATTAAATAGTAAAATGAACTCTTAATATAACTTAAGTTTACTTGTTAATTAAACTTGAACTTGGCAAGTAGAATAATGAGAACTTTTAAACTTAACTTAATATTATATGAATAAATAGTTTTAATAATATTGACTGATAATTTTATAGTATCTATATACACATTATTTCATTTAAACAAATTTTGTACCTGCTTATTTTAATTATTTTTAAATATAATTTCAACTAATCAATCTATTTAATTATTCAATAAACTAAAATTTAAAAACAATGTAAAATTATGTTAGATATAACTGGTAGAATTAATATTTTACATAGTGGTAAATGATATATTTTTTTGGTATAAGTTATATTATATGGTGTAGATGTAGATTTCATGTAATTGTTAAAAAAATGTTTATCACCTATAGATTATCCCTAGAATCAGTTTTATACTGTTCTTGAGAAAACATTATTTTAAACACTATTAACACAATAAATGTATGTGAGTTTATAGAAGAGTGTGGGTCGGCTCTTATTAAGATTAAAAAACTCATTTAGAAAAAATTTTATTTTTATGATAAATATTAGAAAAGTCATATATTTGTCTAGATTTGGATAAGAAATTAATAGTTTTATTGTTAAGAATAAAATTTTACATTTGGGAGCCAAACAACTTGATTGTGAAAATTAATAAATATTATTGTAAAAGTTATACATAGCATTGATATAGATTCAAATTTAAAAGACAATTCACTATTGTACCATTATGAAACAATATTTAAGCAAGCATTAAATACAAAATTAACTTTACTCTTAGGAATATAATAATAAAATATATTTTACTTTTAAGTAACCAATAATTAGATTACAAAAGTAATTATTGTAATATTGACATATATTTGTTATGGGAAGAACAGTATTCTAAGACACACTATTCCTTAAGTTTTGTAACTTGGATTTTAGGGCAATTTTTTAATTAATTTTTTTTTTTTATTTAAAAAAAATAAAAATATTATAAATTACCTAATAAATTAAAAATATATTTATCATTTTTTAATTGCATTAAATTAATTTTTTTTTTTTTTTTGTATTATCACTTATTAATTATTTTTGTAACCACCAAAATAATTTAAACCACAGCTTTAGATATGAAAATTGTTACTTTGTTATTAATAATTTGATATAGTATTTTCAAGCTTTTTATAATTAAATACTGTTCTTCTGGATTTTTGTATTATTCATTGGTTACTTTATTAATATTTATTATTAGGTACATAAACATCATAGTTATTTTAGAATTTTATTTAAATTATGCCTATGATTAAAAAATTAACACAAATATGAAATTGAGGATGATGGGTAGTACATATTGGCTCAATATAGAACTCTTATGGTTTCCAACACCACATTTTTGAACTGGTTTTGAGAAGTTTTTCAAAAATAAAATACCCTATTATGTGATAAAAAATATTATGGTATGAAAAATTTGTAATGAACGTCAAAATAAAGGCCACCCTAATGTACTTTATTTAATCCTTTTATTTTTCTTTTACCTGTACTATTTTTCACTTAATTTCAACTTAATAAACATTTTTAGTTTCTTTGCTAGATGACCCTCCTCCGCCCATTTCCCTGTCACTTTTGGAGATATTAATGATACATGGCACACTTTTTCACTAGTCAAATAATAGCTACATAAATGTATTTGTATTTCGCAACAGGCCATATTAAATTTGACTGAAATGCAGTTAATAGGTACATGTCAATATTCCAAGTTTTTTAAATGTATGTAAAATCAGTGTATACTCAAACTGTTTATAAAACAAAAAATAAATTTTGTTTAACATACTTACATATGGTATATCACCCGAGTTATGATTTTACCTTCTCTTGAATGTTTTGCCCCTTATCACTTATGAGATTCTTTTAATTTATTGTTTTTGATATCACTTTCAAAGCAAATCTACAATATCGGAAATATTAAGCTTTTATTTTGTTAAGTATACTTGTTTTATTATTATTGAAGTTTTGTTTAATTTCTATTAGTAACACAGCAAATTGTCAATAAATCTAGAACAATTGGAAACTAGATTATTTCACATTTCTTTAATTCTTACCAAACACATAATTTGTTCAAACAAAACATCTTAAGATGTGCTTAGACTCCCATCTAATTATTTTACCAAATGGGCTTTTAAAAGTCACATGTATCACAAATCTTGGAATTATTTCCAGTGTACATTGTTCTGCCTTGACACTAAAATTATTTTAATATACAATTGTTTTTCTTACAAAATTGTATAAAACATACATAAGTATTCTTAAATTTCAATCATCAACACCTTTTTGATAGTACTAAATCACAATAAAATATGTTATATTTTATAGTATGTAAATAACACTATATCTATGAAAATTAAAACACAATAAGTACATTTATTTAATAAAATACTAATTATTAATTTATTATGTAAAAATTCAAAAAAATGTACTAAAATATTATTATAAAATTATAATTTGCATTATTATTATTGTTTTAAACTATAAAAAATTATGCAAAAAAAAAAATTTATAAAATAATCTTATATATATATATACAAGTGTCTCCCCAAGGATTAGACAAATACAATAACTTTTATCCTATTAAATATTTTTGATACATATATTTTTTTAAATAATTAGTATGCCTATGCTAAAATTTATATATGGACATTTTTTTTTTAGGGGGATGGGACTTGAAATTAAAATTTAAAATTCGACTATAATTTTTTAAAAAAAATTCAGAATAGATTTTTAGAAAATTTTGGTAGTTGAAACTTTTGTTTAAGTATGGTATTTTATTTTCTACAATTTTTTTGAAAATTTGAATAATTTTCTTTTCAATCATAGCAATATTATTTATCCACATAAATGTCCATTATTAATTGATATTACCTAATACTTGTAATATGATAATATTATTATTATTGATACTAACTAATGAAAAAGAAAATCCTGATTAATAACTGATAATTGAATAACCACAATAGGTAATACTCACATTTGCAGAAACTTCAAAAAATCATAGAAAATAACCATCATAAAAGACCATACTTTAACAGTAGTTTTAACCACCAAGAATGTTCTAAAAATCTATTTTACAAAATGGCTGTTTTTAATTTTTTTTTTTAAATAAAATATAGTAAAATTTAAAAATGTGTATATTAAGTCTCCCTTGTAGTTAGAATAAAAAAAAATGTTATATATAAACTGTAGCACATAGACATACTAATAGTTAAAAATATATATATATATCAAAAATATTGAACAGAACAAAAGTTATTACATTTGTTTAATACACATGGGACACCTGTATACACATTAAAAAAAAAGATACATACAAATAATAAAATATAAATAAGTACTTTTATTCAAACTTCATTAATCATATTTAACTCATCACTGTCATCGTAATCACTACAATAATTTTTTCTGAACATAATGGCTTATCAAGAGCTAACAATTTATACTTGTTTAACATTCTCATCATTAAATTCCAGCCCATACATTCATTAATGTGTTCTGTATTATAAATTATATATGTGTGTCTCTTAGAGCACTTCATAATTCTAGGCCATTGATATTTAATTTTTTAATTTTTTCTGTCTTTATTTTTATCCCATCAAAATTTACATGACATGTAACTGAGTTTTCTACTATATATGCATATAACAGAACTGTAAGGAAATAAGACACTCTATTTCTTTCAATACTAATTGTGATTTTTTCCTTTGTATAATCATTAGGTATTAACTGTCAATTAAGATAAAAATCCATTTGAGATAAGTAGTACTAAAGTTAGTATATTCATATATATTCATATATAATAATATAATCAAAATTTACTTATTATATTCATTGATAAAAAAACTGTTTAACATACACAAAAATAATTTTACAAAAGAACACAAAAAGAAAACTTAAATTAGTTTACAAATTATCAATCGCTCAATTCTTATGAGTTACTTCATAACGATTTTTATTTAAAATTAATGTTGCAATGTCTATAAGTAATACCAGGTAGGTATTTAAATATCTATATACAATATACTTTTAATTTCTCTCTTATATTTTATAAGTAGATACATTCTAAATTACGGTATGGTATACAATTTTTAGACTCTCGCTGTAAAATTTAAAACAAAACAACTAAACAATATTACAATAATTATACTAATCTCGAAAAATTAAACTTACATAATATCTACTACTTAAAATTTAAGCATTAATTAATATTTGTCCAAGTAATTTATTAGATATTTATTATGTACACTATAAAATATTAATTATAATAATTTATAGACTTAAATATTCATAATGTGTTAGTTAACTTTTACTGGCTTTATTATGGTTATTTTTTTTTTTTTTTAAAAAACCTATGGTATTAAACATAATATATCAATCGACCGATCGATTTCTTCGTCATTATATATTTAACAGTTAAGCAGTCTGCACCACTGTTGTTGTTTAACTATTAAATATAACTTATTTCCAAAACTGACTGGGACAACATCATTCGATATTTTTGTACAGACGGGCACTTCACAGAAGAAATGTTATTGTAAACGTTATTGGAAATTCGAAATGTTCGTCGTTTCCTTTTTTTCTGTTGGACTGCTGGCTTACGTGCTCCAATATGCCCCCGGCTACCCGCATCGCCCCTTCGAAATGCGGACTTTGTGCACTGAAGTTCCCCAGGGCCCTCATAGAGGCATGCTTCCACCAATCCTACTTTTGAACATACTGGATTTTGTTTTTTCTATAAAAATTAAATAATTAGTATAATATTCAAACTGTACATTAATATTCAAATATCCGACCTTACGGAAATATTTCTAATTTCACTACATAATCCTTCATCGGCACCGTCGCAATACATTTCTTCTGTGAAGTGCCCGTCTGTACAAAAATATCGAATGATGTTGTCCCAGTCAGTTGAGTCGAAGTCGCACGCATAAACGCGTCTTCGAAAGTGGCGGCGTTTATATCTTCGGAAATATTGACTTCGTTGGAGCCAGGTACAACGACAAGAGTTGGTTGTCTGGTTGCAGACGTGGGCAACATGGACGTGGTCGTCGTGTTCGCAGACGACAACGAACTTTTTCTTGACGACGCACTGGAGGTACTGGCCGAGTTCTTTAATACACTGAACAACTCCGTCGCGTCCAGGCGGCACAATAACGTCTGACATGTAGACGCTGTCTCCGGTCCAATTGAAATTAGCGAGCTGATCGGCAAATCTTCGTATGACGTTCGGATATTCTGCCGGAGGTTCATCAACATGTTTGTAAATTTCTGGCTCGCATTTTCGTATTTCGTCGTCATCATTTCCTCCATCAGTGTCGCTATTTCTGGCAAACAATTTTTCCATTTCTGTGGGTGTAACCCAAAAATATAATAGAAAATTAAAATTTAAATAAAAAAACTTATTTAATAATACACTAACGTTATTGAAATTTCTGATATCGGTGTAAACATCGCCATCATCAATATCACAATCGAAATCGGATATAGAATTGGCGTATCTTCTTGCAGGGGATCGATATCGTAAATTATGTTCGCCATCTCGAAGAATATCGAAGCGTCCGTTAAGTTCTTCGAAAGGGTCATTTTGGTCCACTGTTTCAAGTATACGAAGGGCTGATTGAGGAGTTCCTTCGTCCTCTGTAATCCCTTGTTGCCATTGGATTCGTTCGTTCGTGTTGTAGTCTGAGTCGGTTGAATCGTCGGAGCATCCGAATTCATCTTCTGTTTGGTCGATTGTTTTTTTTGTCTCTTCTGTGATGGCGCACCTGTGCAACGCAATTCGAGATTTTGTTGTGCTTGTAGAGTATTGCGTTTTATAGCTACTTTGGCTACGTTCGTCGGTACTGTTTGCGTGTTGGTCGTCAACTGACCCGTGGACGGATTGTTGTCTATCAATATCTCGTTCGCCGTTTTGTCTAAAAAATCCGTCAACTCTCTTGACGGCCGAAAAACCTGCCCACATTGGCTAAGGTCTAATTCGCTACACTCTGAATTAAATAAATCGTCGGTTTGAAAATTAGTAGTATTCATATTTAAAATGATTTATTTGGAAATAAGTTATATTTAATAGTTAAACAACAACAGTGGTGCAGACTGCTTAACTGTTAAATATATAATGACGAAGAAATCGATCGGTCGATTGATATATTATGTTTAATACCATAGGTTTTTTAAAAAAAAAAAAAAAAATAACCATAATAAAGCCAGTAAAACATTATAATATCGTCATTATTATGTCATTATAATAAGCACGTAGACAATAATTATATTCACTGTTTATTGTTCTATTACGTAATCTAATATAAATTTTGTGGAATATGGTCTACGTGCTTATTATAATGACATTATAATACTGGCTTTAACATTAATCAATGTTAGTTTTACACTATAATTTGCAATACCTACAGTATTGTGCATAGATTGAAAATATAACATAGGTAATAGTAATGATAAAACATTACTTACTGATTAAGAAACAAATAAATAACTATATTAAATACTAGTGCTTTTACTAATTTAAATGCTAATTTAATTTCTAACTTAAATTTGGTTATTTAAATCTCCCCAATTGATCCACGTGTTATTATGAAAAGCAGGATTTGCATCTCTTGTTCCCCTCACATTTCCCGGCGTGGAGGCAGATTTTCTGAACTCGTTTAGCAGTGTCTCGAAGTAATCGACTTTGGCTTGAACAATTTTTTTCATATTTTTACTCGGTCGGTAATTCAAATTGACCTGTTCGCAAGGATCCTTTCCAATATTAAATAAACACGGTTTTTTGAATGGCTTGCACGGTCTATCCTCGTTTTTAAAATCACATCTTACTGTCGACTCGTTACGAAGTAACCTAATCGAATCTAGCGATAATCGATCGCCATCATTAATTTGGGATAGTATACTGGCCGTAGTACTGTTCAGTACAGCATCTATATTGTAATCGGGTACGCTTGGCGATAATATTCCAGACCAAAAATCAAGATAACCTAAGAATGTACTACCTAAAATAATGAGCAATATCTATAATTGATATCTTAGGTATGATAGTATGAATATAGTTGATAATACGATAATACGATGTATCCAGAATTATTGTTCAAAGGTGGGGGGGAGCAATGCATAACTAATATATTATGAAAAGGTATAGTCCCTATATAATATTATATAAGTTTATGTTATAACTATAATTATAAAGAATATTTCGAATAAAATACAATCGGGAAAAAATTCACATTAAAAAACCGGATAAGTAGTTTCAAAGAAAACAAAGTTATTTTTTAAAAAATTATTTGAATCATTAGACGGAAAATCCGCGTTTTCAAATGTGGTGCATCCTTAAAATATACCCATTCAGAATATCCCGTATGTGTATATTACGGCCTTACGGGTAATATGGAATCCCGCGCAATGTGCACATTGCCCGGGCAATTTTAACTAAGATTATAAACGAATATAATTAAATAAAAGATTTAAATAAGTTGATAATTTGTTTGTGATATATTCTATTATTTTATTTATTATTACTTCTTCTCCTTCACCTTCATCCCAACCCTTCATCAACTATTTGAGGTCGACAACCCACATTCTAAATAGCTATATGACATCAGCACCAAAGGTGCAAAAATGACATATTATTATTATATAAATACACTCTATGAAAAATGACTATTATTATTGTTACATTTAAGCTTTCAAGAAACAAAAGTTAAGAAATATTTTTCTGATAAGTTTTCTGTATAAAAAAAAAAAAAAATATAACATGTATCTATGTCTGAGAAATTGGAAACAGTTAAAACAGTTTTGGGTAGTTTCAAGTATAAAAATTCGATCGTACTACTAGATTATTTCAAAATAATAACATACAATTTTCATTATAAGTGGGTTTATAATTTTTATATGATTGACTTTTTATTTCCTTGACAATGCATAATTTGTGTTGTATTTAAATAGGTATATTTTTTTTCAAATATAACGTTTAAAATGAAATTATTACGACATACCTAATATATTGAAGGGGGGTATATTTTATTTGTACGGAATAATTTGAATAAGAGATATTTTGAAAAGACCCTTTAAATGTATCACACTTGTAGAATAATGTAGAATACTTAAAAATTAATCTGAATATTGTATTTAGAATTCTTTTTCTTTTCTTTTTTTTGTATGGCTGTAAGGATTTCATGATTTATGAAAAAAAAAAAAAACACTAAAGTATTATGCGCTCAATAATAATGAATACATATTACTATAATGACATACATTTTCACGAGTGTTAAAAATAATAATATGTATAACATTAAAAGTGTAGATATAAAACATTTTACCTTTTATATATTTGAAATGCGTATCCCTGATGGCGGCATATCCAGTTATGTCGTCAATATTATGCAATACATGTTTTCTGGGAGGCTTATTTGTACTATTTAGAAACGATTTCCACATACTAATACCATCGATATTACCTAGATCTCTAGTATTTCCACCTGTAAATATATAAGTACATCAATTTAATTAATAACATAATGCATTTTAATTAAATACATTTTTACCTGTATTAATCATTTAAAATTCATAATTAAAAAATTATTATTTTGTAATTCATAAATTTAAAAAATAAAAGCGTTACTTCCGTAAACCAGTGTTTATTTCAGGGGGTGGCCGGAGGGTATTCCCCCCCTTCGAAAAATGTATGGTATAACTACATAAGATACATATGATGCTATATTTGAAATGAGTTATTGGCAGATGGTAAATAATTTTGTGAGTCACAGTTGATAATAAAATAAAATAAACATAATAATCGTAATTTATCTTATTATATAGTACGTCAACTTAATCGATTTTTGGTATGTACCACATCGCATGTTCAAAACGTGGTATCGTCTGTCAATGTTTAGTAATGGTTTATGCGGTTTCGACTTAACGTCAAATTGTTTGATTGATTTGTATATTATATTGGTTTCAGCAGCGGTATCAAATAAGGGATACAGGTATGGTCAAGACCAGACCATATTTTCGGGGTGATAATGGTGGGAGGATGATTAATGGATAGAATTTCTCTTTGGTATAAAAATATTTAAGGAAAGTGATATTTTACAATTTATTTGAACTTTGACAAATGAATTATAACAATAAATATATTTAACATACTCATATAAGTCGTAATTTTAGTCTTAAGTGCAAAATAGTGTAAAATCATGATTTTCATAAGCTAGAGATTTGATTTTACAGCACACAGAAATTGATAAATATTTGCTATAATATGCAATAAAAATGATGAGATAGTTAAAAATACACGATTTTCAATAGCCAGACACATTGATGAATATTCACAAATGTTTAGAGATGGAAGGGTACGGCGGACAAAAGAAATCCTCGTACTACTAATGTCTGGAATGTTTGGATGGACCTGAGTTTATATAAGTATTTTGCAAATAGTTTGTTACAAGAAAACGTAAGAAATCCACTGTCGTATATTTATAAAGCAAATATTGGGTTTGTAAATTTGAAAAAACTGTCTGAATGCCTAATGTGTATAGGCAACTACCAGTTTTAACGACCACTCCAGAGCGTTCTTTCAGTACGATTAATATAATTAAAACAAAATAATAAATCGAATGCGACAAGAAACATTGGAATTCTGCATAAAAATTAGTACAGAAGGGCCCTCAGAACTTAATAAAGATACTATAAATGAAGCAATTGATTTGTACGCACACCAAAAGCAGCGCCGGATTGCTTAATTTAATTTGTTAAAATAAATAACAACAATAATAATGTTCATTATTTATATTTTTCTAGTTATTGCGTATTTATATTGTCTAGCTATTTAATGGATTTGTGCTTTCTACGATTGTTCATGTGTTGTTGAGTATTTTATTTTCATTTATTATAGCAAATCTTTGTGATTGGGCTAGTCCTGTTTATATATATATATATATATATAAATAAATAAATCATATTAATAAATATAATAAATATATATGAATATATGACTTAAGCTCTTAATGGATTAATAATGTATTAATAATATTACTAAATGTCCATTACATTTTTTTTTTTATATGAAGAATTAATCCAAAGTGAGTTTTTTTAAGAATTTATGTATTCGTAGGTATCTATCTAATACCAATAAATTGAACTTTAAACGATAAGTTTACTTCCTTTCATTATTTACACCCATGATACGAGTATATCCCCTTGAAAATGTACGTTTTTTCCTAGTTATTTAGAAAACTACTAGGAAAATAAAAATACAATCTCCAAAAAAAAACCAAGGTATAATTTGCTTCCAGAAATAATGTTACATTTGCATTAATTGCAACAATATGTTTGGTGGAAAAGTTGTTTACAAACACAAAAAAAAACAAATCTTTGTAAAGCTAATGCATTCCTCACCCTCGTTGTGCTCAGAATCTAAAACAATTTCTTTAAAAAACGGTAAATAATAAACATAGTTTAAATATTTCGTTTTTATCTTACAATCTATAGATGGTGTAGTAAAAATTTGAATTCAAATTACCTGCTGCTTGATATAAAGTCGGTAACCAATCTGAAATGTGCATTAATTGGTTTTGAACTTTTTTTCTATTTGGTAATAATTTACTCCAAACAAATGCCACTGTTCGAACACCCCCATCCCAAGGTGTAGCTTTTTCCTTAAATCAAAATTAAAATTATTTATATACTTAAAATGACATGATACCTTTAGGTAAGTACCGTTTTCGTCTTATTAACGCATCATGACAAAGCAAATTTGTGTTTAGCAGGAACAATTTTATGTCTTGTAATTTTAATATTAGAGTGAATTGACCTATTATCAAACTTAAAATTAAGAACATTCCCTGTGTTTGTAATTAGCAAGTCAATATTTTTTCGAAATCTTAATTTTTAAGTAATGTATGACTATATGAATACGTGAAGTATCACGATATATAAAAGCTTATATAGGTATCTCAGGATATTTATTAGATATACCTCGATAAAGGGTAATTGGATTATAACCTATCTCTACCTGCACTATCTTGAACTAACAACACAAAATTGACCCTGTTAAACGCAAATTTGTTATGTCGTGTGTTTGTAAGACAGCGACAGCACACACAAATATGACGAATGTCAAGTCCTCTTACTGATATTTGTTTAAATTGTTAATTACACATAAAAATTTAAATTTTAAAACATATTGTATGGTTATAATTCTTTATTAAAAATTAACAAATATTTATGTAACATTTGAATTTAAAAATGTAATATATATTATAATCAAATACTTACTCCTTTAAGAGGCCAATTTGATCCATGATTTTGGTGAATCCCGTTGGTTGGAGCACCATTGTCCGATACAAATACAAATATCGTATTATCCAGCATTTTGTTTTCTTGTAAAGCTTTAAAAATTTCAGCCACCGAGTCGTCGAGATTTTTTATCATTCCTTCAGGACCGCAAACAATTCAGTTCATAATAATACAAATTGATTAAGAAAAAAATCAATTACAAATAATCTATTACTTATTTCGTTCATTTTTTGAATTAAATTTGTTACAAAAGAAAAGAGCTGATACTGAATAAAGTTTAGTTGAACATGTTCTGAAATGCAGTATTTTTTTAATATTTTTGTTAAAATAATCATAGACGCTTTAAACCTTTATAAAAAAAAATAGGGACTAAATCACTTAATATTTGTTTTAGATTCGGAGCGTAGCAATAAGGAAACTATTGGTTTTACTATGACATTTTTTATTTTTTTTTTCTGTTTTTGAGCAACTTTTCTACCAAAAAACTTACTTCGAAGTATCAAGTATATCACCTTTTCTGAAATATAATTTTATCTATTTAGTACATTGAGAAGGTCATTTTTTGATTTTCCAAAGGGTTTTCAAAATAATTTAGAAAAACTGGAAAGAAAAATATTGATAAAACTATATTATATTTACGATGTGCCACGGTGTTACATTTTTCATAATTTTTAATTTTTGCAAACTATATTTTTACTGGAAATATTTTCCAATAAATAAAATGACAAGAAACATTTTTTGTTGCATTTTGGTACGTATAAAGAAAGTGAATTTTTAATTTTCAAAGAAGTTTTCATAATTATCGGGAAAACCGGAAAAAAACGAAAAATGAAAACTGAAGAGTTTTAAAATCAAATTTTGACAAAAATCGTAAATATTAGGGCCTCTCAAAACTTATATAACCAAACTTCGCTCCGAATCGATTCGTTAACAATGGTTTAGCATTGTTTATAGCTATAAATTAAATAACTATGTGTCCGATATTCACGAATTCCCACCTACAATAGTGGCGCACCCGTCCTTATTGTCTGCTCTTCTTTTTTTTTTTTTTTTAATTACCAAATACAACTTATAATGAACCTGGTATTTAATTTTCAAGTATTTTTGTTTGGTCCTAGTAGTCCAACAATTGTATGAACATTATTAAATTAAATAAAAACTAAAAACCTCGAAAATGGTAAATGTCTATAAATAATTATACAAGGCTAATTTAGTAGTATAATAAGTATTCTATATAAAGTTAAAATAAGTCTCTACGATTATTATTAACTAAATAACAATAAAAAAAGACAGGCATACGTTGCACATGGTGCGACCACTGTTGTAAATGAGAAGTTCAAAAGGTAGGATACATAAGGTTATTTCATTTATATCTGTAAGCAACGATAAACCATTGCTTGATGAAAGACGATTACGAGCGCAACTCGGTTATACATAATTTTTGCGATTTTCGTTTAAATTTGATTTCAAAAAGCTTATTAAAAAAAGAAAAGTCGTCCGATAATTTTGAAAATTTACTTCGTCTAGGTAAGTCCACTATAAGTATTGTTACAAAGTTTCAAGTCTCTACGTGTATTTATAACCGAATTATAGCAAAAAACTCCCAAAAAATTAAAATTCTTTAAAAGCTCAAAAGTGGCTCAAAAGTTTTGGCAATGAAATCGTTAGAAAGTAGATCAAAATGATAACAAAAAAGATATCTAGTGATTTTTCGATCATATCATTTTTTCCAGTAGAAAACGTCATTTGTGTTTATATAAAATAATGAAATCGTGAAATTGTACGTTTACTTACAGTTTTTTTTCACTTACGTGCTTTTATTTAGACAACTTGAGCTTTCATAAAAGTTACTACACATAAAAATCAAAGCAATTTTACTAAGAAAAAACGTGTCCACAGTCTAGATAGAACAAAGAAAAAATAAAAGAAAATAAACATCTTAGTAAAACCAATTACTCCCTCTCTAAGCTTGGAATCTAAAAGGTATCTTATTGTCATTTTTCGATTGTTACAGGATTTCTAATAGAAAAGTTGTACACAGGCAGAAAAAACAAAAACAAAAAACATCACATATCACGCTCTACTCAAAATCTAAAACCCTACTGAAAATTTTTTCTTTTTAAAAATTAAAATCACAAATATTTAATATCAAATAATATAAAATACATCTTACCGGCATATTTACGACGGTTCTTATCATTGATAGATTGATACATATCTATATCTTTCTGGGGTGCTTGTAATGGATTTTCGTATGTACCTGCATGCGGGGCCAGGTGAGCGAGATATAAAAATAACGGTACTGAGTTATTGTGTTTTATTATAATATCGGTGGCTTCCTTTGTGAATAGATGTGTGGAATATTTACCGACACTTGACCAGTCAATATTTAAATTTCGTCTCATGTCGAAGCCTTCAAATGAAGCAAACTAATAACATATATATATAAAATACGAAAAATGAAACCATCTCGAATATGATTAATACAAATCGTGGCTAATATTCATTGGCACACAACCTTTAAAGTTCAAAGTCTTCAAAATCGCATGATTTAATTTTTTTCATTGAAAAAATTATTTTTGAAAATAAAACAAGTTATTTATGTTTATGATAATTACTTGTAAGTATATTTATCTGACGATCATTGAGTAAAAAACATCATAAAAATCATCCTTTTTAAAAAAAAAATTAACTAAAAAGTAAAAACATGATATGATAGACGATGAGAAAAGCATGCCATGTGCATTTATAAACAATAATTTAATTAGGGAGAGTTGACTATATATTAGAACATTTTTTACATTTCGTAATTTGTTAATGAATTGGTCTAAATTATTGATGTGAATTTGCATTAAAACCATAGGCAAAACTAGAGCACCATCTTTGGAGATGCTAAAATTATACATACATCACAGACCTATGGGGGCAATTCCTATAATTCCTTTTACATGACACTTATAATAAGCAACTACACAATTAATTTACAATTTTTAACTTTATTTTTTATACACATACGCATTATCTGTTCTATTTATCAATTAAAAAATACACGAATAAAATATTTACACAATCATATAAAAAACTTATTGGGTATTTTTGGCGGACACTAAATTTTAAACTTGGGGGTACTAAAGACCCCTTTGAACCCTAGTAATTGCGCCTATCATTAAAATAATACCTAAATATTTTAACTACAGTAAAATTTGACATAATTAGTTTCAATTATAATAAGACAATAATTTTTTATTTTATTTACAAAGTGATTCAGCATAAGTGACCTGTTGCTAAATTTGGTCCAAGTGAATTTTCAATTAGTTTTATTAAGTTTAAATAAGTTAATTTTTAATATTTCAATGAAATTTATTTTAATTAATCTTGAAATTCATCATCATCTAACTTAATGTGAAACATGTTTTAGCTTTTATACTCAGTTGTTTGTAAAAGTAGTTTTACATAAAAAAAAAAAAAATGGCAGAACTACATAGACGAATCTTTATTATATGTGTAGTATATGAGTGCACGCGCCATGCTTTACTTTTAGTCTATCATAAAAATGTTAACAATTATTATGATTAAAGGTTCCATCATGTCATGATTCAAGGCAAGTTAAAGAAACCCATGTAAAAAATAAACACAATTAAGTTAAGTCATCATTAAATGTAATTATTCCTTACCGTAGCCTGAACCATATGTGAATAGTAATCTTGATATCCGTTCCAAAAACCGTAAAAGCTTTTAAAACCGCGATATGTTGGTGTGTATGTTTTTTTGAAGTAGCCCAAATGCCATTTACCAACTGCGTGCGATACATAACCTAATTTATTCAAATGTTCTGGAAGTAATATTTCGTTCAGTGGTAACCCCCAAGGCTCCGGCTCCAAAATCACATTATGTTGAGTCCCTGTGGGGCATACAAAAATATAAAATAATTTATAGTACATATATGTATACTAGAATGCGTGACTAAAAAACTCAATCCCTGAAGTTATACAAACTACAGTGTATCCCGTCTTATATGTACCACTAAATATCTTAGCCCGATGGCCTTAGATTTAAATGGAATTTTTGGGAAGTGATAGGGAATAGCAAAATACACATATGTACTCTGAGATAATTTTCTGTTTAATAACCATTTCATTATGCGCATGTGCAGCTAAATTTTTTTTTTTATGGCAACCTTTTTTTTCCGCCTACAGATATGGATAGATTGTTGTTTCTAAGTCATTTTAATCCATTGATAATGAAACCTAAACCTAACATTGACCTTGTGTTTAATTTTTTATCTTATACAATTTTCAAAATTTCCTCCTATATTTTATAACTGGTTTGTCTGGTTTGGGTATATATATAGCCTTATATGTAGTATAGTGTATACTTAGGAATCGGGATAGGTAAATCTACTCCCAATTGATTATAGTATGGCAATTAATATTTAAATATTGGAAACAATAGAATCTGTATAAATATACTAACTATAGACAATTGTATATACAATTTTTGTCCACAGAATTTTATTATAAATTTGCCACAATTTTAAAGTGGCCGATATTTAAACATATTTGATTGCATATCAAATCATTTTACCTTAAACACCGTGCAAAACTAGGTATAATTTTTTTATACTTCCTACATCACACATGATAAAATACAAAATATTTTATTAATCACCAAAATATTTATTTAAGATACCTTAATTATTATTATATCTGATAGGCATTTAAACCTGCAAATTTGATTTAATAATAATAGTACGAATTATGTATTTATTTATTTTCAACTTAACGTGACTAGCTTTTTTACAAATTAAAAAAAAAAACGTGGTAGGTATACATACAAAAAAAACATGAATGACAAGTGAAATAATAATAATAAACATGATATAAATAATGAAATACATATAAGATTTCGCTCCAACTTTTAATGATATCAATTTTTCTAAAAGAATATTTCATTGAGGAGGTACTTTAGAGAGGTTATTTTTCGATTTTTTCGAGGAAAATATAAGAAATGTAGGTATTAGTTAAAAATATTACGGCCTTTTTTTTTTTCTGTGGACAACTTCTCTGCCAACAATTTTACTCCAATTTATAATGATAGCAATTTTTCTGAAAGGAAACTTGACTGGGAAGGTACTTTAGGGAGGTTTTTTTTTGATTTTCCTAAGAATTTTCCCAGCAGTTATGAAAAACCAGGATAAAACATGAGAAAACCGGAAGAAACGTAAGAAAACTAGGAAAATCGGCACAACATTAAACAAATATTTTTAAAGAAAATATATAAAGCCTATTTAATTATTTTACCACAAAATGATAAATATATATTATTGACAAAGCATCACTATCAACTGAACTCCGCTCAAAATCGTTTTTTCGTAAACAATGATTTATCATTGCTTACAGGCATACATTAAATTATCCATAACAGTTGCTTCACCCATCCCCATTATCCTAGGACGTCTTTTTGAATCTTTTTTGTTAAATAGATTCTAACCAGATTCAACTGACTGTGGTATTAGATAATATCGATAATGGTAACAACATAAAATTATACATCCGAATTTTTTAATTTGCACTTCAACAATATTTCCTTGAAAGTAACAAAATATTTATTTTTTAAAGTAACGACCAATGACCACTTAGTATTAATATTTTATATTTGTATGTAGGATATCTATCTAAATTTTACTTTCAAGGTTTTTAAAAAATGATTTGCTCTAAAAAAAAAATGTTTTGTGAATTTGTCACATACTCCACTAGCCTTGTTAAAACAATGACGTATAGTTTTAATAAGTTTGAAAACAACAATTACGTTTGACAAATTATAATTAACAGATATTAAACAAAATAGGTACTTTATTATTATATTTATGGCATTAAATCATTTATCAAATTGTAAGCGTTTAAAAAAAAAAACCGATTCGAGATTAATTTAAAAAATGTTGGAAAATACTTAAAAAAAAAAATTGTTTTTCAAAAGGTGGAATTGCAAAATCTTCATAAACAAAAAGTAACATTTTTTCAAACACCCACATATGAGTTAAATATTATGTAAAGCATAAGTACCTGCAAATGAGATTGATATTGAAAAATGACGTCCTAGGATAATGGGAATGGGTGCAGCCACCATAATAGGTAATTTAACCTGTTTTTAATTTATACCTGTAAATAAGATTCTGAACGGAGTTCAGTTGACAGTGCTGCTTTGTCAACAATATATATGTCATAATATATTTATGGTGAAATTCCAATTATTCCAAATTTCAAAATTAAAATGGATTCTGTTTTTTCATTTTTTTTTTTTCGGTTTTTCACATTTGTTGAAAAAAATCCGGAGAAAATCGAAAAACGAGATTTCTAAAGTACCTCCTCAGTGAAATTTCCTTTTAGAAAAATTTCTATCATTATAAGTTGCAGCACTATTGCTGGTAAAAATTTGACCATAGAAAAAAAAAAATAAATATCTGTAAAATCATAAGCTTCTTCGCTCCACTAAGAATCTGAAATTAAAAACCTATTTTACGTCAAATAAAGTAGGTAAATCAATAAAATACACTACATATATCCATTAATTAAGAAGTTCCAAACCAGGGTGCCACAAACATGAATTTTGTGGGTATCGCAAAATTATTTAAAATGTAAAGTAGTCATACATATTTTACACAACTTAAAAGAAAAAATTTTATGAAAAATAAAATTTGTGTGTTTAATCATTATTGAAACTTATTGTGTTTTATACATATGGTCTGTGGTAATACTTAAATGTCAATCTAAATAAAAACAACCAAATTTATAAAATATAAATACTTAAATATTAAATACAATATGCAAAGTGATCAATTTATCATAAGACACTCATTATTTCGGAAAGTATTTATTTTTTCCGGAATTTGGTTTCTAGAACATTTAAGAAACAAGTTGTTCTAAAATTTGCCTTTTTTTTACATTATTTTTGTCACCCTTATTTTTGAAGGTAAAACCACTACCTAATTTTGATTTTTAAACGGCAACCTATATTTAAAAAGTCCATAAATAGTTGGGGTATAAGTTAAAATAAATTTTAGCGTTTAAATTTTTGATTTCTGTCAAGCCATTAATGAGATATTCCACTTTTAAGTTTTCGTCGGGGGGAAGTAGTGATACATTCTTAGAACGCCGCGCGCATTGTGCCACCACATAAATGATGCTCCACTATTCTCTCCCAACCAAAACTTAAAAGTGGAATATCTCGTCAATGGATTGACGAAAAGTGTAAACACTAAAATTTATTTTAACTGATACTCCATCTATTTTTGAAATTTTTTATATAGGTTACCATTTGAAAATCAAAATTAGGTAGTGATTTTACCCCCAAAAATAAGGGCGACAAAAAATAATGTAAATGTCAAATTTTGGAACAACTTGTTTCTTGAATGTTCTTTAAAACAGATTTAGAAAAAAGTAAACACTTTTCGGGATAATGAGTGTCTTTTGATAGACTTATCACCCCGTATACTAATAGGATATACTATAGGGTGCCGACGAACTTTTAGAAAATACCTAATAGTGCCGTGAGTCAGAAAAGATAAAGGATCTCTGTATTAATTAGTCCAAATTAAAATCATCAATAGGTAGGTAGGTAATTTTTTAAATTATCGTAAAAATAAATTTAATTTATTTAAAACATAAAATCCCCAACCGATTTTATACGTGACATTATTTACAAAAATGAAGCCTAGGTGGTATGATATAAATAATTTACAACAACATGCATAAGTAAAAAGCTTACTATGTCTGGGGGGGGGGGGCGTTAAATACTCGCGGCGCCCTCCTGGATCTACCACTGTCTTATAAAATAAAACCCACAAATTTAAAAAATATATAAAGAAATTGAAAAATGAACATTAGAAAAAAAAAACAAAAATGTTTAACAAACCTGTGTGAATAGGATACTTTCCAGTCAACAAAGCTGACCGAGACGGCGTGCACAACGATTCGCTGTAATGATTATGCAATATTACTCCGTCGTATGCCAAAGCATCGATATTTGGAGTGTTGATCTGATTAGAACCGTGGAAACCGACGTCATTCCAACCCTGCAAAAATGATATAGATAGATTTTAACTAGGTGCTTATTATTTATTTATTTTTATTTTTTTATCGTATCCTTTAAATATTGTAATATTCTAAAAAGTTTTCTGCGATAATATTACATAATATTATTACATGCACTCACCAAGTCGTCGGCCAACACGAAAACTATATTCGGAGGATTTTTTTTTGAAGCAGCGAACACTCGACCGATACCGCCATAGGACACCGCGTTTAAAAAAACAACGTACAGCACGAAATGAAACATACTATGAAGCATTATATACCTACTGAAGAGTATACTAAGTAAATAGAATATTGGTAGGTTAGGTTTATTGGTACCTATGTATTTTTCGAAACACCAAAGAAAAAAAAGAAAAAAATGTATTTTTATGTAATTTAAAAGTAAAACGTTTTAGAACTTATATGATTACGTGGGTACATACTACATACTTGTTAATATATACCTATTTTGACTCGGATATCACTCAACAGGTAGGTACTCGTAACAATATTTTTTTGAGACTGTTTAATGCGGACACTGCGGCATGATGTTCGAGAAATTATACCTATTTTTATGAACGAACGCACAAGCAAAAATAAATCTAAAATACATAAGACCGTAAAGGAAATTAATATTACGCCTTACCCGAAGTTTATTTATTTGTACTGTCTACAATTTATAATGTTACACTATATATATCACGGTGAAGAAATGTTTCAAAAAATCTTAATAACAATAGAAGCAAGACTTATTATTGTACAGTTGATACTCTACGGACGATACCTAACGATATTGCACAAAATTATATTTACAAGATTTTTTTCGTGTTACCTTCAATACGCATATTAACCCGGTAGTTATAGGTAGGTACCTATAATATACTGTAACTGTCAAGGTCGGATACGTGTTTACTACATGCCGGCTATACAATTATTTATATAATATGAAGACGTATTTATTTAAATAGGTATACTCGTAACTCGTTTATTCACGTCGCTCGAATGATTCTTAAATACGAATATGTACATATTATACTTACTAATATAATGTACAAATGATTCATCTTACTCAAATAAGTTATCTCATTATCTCTACATAAAGTCTTTCATTCTAGTCTTGAATAGTATTGTCTATAATGCGTCTTGATGAATTGGAAGTACAATATCATCCCGGAAGTAAATTTATTTTGTATATATAGGTACATATCTATAGTGTTCATTTTAAAGGAAGGGGGTGTATGTAATTCAAAAATATTTTGGACAGACTTTTGGGATGATAATAAGTAATTTATAAACAGGTGACGTTATACTACACATAGGTATTACACAAAATTACAAAGAAATGTGTATAATTACAACATAAATTTGGCAACTATAAGCAACTAAACGTTTTAGGTAGTATTCATAAAAAAAATTTTAAATTTCAAAGAGTTGAGGTTATAATCCCAATCTCCCTCCTGATCGCACCGCTCCTACCTATGTTCAACTCCTGTAATTGTTGCATGCCTAATACCTATTAAATATATTCCAGTCGAATAGTAAAAAAAAAAAGGGAAACAAACATACTTAGCACTTTGAACCACTTTTGTAATTGAGAAGTTATAGAAAGATAGAATGTAGAGGGGAATTTAATTTATATATGAGTACGCAACGATAAACCATTGCTTGGAATATTTTACTCACTAACAAGATCCAAAGTTCAACAAAAAAGGTTTCACAAATAATGTTTGTATTCAAAGAACGAAGCGATTTTTTGGGGTCGAAAATGTATGTCAACCCATGCATGAATAGATATATTATATATATATATATAAATAGGTATATTAGATATTCAAGAAATAAAAATAAAATATATGTATAGGTGTCATAAGTATAAGATCTTTGAGACTCGATAATCTAGTGAGTATACTCCAACATCAACATTTTTTCTCGGTACACAGAGGTCTTTCTTCGTTCTTAGGGACCACATTTCAAAAACTTCAGCACTGTTCAAAATACTTTTTCCATATTACCTATCTACTGATAGTAGAAATAAAATAAGACATAATTTATTTCAAAAAAAATGTCTGTTCAAACTTTCTAAATAGGTATGCGCGTTTAGCTACCATGACAACTGACGGCATCAATGGCGATGCGAGGATGGGGGGGAGATATTTTGGTGTTCAAACATCTCACTTTAACTATTTATATGCCAAAAATTATAGTTTTTAATATATACAGTTATGCATCAGATTTCTACAAGATTTTGTAGGTACAAGGTTTTGTTACACATACAGAATTATTAAGTACCTACATATATGTTATGTATGTTACATACGCACAATAAAGTTACAAAGTTACATCTAAATTATTACTATATTGATTGATTTTACAAATTTTAGATAATAAATGGAGCAGATGCTCACGATTTTACAAAAGTTTTTTTTGTTTTTATCTGTGCACAACTTTTCTGTCAGAAATATTGCTCTGAATTTTAAGTGTAACACCCTTTTTAAAAACCTAAGTTGAATTTCTGTACTTAACCTAAATAACAACTTTATAAAAATCTACTTGTTTCAAATTTGTTTGTTTAAATAAAAGACATGTTGATATGAGTAAAATGTAATATTCCTGAATAAATAGAAACCTGTACAATTTTAACAATAAAAAAAAGTAAACCATTTTATGTTTTAAGTTACAGTTTTTAAATATTTTGGAAATCATAGTTTGATGTTTTAATACATCTAAAATTAAAAATTTGTTTACAATTAATATGAAAATGAAAAGAGCTCTAAAAATCAACATTTTGATTTGATAATATTATTAAAATAATAAATACATCAAATAAAAATATATTTAATTCACCCTATTCTAAAAATGAAAAAACATATATTTAAAGAACAAAAATTAATCAAATATATTTTACAATAAAAGACGAATACTTTTATTTTATTCAAATTTTGCAATCTAATGATAAATACATTTTCAACTTATAGAACATATTATTATATCAATAACTGAATGAACAGAAAAAACTAAATGAAACAAAAATGTATGCATTTTATTTAATCAAAAAAATATAAATCAAGTTAAATAAATATCATTTCCATTTATTGAAATATAATAAGTATATTGAATACATAATATAAAAAAAAACTATGTTTCTTCACCAACACTAGAATTATAATAATTAAGATATTTTTTAAATACAATTATGATGGCTCACAAATGTACTCATGGCTCGATTTGTTGATAATAATGTTTTTTTTTATATAAACTTGTCACACGAAAGAAATAAACTGAAGGACTTAGGATTCTGAATTATATCTTGCCTCTTGAGGTGCTGAACTAGAGCTTGCAGAGCTAGAGCTGAAGCACTCCCAACTTCAGCACCCACAAGTACCTCTCCCTAGTTGTACCTATGTCCTTCACAGAAAAATGTTATTGGGAAATTCTTACCAGAAAGTAAAATTATTTTATAAAATATACATGAGAAAATCTTAAAATTTCATTATCAGTTATGATTTTTAAATGTTTCAGGTTGTAAAAACTAGAATATGTTTAGTGTTTAATCAAAATAGGTTCATATAATTATTATTAAAATATTATTCAAATTATTTATTTAAATAGGTAGGTTTGGTAAAGATACATATTAATATTAAATTTAATATAAAATTATTATTTCAAGATAAAATATTGTTTCATAATTAAAAAAAATATTCCATATGCTATATACAGAATTTAAACATGAATAACACTCATTAGATGAAAATAAATACATTTTGTATTTGAAATACACATGACATTCATAGATAATTGATTTTGTCCTTATAATCTATCCTAATGTATAAATCACAATACTTTATATTCATTGTTTGTAATAACTTAAAGAAAAAGAAAATTATAACAAAATTAATTATTATTTACATCAACAAATAATATAATTTAATGTGATAATTAGAGTCAGTTTTTGAAAATTAAAATAGTTATCATATAGGTACATAAATAATAAAAAAAAAAAGATGAATAATGTAAAAAGTATTTATATACTATTAAAACTTTAAAAGGATCCATGACTTATAGCATTTGTTTGGTTTAAATTTATATTCAATCTTAGGTTTCGTTTTTATTTTTACTGTAGTCTTTTCTCTGAATGGTAGTCTATCAGCAAATAATTATTTACTACCTTTGGTAACTTTTGCGTATCTTCTTGCAATTGACATTGGTTGAACTTTGATCATATTACTATCTCTTCTTCTCAATGATACCTGTTTACCAGTAGTTTCTTTAAAGATAACTGTGGTACCACTTCTTGTGGTTCACTATATTCATATACTTTCTGTTTTTCTTTAATTTTCTAAAAAAAATCCATACCAATTTAAACAGAAAAAATAAAATACCTATATTAGTTATCAATGATAAATCTTTATGGCCAATCATTAATTAATAATAGGTTTAAATAAATAACCTTAATTAATCCATCACCAGCAACTAAGTTTAAATTTCTTCAATCATCATGTCAATGGTCAAATTGTATGGTAACTTAGATTGATACTACCATTATTCTAATTTAAATCTACTTTTAACTCTAACAATTGTTCATAATATTTTTGAGCTTCAGCTATCCCCATACAATTGTCAGAATTCTCATAAAACAAATTTTTAACACCATTATTAGCTGGTACATTTCTAAGGCTTTCTGCTGTCTGGATAGTATCTGTATGGTTGTTATATATTTTTATGCAACCCATTAGACGTTTCTGTAGAATGTATTAAAGGTTTGAATTTATCAATACGAAATAATAATAATACTAATAAATAAATTCCAAATGTAAAATTGGGTACTTGTTTGTTAGTGCCCTGCCAGTGTTTAAATATGAAAACTTATTAATATAATAACAAACAACTACATAAATAATGATATATTTAAGACTGGTCTTTTTTGGAACACACTTTTTTTACTACCTCCTACACTTTGCAATGGACTTTTGATTACAATGGTAACTTTTGAAAATGCTGCTTCAGGCGACTACATTTTTCTGCTGTATTTGGTGTTTGGTAAAGGCCTGGAAGTATAGGGTAGTGACTGGGAGAATAGTGGTGGAGACTGGGGAGAACAGTAGACATTGAAGTCTTCGGCATAGCAGGGCTATACTGCAATAGTCAGTATTTCCTCCTCATCTTTAACAACTTTATTTTTCAAATCATCTGTAATAAGGTGAAATTTTAACATATTAATGTTGTAAATATGTAAATAATGAAACTGCTATTAAAATTATGATAGACTTCATAAGTAACTTAAAATAGGTACAAGTGATCTAATTAAGTTGGTACACTCATTATCTCGGAAAGTATTAACTTTTCTCGAAATTTGTTTTCTGGAACATTTAAGAAACAAGCTGCTCTACAATTTTATATTTATGTTTTTTTGGTCACCCATATTTTTGGGAGTAAAACCACTACCTACTTTTGATTTTCAAATAGCAACCTATATTAGAAATTCCATAAATAGATAGAGTGTTAGTTAAAATAAATTTTGGTGTTGACATTTTTGATTTCTATCAAGCCGTTAATGAGATATTCCACTTTTAAGTTTGGGTTGGAAAAGAGTAGTGGAGTATCATTTGTGTGGCAGTATGGTATTTGGCGTGTTAATAACGCACCATTACTCTCCTCCAACCAAAACTTAAAAGTGGAACATCTCATTGACAGAAATCAAAAATGTCAACACTAAAATTTATTATAACTAATACTCCATTTATTTATGGAATTTTTAATATAGGTTACCATTTGAAAATCAAAAGTAAATAGTGGTTTTATCTCCCAAAAAAACATAAATATAAAATTGTAATGCAGCTTGTTTCTTTAATGTTCTAGAAAACAAATTCAAAAAAAAGTTAATACTTTCCGAGATAATGAGTGTACCCACTCAAACACATTGCGGAAGAATTCTATAAGTAGTCGAATTAGCCCCACAACAGTTTCGACTACAGGATTGGTTAAAATTATTTTTGCTTAACTCTCGTCCTACAAAAACCATAAATACATTTGTTTAGGTCAATAATTGTATGACGTAGGTATAATACCTATGCCATATAGGTTATCTTCTTGCGCAGCAAACGCCGCCTTAGCCTTCCTCTTAAGGTTCTCCTACAACGTTTTTAAACACTGAAAGTCTCTTGAACCAGTTGAAGATGCTGTGAAAAATGCTTCTGCAATGGTTATCCATATTCACTTCTGGTTTTTCAGTTTGACATTAATTCCATCAGTTTTTGGATGCGATCACACTGAAGTACACTATATATAAAATTACGCATTTTTCGGAATACTCAAAACTAAATTCCCGTTTCCTCTCTAAAATATTTAGAGTATCCATAAAAATTAGATTAAAAAATAACTACAAACCAAAATCCAACGAACTGATTCAAACACAACGAAACTACGAAACTAATAATGTTGATGTCACTGTTATCACCTTATCGTAGGCGTAGATAATATAGAATGGATAGCATAGATAATATTAAAGATTATTTTTGATCAAGTTTACAACCACGATTAAAGATATCTTTAATCGTGTTTACAACTTTATTGATAAAACCCCTTGTAACCTCAAATTATAAAAATGATCGTTCTGCTATGAAAAACTCTCATGGCCTATCCATTTTTATATTATACATGTATAATTAAATATTTCCGTACTACTCTGTACAAATGTTGAACGTTTTTTTAAAATTTTTATTGTGGTAGATTATTGCGATTGGTTTACTCCATTTAAAATAAGTACAAAAAAATCGGCAGTATGCCTAAAAGAAGAAAATCACCAAGAACGCCAAGTCGTCATTCTGCTGAACGTTTTTCACCAACACAATCACAACGAAAATCTAGAAATGATTATCAAGTTGCCGGACCCTCGTGTTCAACGTAAGTATTATACCTACTAAATATATCTGTCTACTATTTTATTTCTCGCCTAAATACATTTTATACTTAACAATGGTGTTCAATACAAATTAAAATTACCTATATAAGTATTTATTGTGGGTGCAACCCGAACATGTCTTAAGAAAACCTCTTCTACAATTCTAGTAGCGTAGCTGGTAATCAGTCAAAAGGTCAAAAAGTTTGTAAAAAAAAATATTGTAATTTCTGTATATAATTTAAACATTTTCATTTTGCCCCAAGGCTCACCTCAATCAATATTTTTTCCCCTATATGTTATCTACCCGATGTTTCGCACAATAAATCTAGGGTTATTTTCGAAACGAAAACTTGCTCCAAACGAGCGAGTGACTCCCCCAGGTCTCTAGGTGTGCGCAAAGTACCTTTTTCAGAATGGACTTTTCTTCCGTGATTCAACATCTGAAATTATCAAAATTTTAAAATCAAAACCTTTCCATTTATATTATTTTATCTTGCCTACCCAGAAAAATATTTTTGGCTACTGTCATGTATCCCATCATATATGTATATTTTTTCCTAAGAATGCTTATCGAATGTAGCCAATTTACTTATTGATAAATGATTTTATAATTTACCAATATGTATTAATTTTAAAAACCTTATTTTAAACTTAAAATGATATCTATAATTATTAAACTAACATTTCAATAATGAATAGAGACAAAAAATATAATTTTAATAATGAGGCGCATTAGAAACAAGTAATGATTTATTATTTATTTTTAATAATTTATATTATTTTTAAAATATATAGTTATGTTATCCAATTTTTTATTAAATGTAAAGATTTTACACTTAAATAATTCAATTATCTAAATCTGCGTTATTCCGTGATATTGTTAAGAAGACAAATAATAAACTATTAAAATTAATTATAGATAAACTTGCTGACACTCTTTACATTTTTCTTTTTCATCATATCGGATATTACCGTAGAACTACCAATAAAAAAATACCAACTGATTTTATGTTCTATTTTCACTTGAGTTTAATATTTATTTTATTGATTTAATGTTGTGTTAATAATTAATTCTAGGCTACTTTTATAATTATATAACTTTGTTGATTTTTGCAATCCCTAAGTTTTATACAGCTGTGGAGTAAGATAATGCTTGGAAATAAAATTAATAAAAGTACCCAGTTGTTAGACATTAAACATTAGTTTGATAGGTCAAATATAGCAGACTGGATGCTGTTGATCAAACAAAATTTTAAACAGATCAAACTGACTAATTTTTTCCCACCAATTTGAATTATATTTATCTATGTATGCAATCTTTTTTTATATTGATCTTTCTAAAGTGCCTTCCCAGTGAAATTTCCTTTTAGAAAAATAGCTATCATTATAAATTGGAGCAAAATTGCTAGTAAAAAAATTATCCACATGATAAGTTAAAATAGGTAACAAAATAAAGATAGAAATTTAAAATTTAAAATCAATTTAGTACAATTTAAGTATCATTTTTAGGAGATATGTATTATCTCGGTGAATATGCTTTTTTTCATGTGTTTCTGCTAGGTATATATGCCTATTGTAGGAATATACTCAAATAAATGTTATGTACAAATTAGAAAAATTGGCCTATAATCTTGTGTTGATTTAATTGACTTAGAAGGGTATGGTGATTTGTTTTGTCTTTAAAATAAACATAATACTTTACTGTATAGTATATATTTATATGGTGTATGTTAATTAATAGGTATGTGTCACAAAATGCTCCTAAAAAACCAATGTTTAGAGGACCAGAAACTGATGTTTTACAAGATCTTGTGAAGGACAAACTAAAAAACATTAGAGTACAAATGATCAGAGCTGATTTACAACAAAATGACTCATTTCGCCAGGCGTATATGTTTGATGATTCAATACCTAATAGATCAAAAGGTAGGTGATTATTTGTTTCAAAGAATATTATTTTTAACGGCAAAATTAAATATAGTATTATGTACTTCAAACTACAAGAATTTTCTTGTAATTCAATTCAAATTGGAAAATATTAATGCATTAAGAATATTATTATTTTTTACAGTTGAACTTTGTTTTGCCTAATCGATTCAAGGAATCATACTAAAAACTATTAGGATATTTTTTTGTGTTTGTGCTTTTATACATTATATGTTTATTTAATTTAATTTCTTTTAATGATATCACACAATTCAATTTTATTCTTGAATTTTTGAGGTGATCGATATAAGTTTATTTCATTTACACCAATTTTCATTATTGAGTTTATTTTCTGTTAATGTTATCTATAAATTAAACTTGTAATAATCATGTTGTGCTTATAATATCTCTAGATTATTCATATTGTAGGTTTTCAATAAAAATTACTATTTTATCTAGGTTTTACAATTTATTATAATATTGGTTAATGAATATGCAGTACCAGCAAATAAGAGTCATTAACACATATGTTTTAGAATTTAAAAGTTCAAACCAAATTTAAATTAAGTTAATATTAAATAATTATCTTGACTATAATTATTCCAATTTTCTTATGACAGCCGTGTAAAATTTTTCTTCACTTTAAGATTCAAATTATTTAATGAGTTAATATTTTGATTAATAATAAATTTTGTATAATCTTTTATAATTTTTTTATACATTAGTTCTTGATAATTATTAATTTAAACTTTACCGTAAGTAAAAAAAATATTAATTGGTAAAATATATTTAAATTAATTCAATTTATTTGACTCATATTTCCAGTTTACTTATATTTGTCAGATTTATTTTAAAAGCAAAGTGACACCATTTTATGGCAACTCCATTGAAAACTCAAGAATGTTGTTCAAGTCTATACATTGCATTACTTTTAAAGTTCAGGTATAAAGTTTGAAGGGCCATGGACAAATTTGTCTACTCTATAGAAATTTAACTGCATTGCACTTCTATATTAAAAATGGTTAAAATATCCATATCAATAATTTTAGACAAATATTCAACTAAAAATATATGCTACTGTGTACAAACAATTAATAATTACTATAACATTATTTATATAGATTTTAAAAAAAAAAACAGTAAATAATTTGTTTACAAATTCAAAAGAAAGTTGTTCAAATAGCAGGTTAATTATATAGAATATGTTTTAAATTAAAGGAACATTTATTTTGTTAAATTGTATAACTAAGTAGAGTTCTTTAATTGCACTATGCATTTTTTTTGTCTGTGTTATAATAAAGTTTCAGGAATGTATTACAAAATTATTAAATATAAAATAAGTTGATTAATTAACATTAACTAATATAATTTTGTATATTATAATTGTTGATTTTACATCTTGTGAATCTCTTACATAAACTATTAAGTAAAGAATAATTTACATTTTTACAGTAAATTAATTTTAATATGTTCAATTATAACTTCATTGTTTTAATTAACCTTCTACTTTACAAAACATACATTTTAAATAATTATATAATTTATAAATTACTAAGAAAAAAAATATTGACATTTGCAAATCATCAATATTCAATTTTCACCGTCAAATACTTTGAAATAGGTAATATAAAATATACCTATTGCAATAATAAAAATCTGACCTATTTAGCATGATTGGTAGGCCATTGTTGTAGATAAGAATTTGGAAAGATAGAAGGGAACTTTCATGTATATCTGTACGCAAAGATTAATCATTACTAATGAAAAATGATTGTGAGCAGAGTTCAGTTATACATGTTTTGAAAGGCCATAATATTTACAGTTTGAAAATAATACATTTTGTAAATATTCTTTTTCCACATCTGTCCCATTTATAAGGATAACCCCTGGGATAATCAAAAAATGACCTCCCTATGATGAGGATTTAATTGATAAGGAAAATAGTTGACATTAAATCTTAGCATAATGTTTTTGAAATTTGTTGTTTTTGAACATAAAATTTAAAAGTACTGTTTTACCCAAAATATTTATTTTTAAAAATTAATTAAAAAATAAAATAATTAAATTTATTTACTTTTTGAAGATGGAATTTGAAAAATTGAGGTAAGACAAAATGCATCTTTGGTTTTGTGAAAATAATTGTGTTAGCATATTATTATGTTTTGGATTTATTCAAACTCTAGTACTCCCATTTCACAGCTAATTTAACAATTATTTCTAGCTATTGCTAAAGTTTCATCCTTTTTAACCACTACTTCCCACCTAATTCTCAATCTTCCCAACAGATTTCCTTATGGAGTACTCTTCCAGAACTGTCCTTAACAGTGTCATTTGATCTTCTACACATATATCCAGCCTATTGGTTTTTAAAATATTCTTTATATCATATTATAATTTTAAGTGTATAAGTATATTATAAAATATTAACATGTTAATGTTCTGAATACATTTCAATGTTTTTTTAAATTTGATTTTTAATTGTCCAATTGAATTTCTTTAAATATTTCTTTCTGCGCTTTCCTGATTTCTATCCATTAGATTGAAATGAAAAAAAATACAAATTATGCAAACAATTTCATTACGAAATTGATGACACATATCTTCCATTAATTAATTTTTCATTATAATTTTAAAAACATTTATATTTTTATGTGAATTATAGGAGAAAACAACTATCAACAACTATCATGTTTTAATTCAACTTGGATGCATTATGATAATGCAGGTCAGTATATCTCATTTTGTTAATAAAACAAAGTTAAATTACTTTTCGAGTATATTTGTGGTAATTATTAAATATTATAAATTTAGATCAGAATTATGAAATGAACCATTCATTGAGTCCCACAAGGATAATGTCTCGTAATCAGAGTATATCACCACAAAGTAATATCAGTCGTCCACCTTCTCCTCCTCTACCTTATTCTCCCAACCGAGATCATTTTAATTCTGACAATATGTTACCCAGAGATAGACCAGAACGCTCTCCAAAAAGGAAAATTCATAAACGTCCATCTAGGGATTTCAAGGATCAGTTAATAACTCATATTAATTAATTAATGTTACATAATATAAATCATTATATCAAATTTATATGTTTTTTTTAGACACAAAATCAACAATTTTTCTTCTAGTCCTCCAGAATCTAGATCACCAGATATGCACAGGTTTAGATCAGGTGATCACAGTAGACACCAGATAATGGATGAACCAATTCGTTTTGATAATCGTTCAAGATGTAGTGGATCCCCTCCTGGATATTTTAGAAATAATTATTCTTTTAAAAGTTCATCACCTGATAATCGTTCATTTTCTCCCAATCACGGTCAATCGCCTATGTCACCACCATCATTGTGGGACTCTCCTCTAAGAGACCGTCCACCATATTCTAATAATCGTTTAAAAAGAAGGCGCTCATCACCTAGACGTGATCATTCAAGAGATAGACGCCGTCGTCGTTATCATTTTTCTCCTAGAGAAACACGAAGAAGAATATCTCCACCAGAACGATCACCTATGAAGCATAGAGGTTTGTCTTCTAAACAATTAAAGTTACTATTTTAATTCAAGATTTTCATAAAAATTGTTTGTATGGCTTATTAATAGGGGTAATTAAGAAAATAGGCCATGAGCTTCGACCAGATTGTGTTTCTAACATTAATTTTTTCTAATTATATATACAGTTTCTAGTTAGTGTAAATTAAATAAACATAATAATTTATGTGATTAAATGATTTTGACACTCAAATAAAATTAATAGATCTATAAAAAAAAACACTTAATAGTATAAGAATTAAACTTTATAAAAATAATACCAAAATAAACTGACATACTTTGAATGATGGGTAGGTTACTGTTGTAGGTAAGAAGTTAAAAAGGTAGAATTTAGAGAGGAATTCAATCTTTTTTTGTATTCAACCATTAATCATTATTAACGAAAAACGATTCTGAGCAGAGTTCGATTATACATATTTTAATAGACTGTCATATTCACAATTTTTATCAAAAATTAATATTAAAATTATTTTCAAATAAACTACATTTAATTAAACTTTTTTGGTTTTTGTTTTTATTGTACAACTTATTATGAACCTCCTATTAAATTTTCAATCATTTCTATTTGGTCATGATTTTATGCACCAAGTACCTTCCAAATAAATATTACTTTAATACTCACAATATTAAAATATCTATAAATAACTTTAAAATGTCTAAAATGTTTTGAAAATTTTATCACTTTTATAAAAAGAAAATGTAATGTTTTATTCAAATTTCATGTCTCTATGAAGATTTTTAACTGAATCAACAAAAAAACAAATTTTAAAATAATAAGATTATTATTTTCATAAATGTTAAAATTTTTCCTACCTATTTCCCTAATTATTTTTGAAACTACTTGTAAAATCAAAAAATAACTTCCTGAAAGTACCAATTCAGGAAAATTTCTATAAGAAAAGTGGTACACTTGAAAATTGGATCAAGATTTCTGGTAGGTTTTTGGATACAGTATAATAATAATAATAAAAAAATTAACATTTTAAAACCAATACATTCTTTGCTTTATTCAGAGTTTAGTAGTTTGTTTTATTAATCATACATTAGTTTTTTTTTTTTTTTTTTAAAGCCACATTTAGAATTTTAATATGAACTGATTTTATGTTTTATTTGAAATGCTTGTTAAATGTTAATTATTCTTATTAAATATTATTTTATGTTAGATAATCCTAGAAAACGACCTAATAAAAATCAAGAAGGGCGTAAACGAGACACCAAAGATAGAAAAAGACGATCTCAATCCAATCCAAAATCTAGATCACAAGTATTATATTGAATTAATTTATTGCAAATGTGTCCGATGATTATTATTTTGTTCATTAGAATCAACAATCTTTATTCCAGGAACCCCAACCAATATATCCACATGGAGTTGTGCAACTGCCACCTCCACTAAGACCTTTCCCTCCAATAATTCCACTACGACCACCACATTTTCCTTCGATGGGTGCATGGAGGCCAAGAATGCCACCACCATCTGGTTGGCCATATCCATGTAAGTTCCATAAATTAATAACTATTTGTTACATGGTGGTTACTATTAGTCTGACAGTCCTCTAACATGGGTATATTGTTTAGAGCCATTAGATTAACAGAAATTCAAATTAAATTATTCTGCATGAGTTACTTAAATTGTCAGTGATCCATGGCAACTATTCTTTTTTCAATTAATTAAATTTTTTATCTATGATGTAGAAATAAAGACTTCATAAATTACACCATGGTGTCCAAGAGAAACTGTACACTGTTTGTTTCAGTATGATCGGTATATTTTTATTCATATTCCCCATATTATAAACACATATTTAAGTCTTGCAGATTATGACTATATTCTCTAAATTACTTTAGGAGTTATCTAAATATATTCATATAAATATTACAGTCATGTATTATAATTTATATTATAGCCTAATATAATCAATATTATTCATGTTAGGTCACTATCTATGCTAGTCGTTTTATGGTAGTAAGCATGTTAAATAAAAAGCTGTATTATTTTCTTATCAAAATAATAGGCAGATTTATAAATTAGTAGTTTAATATCATTATTTTGAATTATTATTATTATTATATTTTTTATATATTTCATTATTAGTATTATCCAGGATTATCTATCTAGATCAATGTTTCTCAACCTAGGGACCTCGGCCCCTTTTTGGAGTCTTCAACTAATCATTTAGTGTAACCAAAAATATAAAATATTGGATCGCTGTGTATAATATGTATATTAAAGGTCGTGGCAATAAAAAGGTTGAGAAACACAGATTTAGATACAACAATTGGTATTATAATATATATTTATACATAGATACAAACTGTAGTAATATATGTTTTTAGTAGTATCAATATGATATAGGAAATTAAAAATCTAGGGATTATATCACCACCAATAATCACATTCACTATGTTTCTAAAGTTGTTGTTTGTTTTTAATAAATTAATTTCTTTAAATTTTTTCTTGCCCATGTTAACCAAATTTTATAATAATAACTTTTTTTCATCTGTGCCACCAAAAACCTAGAAATAAACTAAACATACCTAATTTAATTTTAAAGCCAAAAATCAAGCACCAATAGTCTTTAGGGGTTGAATTCTGCTGTAAAAATTTGACTGTTTTTCTTTAGGATACAATCTATATTCCTGATAATAAATTTGATCAAGTTCAGCTTTACCACTAAACACTGAGTTTGACCAATCTCTTATAATAGCTTCAATTGTTTTTGTACATTTTTATTTGTGTTTGCGTGTATATAATTGTCAATGTACTAGCCCAAAGTGTTAAGGTAAAATCATTTCCAAAGAAAATATTAGATTTTAAATTTAATAGTAATCAGGATGACAATAATTGTATAGATAAATAATACCTTTAAATATTAAAATATTTATTATTTATTACCCATGTATTATACATAATACATTTAAGCATTTTGGGTGTTCAAAAAAATTAAATTAAATTTCCATTGTGTCTGCCACACAATTGATTCAAGAATTAAGTTAATGATTTTAATAATTTATGCATACCTTGCAATCTTTATTATCATTTAATTAACTTTTATAAACATGTTTATTATTTTTCTGGTTGAACAAATTACATGGTTTAAAGATTGAATTATAATAATATAATAAATATTGTTATTTACAATTATTTTCATTATTAAAGTTAAACTAATAATAGTGGTTATGTATTATGTGTGAATATTCCAAACCTTATATTAAATTTAAAAATTAATTCATATAATTAATTACCAGAATAATGTACTTTTAATGTATACAAAAAATACTTAGCCCTATTGGAAAAAGCATGAGTAGTATAAATGTAATAATGAACTATATGCTTTTTTTAAAAAAACATTTGTAGACTGTATTTAAAAATATTTATTTTAGATATATGTAATTAGTTAGCAAGCATGAAAGCCTTATCAATACATCAAATATATATATATATGTAGTTTATTTATTAAACAATTATAATGATTCGGTTTTATTTACAAAGCTATTGTTAAAGCAAATTTCGTTTGTAGATTGTAAAATTAATTAAAAATTATTTAAAAAGCTATTTACCAATATTTCTTCAAATATTAATGTTAATCAGGAAATAGAATTTGCCTAAGAATAGAATTTGCTTATTTTGTTGACATAATATCCAGCAGCATGGATATTTATGTCATGTTAAAAATATGAAAATTGAAAGTGCATTTTTTGCTTATTTCAAAATTTTGTTAAACAAATTTTTAATAGTTGTTTGCTCTTTATTAGCTTATTTCAGTGCTTAAATGAAGTTTTTTTCTGATTTATCGTGTTTTAAGTCCTAAACTTTGGTGATAATTCAATGTGTGATAAACCCATTTTCAAATGTATATTTCATTTCTTTATACTATTTATAACATAATTTTAATATTTTTAATGTTTTTACAGGCCCAAGGCCATACTACTTCCCCTTCTAAAATGGAGTGTCTACGAATAATTATTTTTAAACAATTTTTTGTTGTATGTATTTCAATTTTAGTTAAAATCATACATGCATTTCTCAAACCATACAATTAATGTTTTATAATAAACCATTTTTAACCATAATGTCTTGAATTCTATCATAATTTTAATTTGATTATGACAAACAAATAATAATCAATTTATTTATTTTTAATTTTTTAAAACTAATTAGAATGTGAATACAAAATTAGAATTATTTTACATGAATATTTTTATTTTAACATAAAATTTATATGACTGATTGGATTTGTATATTAAAAGTTATTAAAGTTTTATTTTTCAATAAAGAAACTTTTAAAGAGAAACTAATAAAAATAATTTAGAATTTAGCAAACTTATACTTAAAAGTTTTTGAATCTATAAAATATAATTGTTTTTTTTATCTTATTTTTGATCTAAAATTTAACATGAATTCTAATTATATTAATTTATTATTGTAATCTAGTGCAATATTGGCTATATATATATTATGTTAACTTGATTAAATCAATTTTTTGAAATCTTCAATTAAAATTCTAAAATATTGTATTAGATACTTTTAAAATACAAATAAATTAGGTTTTGCATATTTTAAACAGTGTATATATAATTTTATATTAATAGTTAATCTTATCTTCATTTAAAAATAAGATTAAGTATGATGTAGAATAAGAAAATATAATATAATTATGGCTATTTTTAAAATTAAATTTGAATTATATGTGTTTATTCTAATTAATAAAATGTATCTTCTATCTTGATGTCTATATTTAAGTATGGCCTAAAATCATTTATATTTTTCAATTATTAATAAACATTAAGTTTGAGTGGATTTTATTTATTTTTTAACAGTATTATAAATGTAAAAAAATTAACATAAATATATATAGTTTTCATCAGGTTTCTCAAAAATATTTTATATTCAGAGCTTAGTATGGAATGTACTGGTTTTACAATGTTTATTTCATTTTTTTTTTTTGTAAACAACTTATGTACCAGAAATCTTGCTCAGATTTTTAGAAGTGTAGTACCTTTTCTGAAAAGAAACTTTTTCTGGGTGGTACTGTAGGGTCATTTTTTGATTTTCCACCAGTTTTGATAATTATTGCGAAAATGTACGTGCATATATAAAAGAAACTTTGCTCTGAATCATTTTCTGTTAGCAATGGTTTATCATTGGGTACAGATATAAATTAAATTCCCATCTATGTCCTACCTTTCCAACTTTTCACTTACAACAATGGACCACCCACTATGTCGAGTATTTCTTTTTTTATGTTAATGCACTTATTATCAAAGTTAAATTGTTTAATTGTTAACAAACTATAAGTTGAAACAATTTTGTAATATATTTCGAATGATACTGAATGCTATACATTCATCACAGTGTTTTTAAATAGCACCAAATTAGGATGACAAAATAAAGTTGTAATGTATTTTAATTTATTAATAATATTTCACTGCATTTTATGTTGTTTTTTTCAATTTAATATGAAAATAATTTTCCACTCCAAAAAATATTAGGGTCTAAGTGTCTAAGTCTTTAAGTGACTATTTGTTTATGTATCAAGTATACATAATTTTAATAAAAGAAAATGACCACCTAATATATTATTACTTTTTTAAAATTGTTGAATATTTATTTTACAATATAAATTAATTGTAATAATATAGACAATTTGTGTATATAATCAAAAATTTGTGTTAAGTATAAATACAAACAATTAATCATTATATCAAGCTAGACTTGTGAATGAAGATGGAACTCAAGAACAAACTCTGAAGAATAAAGACATTTGTCATTTGTACAAGTTAACTCTGTTATAACTCTATATTATGTATTTTTAATCAAAATAATAGTTTGCATTTAATACCAATTACAAGGCTATTTAGTTTTTTATATAACCTAATAAACTAAATCTAACAATTAACTAAAAATAATTACTAGTATTAAATAATGGGAGAAATAAAACAATTTTTAAATACTTAAGTATTTAATTTAAAATTTATATTTTTTATAAACATATAATAATAATTATAATAATAATTTTATTTACAGAAATTAATTTCCAATCTCAAAATAATAAAATGACAGTTTATATGAACACGGTGAAAGAAATAATCTATTAATATTAAATAATATATTTAAGTTAAATATTTAAATTATCATACAAAATAAACTATTAATAAATTAAGGACATGATGAAATAATGTAAAATAGTAAATAGTATTAACTGGGTAAAATATTTGACACTACTTTTAGTGTCTATATATCTAAATTATAAATTAAATTTGCCAGGGTGTATAACATGTATTTTTTATTAATTGGTGATGGATAAAATATTAATTTATTTCTTAAACATGATTGGTTAAATCTAAAATTTAACACTAAAGAAGTTCAGGACAGTTATGAGTTTAGTATATTATGTAATAATTTACAAAGAAATTTACAGTTCAACAAATTTATTCTTTTATTTAAAGACATTATCCTAAAAAATACTAAGTAATATCATATCCTGAATGAGGAACTCTTTCTATATGGCATTTATATGATAAATATTCTAGGAATTTATTTATGACTAAGGATATGGATTAGGAGGACTATGGGTTTTTATTTATAAATATTGTGATGGTGATAAGAACACCACCACATTTTGATAGAGAACTTGTTTGTGGGTTACTGGGTTTCTATCATATCTGAATACTTCATATGTATAAGGAAATTAAAATAGGAGACCGCAAATAATATGTTTAGAGAACACAAATAGTTTAAATATTAATGAAGGGGCTAACATAAATAATGGGTGGGATATTCTAAAAAACAGTGACAGATGCAGAGATAAATAGAATGATAGATCATATACAATGAATAGAGCCACAGCCTATAGATTACATATAATATTGTTGATGTACATCACCAGGTGAGTAACCTTTAGTGCACATGCGTACTTCCAACTGATCACATATTTATCTCAAATTATCAACATATATATTTTGTTCTTATCTATAATGTATTATAGCCTATTGGTGCTTTATATAGATTTCAGTTTATTACCAATTTTATAATTTTAAGTTTTAATACACAGCATTAGTAATAATGATGTTCCAAGGAAATTACACATATCAGAATCCAAACAAACCAATATCCATATACTTGTAGAATTTCAAATTTTTAAATTTTTTAGAATATTATTAGTGTACATGTGGTCTAAGATATCTTAATTTGTAGTTAGAATAAAACTTAATAAACATTTTTTCAATTTTAATATATTATATAGCTAATAAGTTAAATAACACATTTTATCAAAATTCTTGATTAAAAAATAATGATGAGCATTTGTAAATGTTTAAGTTAATATAGTTAGTTTAATATCTACTTTTATCAACATAAAACTATCTTGTTCTATAGATTAATACTCAAGAATTCAATATTATATAATGTACATGCCTACAATTTGATAAATATTTTAGATTCAGAGTTTAACCAGGAATGTATTAGTTTTATGATGATGTTTATTTTATGAATTTTGATAGTTTTTAAATTTTTTAATGTAAAAACTGCTTTTTGTTTAAAATTTTGTACTCATTTGTTAAAAATATATTTTCAACTGAAGGAAGTAATTGCTGAAGTTGAATTCCACAATTGGGCTTTGGTTTTAATAACCATGATACAGCTATACAACTAATTGTCCTATAGCATTTTGGAAATGTTTAAAATACAAATTTTTATTAAGTATGAACTTAGTAGCATCATGTGGAGCAGAAGGATATATTTCATTAATAGTTTTAATATTGTGAACTGTGCTACTATGGACATTTAATTAATACGTGTTGTCTGTCAAACTACAATTATTGTAAGCAAAGTAACACAGAACTGCTGTATGATGACATATAAACAAACATTTTGGACATGTGATGAATCATAAATCATTTTACAGATATACCCAGAATTAATCCAGAAAGTTCACCTTTCTTCAGTTGCTTTAGATTTGATTTAAAAAATTCAAAACTTGCATGCAAACATACTTAAGGTAGAAATGATTTTAAAAATTATTCTTTTATTATATTATTAATTTATTGTAATTCAAAAATAATATTCCTACCACATAGAGTAATCCATGACTAAATGTATAAAGTAGTAATTTCTCGCCAAATTGTTTATTTTATACCAAATTTATTGGTTTATTTAAATTCTATTAAATCTTCAGTACTAAAATGATTTTATGAATTTTAAAAATGTTCGGTTTGTCTGAATCCTGATATGTGTAATCTCCCTGAAACATTGTTATCATTAATGCCACTAATTCATTAAAATGTAATGCTGGACAGGAAATAGTTAAAAATTTAGAATTTGTTAATATTTCGTTAACAATGCTAACCTCTCGAGACTAATTGAGTAATTCATGATATTGTATGTCAAATTGTTTTCTTTAGCAATAATAATTATATAAAAAAAAAAAAAAAATCAATATTATAATTGATTGTATTAAGGAAATTTGATTTATTTATGAATATTTTGACATTTGGGTAATTCTGAACTTAAGATTACAGTAAAAGATACCTAATATAAACATAATTTGATATAATAAATTAGTTCATCAATTACATTTTTGTTATAAATGTAGGATACATGGTACATATTGCTTATATTTACAAATAGGTAACTATTATTTAACTACAATAAATTAAATATGATACATTTAAATACAAAATATAAATATAATTTAGATTTGGATTATATTATATACCAAGATTATCAAAGACATACTTCACAAACTATACCTATTAAAAATATTCAAATAAAGAACACCACATATTATTAATTTTTATTAGTATTCAATTGGTTGACTCCAGTGACAATAAATTTATGGGAGGGCAGGATCACTAATTTTTATTTTATTTGTTCTCTTATAATTATAATTTCATAATAATAGTTAAATTCATAACCAACAAATTATTGTGAATAACACTAGTATTACATCCTGTTCTAGTGTCGTATTTAATAGCACCTTTAGAATTCTCTATTTTTTAATGTGGCCAATATAATGCACATTGTTTTATTTATTTCTGTCTACTTTTTAGAGTGAACGCTCCTAGCCCTGTCAACTAGAGCGAAATATACAGGAGCCAAAAAAGAGGTGTGAAGCCAGTTTTCCTATTATATACTAAATGGTTACTCAATTTCTTGGTGATGTAACTGGTCTAAAATCTTGTGCTCCAAATGGTATTATTAAAATATTTAAAAGGTAACATTCCTATTAACTTTATAAATTATACACATATTCATTATAAATGTATGTTATTTTAATTTTAGTTTTACAATTGCTTATTTACCAAGAACAGAGGTATTTGGGTGAAGTTAAATTTGCTGGATACTTATTGCAAGTTTACTGGATGGCATAATAATACAGTAATGATTTTTTAGCCTAAAACTAAGGAAATTTCAAAACAAAGTTAGTTAGAAAAATTTAAACATTGTATTTAAATTCTAAATAATTATTCTTTGTTTAGGTGTCTGAAACAGATATTTTGGTGGTAGCCATTGGCAAACCAGAATGTATTCCTATGAAATGAATAAAACCAGGATAACTACATTAATAATTGGCATTTTTACAACAATAATAATCCCCATTATTTTTTCTATTCATATTCAAATAAATTAAATAATATTAAACTCTCTGAACATTAGTATTAGATGTCTATTCTAAATACACTACTAAGTTCATTAATTGCTCACTTCATGTATCTGTTTTTTTTTTTTTTTTTTTTTTTGTTTCTTTCATATATATTAACTGTGTAACTTATATTTAAATGCAATAGTAGTATTATAAGACTGTATTTAGTCCTTTAATTACAATATTAAATGTAAATACTAAATATCCTTAGTTTCTTTAATCATGAATTTATGTTATTAATATATAAATATAGTTGTAATAGCACCCTATGTATTAAAACATTTTATAATAAAATAAATTAAATTACAAAGCATTGTACTATTGTATATTAATGTTTTCTTGTAATTAGTTCATGTATGTGTATATTATTTATTAATTCACTAGGTATATTAGAGTTGAAAAACACCTTAGATACATATACATTAAACATCAATAATTAGTACCTAATCAAACTCATGTAAATATATGCATTTGACAATCAAAAATATTAGTTTTATTTATTTTACAAATATAACTGTTTTTAACTAAATATTATAATTTAACTGTTTAAAATGTTTTTTGCTCATACATCTACCATAGTTATGGTATATTATTATTTGTTATATAATAATATAGATATTAGATTAAAGTATTATCAGAATGGTTACTATTATCTATACACTAAGAATGTTTTAAATGACTTAAAATACATCTTGTTGTTTGTATGTTATAACTTTTAGCTATAAGTAAAAATATAACTTGAAATAAATAAGTTTTATTTAACTAAAAATGAATATGACAATATTTAGATTAATATGGCTGCAGTAAATTATAAAAACATGAAAATATTAAAAAAACATTTTAACATTATAAAAACTGAACATTGGAAGGTTTAACTTCAACAAAGTGCAACAATTTAAATACCTTGGAACCATAGTTACAGAAAATAATGATATAGCGAAAGAAGTAGTAGCTAGAATACAGACAGGCAACAAATGCTACTATGGGCTAGCAAAGACATTAGGATCGCGAGTATTATCTATGGAACTAAAAAAGCAATTGTACATTATACTGATCCGCCCAGTAATCCTATATGGACCGAAATGTGGCCGCT
>CABPRJ010001960.1:0-187836 GCA_902439185.1 Cinara cedri | reverse complement strand
CACTTAAATAATCACAATAAAAAACAGCACAATAATAATAATAATCATTAAAAAAAAAAATAAGATAATAAGAATCAGCATAATCAGAATAAGGATAATCATCACTTAAATTATAATAATAATCAGCAAAATAATAAAAATAATCATAAAAAAAATAAAACAAAACATAATCATAATAATCAGCATAATAATAATAATAATCATTAAAAAAATAAACAAGATAATAAGAATCGGCATGATCAGAATAAGGATAATCATCACTTAAATTATAATAATAATCAGCAAATAATAAAAATAATCATAAAAAAAATAAAACAAAACATAATCATAATAATCAGCATAATAGTAATAATCAGCGTTATCAGAATAAGGATAATCATCACTTAAATTATAATAATAATCAGCAAAATAATAAAAATAATCATAAAAAAAATAAAACAAAACATAATCATAATAATCAGCGTTATCAGAATAAGAATAATCATCACGTAAATAATATTAATGATCAGCAGCAGCATAATAACTATCAAAAAAAAAAAACATGATAATAGGAAACAGAATAAAAATAATCATCCTTTAAATAATCATAATAAAGGACAGCACAATAATAATAATAATCATTAAAAGAATAAACAAGATAATAAGAATCAGCATAATCAGAATAAGGATAATCATCACTTAAATTATAATAATAATCAGCAAAATAATAAAAATAATCATAAAAAAAATAAAACAAAACATAATCATAACAATCAGCACAATAATAATAATCAGCGTTATCAGAAAAAGAATAATCATCACTTAAATAATAATAATGATCAGCAGCAGCATAATAAGCATCAAAAAAATAAAACAAAACATAATTATAATAATCAGCACAATAATAATAATAATCATCAACAAAAAAACATAATAAGAATCAGCGTTATCAAAAATAAGAATAATCATCCCTTAAATAATAATAATAATAATCAGCACAATAATAATAATAATCATCAACAAATAAAACATAATAATAAAAATCAGCATAATCTGAATAAGAATGATCATCGCTTAAATTATAATAATAATCAGCACAATAATAAGAATCAGCATAATATGAATAAGAATAATCATCACTTAAATAATAATAAAGATCAGCAGCAGCAGCATAATAAGCATCAGAATCAATCCTCAGTTTCATATTTTACCCAATAAACTACCAAAAATTGCCCCATTCCAACACCATACATTTGTATGGACTTGGGAAAATTTTAGTGCCAGCCAATTTAAAAACGGCCGGAATGAGTTTTAAGAAATATACCGCAGAGGACAATCATATAAATTCTAAATTCGACAAACAGCCGAATCAGCTGATTCAGGGCCTAAAATATACATCAGATTTCAGGGGACACACTTTTTAATTCGGTCGATAGAGTTAATAGATTTTCATAGCCAAAAAAAAAAAAAAAACCTATGGCAGGACGTAGCTCATTAAACAATAATGTCACTACATAACTTATACATTAATAATATTTATACCTTAATAAGTGTATACTAAAAATTATCGACACAAAAAAATTAAAAGTTTAAACAATATTACTAAAATAATATAATTTAAAATAAATACCAATGTATCGGATAGAGTGATCTCATTAATTGACCGTTATCATCTTCAAAAACATTTCTACATTAAAAACGTATACATACAATATTAAATTCGGTACATACATTTCGGGGGGCGCACTTGGATTTTCGCGGAACACGCGTCGTGTCGGGGGACACGCTTTTTTGGGTCCAGAGCTGATGTCCGTTACGATCGCGAATCACGAATTGAGATCGAATTAGAATCCAGAACGGATTATGTTTCATCAACGTTACACCGTCCGTGATTATTGGGCGTCTAGTTAGTTATATATATAAATGTATGTATAAAACTCAGTAAAACTTATGTTTAAAACATTGCGTTACTGACCTGTTGCTAGTGGTTCCATGATAAATTGAGTTCAATAGACAAAAAATCGGTAAGTTATAAAAAAAAAAAAAAAATTAAGTTTTCAAAATTATACTGATTGATTTAATAATGAATTATACGGCGGGCTTTTATTACGACTGCTGTAACTAAATACATTTAAGCCAAATCACGTGCATAAACCCGGTTTCCAATGCAGTATGAACTCCTATATTGATATATATAATAATTCGATAAGATAAGTAAATTGGATAAATGCTATTTTTGCCAGCTTCCTATGCCATTCGCCCCACTGTGCGGCGCGACGGGTTTTTTTTTGTTTATTGTTTTTTTCGTGGTCGCCGCGAGGACAACGCGGGGACGGCCCCGGGACTGTGCAACGCGCTGTGGCGCACAACAACAGCACGGGCATAATGAGCGCGTGTTTGTTATTGCTGTGACGACGACGTTCGCGTACCGCCGGGCCGGACCTGGTCCTTTCGCGGCGCACGGCGTCCGCGGGCCGCGTCGCGGCGAAGGCGGCCGAACAGGCGCCCGGCGGTAGGGGGGCGGGTGCGGGGCGTCGTCGGTCCCTCCGCGGTCTCCGTGCGCAGACAATGTTGTCACGCACAACGGACAAACGATAACGGCGACAACGATAAACCGGTGAGACGGCGGGCGCCGTACGCGTCTCGTCCGGAAACCCCGCCCCGCCGAAAATACACGGACGCATCATCCGCGGCGGGTGCACAATGCGCGCGCGGTACCATCACCGATCCGCGGCCGCTATTGTCGTTCGTCCGTGTCGGCGACGCGTCGCGTTATCGCCCGTCGGCCGAACCCCCCCGCCCCACCCCCCTCACCCGAGCGTACGCCGGGTTTTACGCGGATTGCGCGCGTTTTTGTGAGACGCGACATTATCAACAGCCGACAATCGCGTCCAAACGCGTACTCGTAATGGGTTCGACGTGCCGTCGCTGTGCGCCCGAACCGAACGGTTCGGCGGACCGGGCGCGACGGCAACCGACCCCTCCGGAATTGTCTACCGCGCGCCACGTATTATGCGGTGGCGTCACTGCGGAACTACGAATTTCCCGCGTTGGCAAAAAGGTCTCGCCGCGCAAAACCGAGAGCCCCCACGGCGGGAAAAAAAAAATCACAAGATTATACTGGATAAACTTAAAAAAACAAAAAAAAATAAGACGGATATACTCTGTCCGCTGTTGTGGGGTGCGAAGTTAGACGGGTAGAGGGTAAATTCAAGGTACGCAGCGATTGACCGTTGCTAATGAAAAAACGATTCTGAACGGGGTTCGGTTAGTACGGTGACATAGTGTTGCTTTGTTAACAATACGTATGCTACGAGGGCAAAAGCCGAAACCGGACAAAAGTCGTATTTCGGCTTTTGCCCGGACAAACCTATTGCGACCGATCTCGTTCGGCCAAATCTGTAACGTCCGTACATTTATTTCATAAGTATATAAATCTAATAAATAAATATATTTGAAAAAATCTTACAACAAAAGTAAGTAAAACCAAAGTTTTTGCCCAAATGTCTATTTTGTATTGTCACTACCCAGCATGCACCGCCTTCAAGCAGGTCGGCTCCGGCTATATTATGGTAAAATAATTACATATGCGTAATATATTCGCTATAAGTGGACGTTATACTCGCATTTACTGTCTCAGTCCAACTACCGGGTAACATACAAAAACAATGCTTACGCAGTGTAAGTAAAACTAGCTTAATTTTGATTTTAAAGTAAAAGTACGTGTTATAAAATGCATAAAGAACAATATTTTGAAGGGAATTTTATAGGTGTTTTTTGAATTATGAACTGTTAAAAAGGTTAGTTATTTAAAAGAGAAGAAAAAAGGTTTTTGTATCTTTTGAATAACACGTAAACTCTACGCCACTCCCTCCATAATATTGTTCTCTATGAATTTCATAATTGGTACTTTTACTCTAAAATTGAAATTAAGCTAGCTAGTTTTACTTATTCTGCGTTAAGGTGTCCACACACTGCCGCGGTAAAATATCGCGTTGTGGTTTTTATAAAAACCGCTGCATGACCGAATTTTACCGCTACCGCTGGCGGTTTTTCAGTTTTTTCATTTTAACATCTATATATATATACATAAAAAGTAAGACATCCGATACGCTCACTCATTCCTCAACGTCTAGATCAAACTATTGGACTGATCGGGCTGAAATTTAGTATACAGATAGCTATTATGACGAAGGTATCCGCTAAGAAAGGCTTTTTGAAAATTCAACCCCAAAGACGCAAAATAGGGGTTTCAGGTATTTTTAGTACGAATGTCTAATATTTTTTATTTTTGTTTATTCATGGGTTACGTTGGTTAATTTGGTTGTCACGGAAAACCGCGTGTGTTTGTATAACTGAATTGATCAATAAATTGTAAAACTTCTATCATTGAATAGAGTTCTTACAGTTATTATTAATACGACATTAGAATATTATGTAAGAATGAACGTCTGTCTGTCTGTCCTTTATAGACTCAGAAACTACTGGACCGATTTCAACGGGGTTTTTCGCAAAATTTTCCGCGTGGTCCGGAGAAGGTTTATAGTTATTGAAATTTCTAAAATTTAACCCCTAAAGAATAGCTGACAGGGATTTTGGTATTTTTTGATATCATTTTTGTTGATTGGGTCACCTTAGTAACAAAGTAAATATTATTATTATTATTATTTTTTTTGATTATGTGGTATCTATGGTCAAAACGGCAATAGGTCAAAAAATCCGGAGACAAAAGTCCGAAAATACAAAATATTCTATTAAATTTTCATTTATAATTTATTATTATTTATTTTATATTGATTGTATTATTATCATTTTGGTTATTTTTCCGTATACCATACGGTATATATACGTGATAGTCAAACAATAGTCAAAAACCATTTAAAATAAATATAAATAAAAATAGTCACAGTTTTTGCTGCTTGGATAACAGCTTGTTCGAAGTCCATGTTCATAATCTGAGAATCGGGATAAAACATTATTTTAAAAAACATGAATTAGAAAAAAATATAATAATATAATATATATATATATGTATAAACATTTTTAAATTTGTATAATAAATATTAGTTATATGCTATTACGTACCTATATAGTATATAGCTGTGGAATAAATTATATAATTATAAATAAAAATTGTTATATGTAAACCAAATAATATTTGTTCAATATTGTACCTTTTTTTTCCAATTTAATATGAAAACGTCTGGGAATATTGAAAAATTACCTTCCTAAAGTACAACTCCAGTCAGATTTCATTACAGAAAAAGTGCTACACTCGTAAATCGGATAAAAATTGCTAGTAGAAAAGTTGTCCACAGAAAAAAAAATATATCAATATAATTGCTAGCGCGATCCTGGCCAAGCCCTGGCTCAAACCGTGTTCGGGCGCAATTTACACGGTTTAGAGCAAAAGAAAAAAAGAAAAAAGTGCACGGCCTGTTTTCACGCACGTGTCCGTTTACTTATGTTACTCAATAAGCAAAACGGTCATCGCCTGTTTTTCTATTCACCTGTCCGTCCACTGAAAAATAATGCCACGGGCTCGATTTGGGGCGCCTAAACGTCACGGACTCGTGGCTAATCGCCAGTGGCGCCGAACCACGTTTTAAGAAGGCGAGACGGTAAAAAGTCGTATAGACCACCACCCTCGTTCGCATAACTAACTCGCATACAACACTCTTAAATAATATTCCATACGTGCCAATTGTATAGAAAATATGGCTCTGGTATCCATCATAGATCCGCCACCGCCCACCTGTTTCGGCGCCACTGCTCATCGCCCGTCGTGCCACCCTATCGGTACGCCACTGAGTATGTCGGTGTGTATTGATAATGGCTGGGTGTCCTCTCGGGATGGACGCGACGGCCGGCTATTGTAGCTCGCAGCGAGCGTTATGTCGACGGGAGGTCTTTCTTTTTTTTTTCTTTTCAAAAATATACGTCATTTGACGTTTACACGGAAAATTAACGGCATTTTTAACGGTGTATTTTTCTCCGTCTCGTCGTGCGTGCATTGTAATAATAATAATACCGAGTCCGGAGCGATAAGACGCGCGGCGACTGGACGTCGCGACACCCAGTCGCCAAAATAATATTGCGACCAGCGTTTTTTCTATTCGAAAATGTCCCGCGGGTTTCTACGATTCGCTACCCCGCCGACCTCCTGGTTCGCAGATTTCCGCTTCTTTTCTGTACGATCGATATAATAATATATTGAACGATATATTATTATTGACGATCATTGACGGTGACCACCAACGTATCAATATTATTGATCAATATAATACAATTGTCATCAAGTCCAGTTCGAGACCAGAGGTCCGCAATCAAATGGTAAAAATCATTAAACTGTTCATTGAATCATTTATTTTCCGATTTATTGGAATATATGATATTATATGACACGCGATATTATAGTTTCATATTGGTAATCAGGAAATAAGAATTCGGTATCGATAAAAAGTACAACCACATGGCTGATAAGATAATAATATGACCGTGGTCTGTGTGATAAGATCAGATACAATTTAAATTACATACTTATTCGTTTTTTTATTTTTATATATTTTTATATTATTAAAATTATGTGTAACCAGCTGTCCCGCGCTCGGCGATGCCCGTGCCAATTTGTCATTCTTTTTACATTTATTCCCGTTTTGCTTTGCCCGTATCTGTATATTGAACGAAAAACATATTAGACGGAAAGTGGTTCAGTGACCCGCCCACTTTTCACTTACCCACCCAGTACGTTACATAGTTTTTTTTTTCATCCACGTGTTGTGAAATTGGCTCATCCTATTTCAAGCCAATAATAGACCTGCACACGTTCTCAGACAGCCTCTTTATTTGGAGTTGTTATAGCATTTTTATTTCTGTTTATTATTTTTTGTTTGTTTTTCATTTCAACCGAGTACTCTAGTGTTTCGTAATTTAAGAAAAACAATTTAATTTTCATACCAATAGTACCCATCTCCTTCTAGGCACTCCCGTGTAATATTAGTATGATATTAGCCGTCGATATTATACGCGACCACTGGAATTTTAGAAGTTACAGGAATTAAAGGAAGTTTTTTTTCCCGAAGCCTCTATTTGTCGGCAAACCGAGATACAAATTAACGTATTATACAGTCCGTAACGCTAGAACGTTTAATCAGTATGAATTTGTTTCCTTAGCATATTTTGACGATTTTCCATTAAAATGCAAATTAAATTGTTTTGGAAATATTTCATGTCAGTGTAGTTAAAGTGGCAACACCATAACTTCGGAGGGTAACTTTATTTACCGAAAATTAAAGGGCGTTCCCGAGAACTACTTTCAGAAAAACCAACAACGAAATGTTTTTCTCTCACACACATATATTCTGTTCATAAAAATATTATACTTATAAGTTATAAGGTTTAAAAATAGACTACACCACCTCCCTTCAAATGTTATCCTACGCACATACCGGTAAAAAAAAAGTAAAACAGAGTCTGATTACGCGTATAAGCTAATAGGCATTTAATTAATTCCAGTTTTTAAAATTTCATTAAAAATGTCTCGGAGACAATAACTAAAGCGTTCCCGGACTTTGGGGACTTAAACTAAAAGGAACTGAACATTTCACTCTAAAACGAAAAGGGGGGGGGGAAATGCACGTAGAGGTCCATAATATAATGGAATATTGTTATATTTATTTTTGTTGTATATTTTATACGCGACCCTGTGCCCTCGGTGTTTGCCCGGAACGACGCTAAATTGTTTGCGATAAAGAGAAAATAACAATAATGATTCCATGTGTGAGGGGACCACAATAAGGCCGCAGCTGAGAAACAGGTGTGGTCGTCGTGTTTGTGTGCCGCTTCGGAAAAAGGGTTTCGGCGCACGGGGTTTTTGGCAGCAGCAGGTCGCACGATATTGGTATACCTATACGACGCTCTTTATAAAATTTTATTGTATTCGCGACTGAATATCGTCGAAATAATAATACACGTGCGTGGCAGGCCGAAAAGGGTCCGAAAAACTGTGTCAATAGGTCCCTCGCGAGAGTCGAAAACCCGTTTCCGCGTTCGTGGCCGACGACCAATGAGAGACACACGCGACAAATGCGCGTATTCATACGGACGTAAACTGTGGGGGCGAGGGGGGGGGGTTGGTCGGCTGAGAGGAATATTGGTAACTGCCCCCTCTATCGAGATTACAAAAGGACCACGCACATCACGATATTTTGTAAAATCGATTTTAGAACATAATATTATTAAAATATAATCTGCCTTGTTTCGGACATTTTGGCCCGGCCGAAATTCTCAAAATTTCGTGTCGCGAGGTTCGTGATGAGTCGTATGCTGGATAGTAAAAACCGTTGAGCGCTGTGTGAAAGTTTTTTTTTTTTTTTGTAAGCGTTTCAAGTTCAAATTTCGATGAAAATCATTAATGTCGCGGCATTTCAATTTTAACCGGATTTGGTTTGTTTTTTTCATTGAGATACCCGCGTTTTTCGGTGCAATTAATAACACGATTTTCGATAACTCTGGCGCGAAAAATGATAATATGATGTCTATAGTCGAAGCGCATCGAGTCGGGGAACAAATTTTCTACGGATAATCGATAGACACCTACCACGTTTTTAAAGATAAGACCGAAAATTAATAAAATTCGGTGTGATAAGATATCGGCAACGCGGCCGGTCGCATATCAATACACCGCACGCGATTTCGAATTATCACCACCCGCGTGGTTTTGCGTAACAATTATTCAGGTTCGATTTTCGATTATTTTCCTCCAAATTTGAATACTGGTATGGAAATACGACTGACGGCATACAGAACATAGTACCTATAAAATATGATAATTAAAGTAAAAAAACATACGTGTACGCCGACGGTATTAATGCACGGCGTCGCACAGACCGCAGTGCAATAAATATGTCAGCGAATTACGAGAATATTCGCAAATTTTTTCACCGGATAATAATAAACTATTAGTCTTGTTTTTGTTAATTTCGGGATTACCTTATTGGCTACAAAACGGACATAATACGACTATAATAAACTATAAATTTACCATTTCCCCGGCCCAGAATCGTTATTTATTTATTTATTTATTTTTTTTTTTTTTTGTACCGCAACGATTTATCGCTGCTTTTAGAGTATACTTATGTATAAAAACTAAATTTCAATTAACCTTCCAAATTTCCCACCTACACATTGAAGTGGCTTATACCCAAGACTGAGCGAAATACCGATGTCCGGCTTTTAAATTATTACGTAGGTTTTATCACTACATTAGACTCTGTAGAAAAACTCGTTTTAAACAGGAAAATGTATACGTTCAAGTTTTTTTTTTTATACGTCAACTACGCGTTGATACTAAAAAAAGAACAAATAGGGAGATATATCTCATTCATGGAACGAGAAAATAAAAAAAAACAACAAAAACCGAGATTTTTTTGAATTTAAATATTAAAAATGTATTATGAGTTCAACAATTTAACTGGACATGATCGTATTGGTATGTTTGACAATAATTGTTACTTACAATCACTATAGATAGTGTTGGTACAGTGATATATATGTGTATTAAAAAAAAATGACAATGAAATATAATATATTACTATGTTTCTCAGTACGGCTAATTATGAAATATAATATGGTTCGTACGCAGACCGAAGATTAAAAAAATAATGACATTATAGTAATGTTTTTTTTTTTTTTTTTTTCAATTTGAAAAACGAAAAAAACGCTGTTCGTAATAATAATTTTCCGAATATAATCGGTACACTGATGTATACGTGAACGGTATTTATGCAAACACCGCAGTCGATTAAATAATACGAAAATAATATTTAATATTCAAAAAGATTTTTTTTTATTTTATAAAAATGAGAAATATCTAAGAAGATCATAAAATATCTACGAAGTAGAGCGAATTTGTTTGACAAACGTCAATAATACAATAATAATAATAATAATAATAATAATAATAATAATAATAGTAATAAATTAAAATAAAAGTTGAATGTTTGTTTGACGAAATAATGTTATTTTTTTTTTTTTTAGTCGTATCAATTTTGAAAAAATAATATATTTTATACTCGATAATAATATTTAATAGGAGTCACAAAAACCGTTCACATGGACATCAACAGACGTCTCTTGATCTCTTTCATCTCGTTCACCTTTTTGGTCAGGTATATGACGCTGATCTGGTTCTCGATGTACTTCTGGCGTTTCGCGTCCCTGGACCTCTTGGCCGCCTCGTTGTTCTTCTGGCGCTTCATCACGTACACGTGGTCCGGACCGCCGCCGCCGAACCGCTTGCCCGGCACCGAACGGCGCATCTTCTCGAAGTTCTTCGGCGGTCCCAAGCTCTCCAAGTACCGTTGTCTGAACATGATGAAATCCGACTGCCTGTAAATGGCCGCTATCTCCTCGGCCATCTCGTCCGGTTCAATGACCGGTTCTTCCTCCAGAGCGCGACGACGCTCGGCCACCTCTTCGGGCGTCCAGTCGGGCGTCACGCAGTCCGACCGGCCGCTGCTGCTGAAGCTTTCGTCGCCGGCGCGCATTCCTCTCTCGTCGACCATGTCGCCGCAATGCGGATGATGCCTGCGCGACAAAAAAAAAAAAAAAAACCATCACATTATTATAATTACACCGTCATAACACGATGGGTAGCGAACGGATGGTCGATTTTTTTTCCCGACCCTCTGCGCTACGTATGGAATCGGGATCGATCCATAACCGATTAAAAACCGAAAATGTTACAAGTTTGCGATGACTACACTTACTCGATATAGCAGCCCGCCCTAGGCATGCCGGAGTGCACGCCGCCGTACTGGAAATGATTGCAATCGGACGCGGAAGACGACGGCGAATCAGACGCGTACAGCAGCGGCGTGCCGACCTGGAACGTGACGGCACCGCCCGCGTACGAGGCCAACTGCTGTTGTTGGAGTTGGATCTGCTGCTGGAGCTGGAAATGGAAATGCTGTTGTTGCTGGAGCTGTAGCTGGTGCTCTTGCTGGAGCTGAAGTTGGTGCTGGTGTTGCAGGAGTTGATGTTGTTGCTGCTGGAGATGGTGATGATACTGCAAGGACGGCGCCGAAGCGTCCTGGAGCAGTGGATACGCGATGGGCACCGGAGCGGTCAGCGCCGACAACGGTGGCAAGAGCGACGGCAACGGTGGCAAAGATGACAGCAACGGGGGTAAAGGCGGCAAGACCGAAGGGAACTGAGCGTCGGCAAAAGCGGGAAATAACATCGGGTTGGTGTACGGGCGAAAGGAAGCGGCCGAGGCGTCCGGCGCGGTGGGCGCGACGCTATGGTCGGCCGGCGAAACGTGGTCCGCGATCAGCGGGGACACTTCGGGCGCGCAGTAGACACGCTGGGCCGGTACGTCCGCGAATTCCGATTCGAAGGCGCGCGCCTTCGAAGCAGGAGGCCGTTCATCGTCGGCGTCCGGGCAAACGTCGATGCCTTTGACGTCGCTGTCATGGGGCGGCTGCTCCGCCGGCACGGCCGCGGACTGGTTCTTTTTCACTGACAGGTCCAGCGGCACGGCCGCGGTTTCGGAGCCGCCGTCCGCGTACACGGTCGGTTTGTCCAACACTTTCGGCGCGTCCTTCTCCGGCTTGTTCAACAATGACAGGTCCATATCGCTAACACTGTGTATCCAATCGTTGGAATTATCGACCTGCAAAACGTCAAAATAATGTAATGCGTCACACTGTCCCGCGGTCATTCGACAAATAGTAATTCGATTGTTCGATTTAACTACGCGTTACATTTCACGCGATACATCGTGCACTTATATTAATTCGTTGAACACGTGGCACACTGAATTGTTATCGATCCCGAGCGTTTTTAATAAACGCGAACAAGTGTTACGATAAAATGCTTCACGAAACGCTCCGCGTAAAGCTCCGTCTTCCATAACGGATGATGCGTGAAAACAAATCGGAAAACCGCGAAAAAGTGCTTTGACAATGTTATGCCCGAACAGTATGCCGATCGTTAACTAGTGAACAGTCGGTTGAAAGCCGAACCAGTCTACAAAATAAATCTAACAGGAGCGCAGGTTCGCATTGTAAAAAAAAAACTATCGGAACAATATTGAATCGCGAAGGTGTGATAAATAACGATTTTGCGTCTGTAGACAAGCTCCGAAAGATCAACGGTGTACACAATCGACACTTTTTGAAATATTTATAAAATACGTATTCCTATGTTATAACAAAACGGTCGATTACCATACAGCTCGCGCCGAAATATTTTATTTTATCTGTTCGCGCTCCGCAGCTTACAATCAATCGCGAAACGACAATCATAATAATTCGTATGATACATGAACGACTTAAACTGCGTGAATCGTGTCGCAATGACGCGTGACGCAGGATAATTCGCGGTGCGCAGTCGAAAACCGCAGGATAAAAACGGATTCGTAATCCATCGTAATTAATTTAGAATCGGCGTATATTGACGATGCCCCCCCTCCCTCCCACACGCGCGTTCGAGTCGCCCCGCGGGCACCGGTCGTACGCGGAACACAACAGCCGGGATCGGGATCCCGTGGGAACAACGCGGAAGGATCGCACGCCCGGGTTCGCCGGGGACGTCGACGGCCATTTTTTCCGGCGGGGAGACGGTAATAATTCGAATGGTTCGGCGATTGGTCGCGGGACACTGGCGATCGTGGCCGAGGGCGCCGGTGAACGAAGCCAATTGGACGACCAAGCGGACTCGTGCGGCGCAAATTTCCCGCGGTCGTTGAAACGTTTAAAACAATTGAAATCGACCGTCTCGTCAGCAATGGTCGTGTATTGCGCCGGGAGACGGCGGCGTATCATTAAACCGATAGAAAATGGCAAATGATAAATGGGTAAACGGTCCCGTTGGTTTGTTTTTTCTCGTCAAAGTCGACGACAATTCGGTATTGCGGAACATTCAATCGCGACGGCGGGCCTCCGCAGTACCGGTCGGTCGGGCGTTGTCGACTTGTCGAGGATTTACCGACGCGTCGTCGTTGCGCGAAATTCGCGAGAGAAACGCGTCGACCGCGACACGACAGAGTAGATAAAACACCACGAAAACAAAAACCGACCGTCACGCCGACGACGCGGGGATGGCAAATCGATTTGCGTCCGTGCGCGCGAAACGACGAAACGATTCTCGGCGATAATCGTCCGCGCGTTTCGAAACGCCGCGATTCGCGTACGGCGTGGCGCGCGCGCGGGCGGATATACGCGAGAACGACTGTGCGGACGGAGGTCTGTCGTTCGCGGCATCGCGACGCGTTGTCGTGTACATTACGATGTTATTACACTTACAGGAATATCCGAACGTCCCGCGGGTTTTCCGTCGGGCGCCCCTTTGAAGGCGTTCTACAATGTTATCCGACGAGACCGGCGAAACACCGTCGCGGTGCGAATCGCGTCCGACGAACAATACGATTTCGCGATGTTTCGCGAGCGCGCGGCTCGTTCGACGGCACGCAAACCGATCGAAATTCGTGAATACGCGCGCGCGGACAACATTATGCCATTTCTGTTGCGCCTACACTCTTGTCGTAGCAGCGCCTTATCGCCGGCAACGTTTAATATTCGTCACGCGCGCAATCGACGTCTGCCGCGCGTCCGTAATCAACGTTTGTCGTACGTATACGTCCGTAATCAGTGTTTGTCGTGCGTATACGTCCGTAATCAGTGTTTGTCGTGCGCATACGTCCGTAATCAATGTTTGGCCGTCCGATAAGCGACACGGCAAATAAAAAAAAAACCGTCCGTACAGGTTCGCGCCGCGCCGGACGGATTGATTTACGGTACAGCGCCGGGCGATCATGCGGTTCATGCGGGCGCGCTCATCATTTCGGAGAGTATTGACTTTTTTTCGGGATCCGTTTTCTGGGACATACGTTACAGGAACGAGCCGTTCTAAAGTTTGCATTATTTTTCGTCGCCCTAATTTTCGAGAGTAAAACGACTATCCACTTTGGATTCTCAAACGACAACCCACATTAAATAGTTCATACATGGATGGGATGTTAGTTGAAACACGTTTTAGTGTTGACATTTTTGATTGCCTTCAAACCACAGACGAGATATTTCACTTTCAAGTTTTGGTTAGACGAGGAGAGTAGCGGTGCGTTATTAACACGCCGTGCGCCGTACCGCCAAACGAATGACACTACTCTCCTTAAACCCAAATTTAAAAGCGGAATAACTCACTCGTTAACGACCTGACAGAAATCAAACATTTTAACACTTGAATTCGCTTTAACACTTAATCTATCCGTGGAATTTTTCATATACGTTGCCGTTTGAAAATCAAAAATAGGTAGTGGTTTTACCCCCCACAAATAAGGGTGACGAAAAATAGCATAAATATAAAATTGTAGAGCAGCTTGTTTCTTAAATGTTATTAAAAACAAATTCCGGAAAAAGCTAATGCTTTCCGGGATAATGAGTGATAACTCACTTAAATGGACCACCTGATACGTTCACCCTGTGTCGATCGGATTGCCGACGGCCATTTGCAATAGGAAATTTTGTACAATAGCATTCGCATTTTCGAAGCGAGTGTTTGACGAACGGAAACTGTACGTTATAGGCGAGACAAAATAGAACGTGACGAGGTAGCTGAACTTGTCGCGATTTCTTCGTCGGTTAGGTCGAAGAAGAAGAAGAAGAAGTAGAGGAGACCGGTACCGAAATCAAACAAAAACGCAATAATACTGATAATATATTTTTTAACGGGAACAGCTAAAACTACTGCCGGCAATCCGTGTGACGTTATCGGCACGCGTCGGGAAAGTCGACTCACCGAGAAATCGCGAAAGCATTACGCATTTTTAATAGCGCGAGCGTATTTTTCATTGAGAGGACGTCTAAACACTCGCGTCTACTGTTTTGCCCGGACTACCCGGCAAAACGCAAAAACAATACGCTTACGCGTATTATAAGTGAAACTGTAGCTAATTTCGATTTTAGATTACAAGTATTTGTTGCGAAATACTGAAATGAAAAGAGAACGATATTTCGTTCTTTAGAGAATCTAATAGGTGTTTTTTTGAATTATAAACTATTGAAAAAGTTACAGTTCCATAAAAAAACTATAAAAAAAAAAAAAAGGTTTTCTGTGCCTCCTTTTATATCGAGATACGGTACGTTTAGAAAAATACAAAAACCCGACGGGGTTCTCTACGAAATATTCTTCTTTGTACATTGCACAATGTAGGTTAGATTAGGTTAGGTTATACTCTAAAATCAAAATCAAGCTAGTTTTACTTGGTTTGCGTTGTTCGGTATAGGTGGACCGAGTCGAATCGTTTTCCTATCCGCGAACAATGTTTTTCTACCGGCCACTCTCGGTCCGATCGAAATACCAGATATTCTATCCGGTCGGCGCATTTAAAGGGTCGGCGTTTTTTTTTTCGATTCTCAACAGCCGCGAAGGTTGGAGGGGGGGAAGGGTTGGTGGAAATCGTCGGAAAAACGGGAACATTATCAAAAACGCATCGTCGTTATTTTCGATTTTGTACCTTCGCCGGTTATTCGGGAATGTTGTTCACGCGGTGTTCGTCTCAAGACGCGGTACGATTTTCAAAAATACAGTGAAACTTCCGTTAACGGTGATGTTTTTTTGGTCCGTCAAGTGTTATCCTTCAATAGGAAACCGCTAAAGGACGGCCACCTTTAAATAACGGTCATTATGTCCGGTATCTTCGGTGATCGTTGTGCGGAAGTTTTACGGTACAATAATACCCCGTCGATTTCCGTGCTATTTACAACCGTCCGAAATTCAAATCGAATACAATATTGTAATATTAAAACTGTATATTATACTGCCGTCGTTATAGCGTTATCAATAAAACGCGACTCAAATAAACACCGCGCTTATCTTGGTTTTTTTTTTTTTTATTCAATATATATTTTAGGTACTTAATAAGTCTATAACACAATTTATATTTAACACGTAATAATATCGATAAGACGAACGGTTGATATCGGTATGCTGTGCCAATAATAATATATAAACAACATGTGCAGCTCGTCGAAATATCGTGTATAGAATGTACCATCGCTCAAGTCATTGCGCGTAATATTATACATTTTATTATCATACGAAACGGGGGAGGGGGGGGGGGGTTAATCGTTTAAACGTAAATAATGAAAAAGGTACGAAAAACCGTCGGTTTTTTTTTGTCCACGGTCCCGGAGCAGCGAGATCGCTTTTAATTCTTCCGTATGCGGTGTAAATTTGGTTACACCGTTAACCATCCCGAAATATAGGTGCTTATAAAAGTGCTATCTAATCTAAAAATAATGCGAAAACGCCTAAAGCTGTACAACAACAATGATAAACAGAAATTTATTGTCGCATTGAAAAATCGAATTTGCCCGAACTGTTCGCATTGTAATACGAACAGATTAACGGTACACGTGAAAACTTTTGAAAAATACCGTAAAACGCGCGCGATAATGATTTATTATTTTTAAACGTCGTATAATCGAAATCGATCGCCGTAAACAATGCGTCGCGCGCCCATAACGGTTCGATCGAATTCGTATACCTACCCCCGGCATAATCTAAACCGGCGAATACGGCCTCGGCCTACGCGAATATTTCGCTCGTGAAGAAAAAAAATAACGTCAAAATCGAACGCTTACCCGGATGATGGCGGCGGTGCAGTTGAGTCTCGGGCTGGACACGGTCGGCGCTGGATGGGACTGCACGGCGGAAATGCGGAACGCGAAATGCGCGAGCGTGGCCGGTGCCGGTGGTCGTCGCTGGAATGCCTACCGTGCCCGGGGGATCGGCGCGGCGGGTATCTCTCCGGCGCGTATCTCCGGGGTACCGGTCCTCTCGACCGAACGCGCCGTGTACAATGGCGGGCGACGGCGATTGGTCGGCCGGCCGCGGGGACGCGGGCGACGGCGGGGCGGAATACGGCCGGGGGTTGCCGCGGCGGAGAAGGTCACGGGCGGCGGCGACACATGTACGTGTCGTCGCACCGCACCGGGCAACGACAATGTTATAAATAATAATAACCTGACCGGGGCCCGGTACGGCGGCGGCGTTGCGATAACAATAAATACGGACGGCCAGCGGCGGCTGTGACCGCCGTTCTAATAACCTAACCGATCGGCAAAAAAAAAAACTACGAAAATGTTTTTCGAGATTTCCGGGTGGCACAGTATGAGCAAAGCGGACGGCTCCGGTTCCAGCGAGACTTCAACAATTATTTCATTATTGTAGTTGCCGGGCCGTTACACGTTATTTCCGATTGTGATTCGAACATTTCGAGTGTACCGATTATTAAAACCGGTGATGAAATTTTTGTGTCGTCGGGATCAAAGCCAATCGTGGAACATGATTTCCCTAGAGTTCTCTAACAATGTACTCTTTACTTATATTATGCCTCCGGATCGTTTTTCGCGCGCGAATTCGTTTTCTCTCGTCCGCAGCCCGACGAATCGTTGTCCCTGCTCCGCGGCGTCGGCTTCCCCCCCCCCCCCCCCCCCCNCCCCTCCCTCCCCGCCGGTACCGATTGTTGGGTCGACACGCGGTTTTTTAAGTACGTCTCTGACCGCGGGGAAGATGGACACGGGCGTATTTCGACCTAAACGAAACCTAACCTAACCGATTATTATTTTTTTTTTTCTACACGATTTCGTCTAGTGTAATTTTCGTCCGTTTATCGTGAAAAATAGTGGGGGGGGGGGGTAGATAAATGATTAATACGTTATAGTAAATAACGGATGCGCATTACGCGATCTATTCAACGATAATGATTATTGCAGGCATACGTTTTAATAGCATTTAATATACAATACATTGCAGGGAGGGGACAACGAAGAAAATGATTTGCGATAAAATAATGGATGAGTAATGGTTCTCGATAGCCGATATGAAACGACAATAAATTCGACTTGATCGCGATACGTTATTATTGTTTTATCTATATTTTTGTTATTATTATGATTGTCGATAGATAATATGATTTTGCCTTTATCCGTCCGGTAGGTATATTTTCGTAGTAGAAAATCGCTGATGCCGTGACGCAAAACATCGCGAACATCGCAAAATGTTATTAAATATATATTACGAGTTTTGTAAAGATCGAATTACACAGGCCAATATTAAATGGAGTCGTACATCGAAGTCGCTTACTTCATACGGCTGTGTACAAGTGAAGTTTTTTTGAAAACCAGTTATTTTATTGATATGATTTTTTTTTTCGATTTTCATACTTTTATTATATTGCAATACCGCCAAGTCTAAAGAGTAATACCTATATAGAGTATGCTTAATATCGGGGTCGTGGGTTCGGGACTAAAAGGGAAAAATGGGTGAACGTAATAATATGCGAGAATATATACAAATAGAGGAAGAAAAAAGATCTCTAATGGGAAATGGAATGTTGAGCTTAATAATCGCTAATCGTGTAACTACTTTCCTTCTGATGTTCGGAGGAGGTTTCGGAGTGAATTAGTGATGAGATCAATAAAATAACGAATACATTATTAATTATTATTGTTTAACCGGGTCAAGGTGGTAAAACCACGGCTGATATCTGTAAATGTTCTCGCATTTACATGGAATTGGTGGACGGTAATTTACAATTCAAATAAAACAAAATAATATTCCAATATTTAAGTATTCCGAAATTGCGTGCACTTGCGATAACAAAAATGTTAATATTTAAATCAGGACGACAAAAAAAAAAAAAAGGTCGAACCATTAAAACAAATGTTTCGTGAAATTAAACACTATAGCAATTAGCTACTGAAAGCCGGAAGAGAATTATTCTAAAGAGATTTACGGAAAAGGTTGGCGGAGCGTATTTGTTTTTACGGGGGTCTCTAGATGGTAATATGCTATGCAAAAGCCGTTATATTTTATTTGAATTTAGTATGGAAATAATTACGAGGACGCCTAGTGTAGGAGTGTGACGATTGTGATGCCATTTATAGACGTCGTATACATCTTGTTTTTTATTCTACTCGTATTGAAATATTTCTAATGAAAGTAATACATGTGATCCTTTTCGAACAACGAAAAAACCCGTATTATTTGTGAGCTTTCAACGGTCCCGTTAGCGTTCGCCTGGGTGACGATAGAAGATATTAAATAATAATGCAATTATATTTATTGGGGTGTTGTATGAATAAAAATTATAGGAATACTCAGAGTACGACTGCGCTCGGCAGTGTCCTCGAAAAGCTGAAGCGGATATCGTAAATTTCTACTATATTTGACCAATTTTAAAATATTTTGTGAAGAATTTACAATGTGTATCCTTCTCTCCGTTATATTTATTAAATTATTCAATTTTTAAATAGAGAATACCGAGTACTCGGCCGCTTTTGAAACTTTTAGTCACACTGTTATACTAATATAAATAATAAATTGTACATAGATATGTTGTGCGAGCATAACATCATACTCGGTATCCCATACCAAGAATCTTACTAATTCGAAATTTACCAAGGTTAAAAAAATATTGTTCTCGTATCAAGTAAACCAATTATATAGTATTACAAAAAATGGAAAGTACCTAGAAAAAAAATAAAAAAAAAAAAAAAAATACCTACATTGTCATTGTCGGGATAAATTTTTCGTGTTATGAAAAATAAATTAATTTAGAATATAAGATGATTTAATTTTTCGACTGAGCTATTAGGAAAAGTTAATTCATATTTCAATACTATAATAAAAAAAGCCGAGTAGTTTAGCACGATGGGTAACTCACTTTTGTAGATGGGAAGTTGGAAGGTATGATGTTTAGGGGCGTTTAATGAATATATGAAACGATAAACCATTACTAACGAAAAAACGATTCTGAGCAGAGTTCAGTTGATTGTGTTGCTTTGTCAATATTATATATGCCATATTATGGTAAATAATTGCATAGACATTAAACATTTCCTTTAATAATATTCGTTAAATATTGTACCTATTTTCCCATTCTCGTTTTCGTGAAAATCAAAAAAACGACCTCTTCAAAGTACCACTCCCAGTCAGATTTCCTTTCAAAAAAGTGGTACACTTGTAAGGATAGAATTTTTTTAATATTTCGGGTAGGAAAGTTATTCGCAGATTAAAAAAAAATATCATTATTGTAAGCTTCTTCACTCCATTTAGAATCTAAAATAAAAGTGATGGATGATTTTCAAATTAAATATAATTTAAAAACCATGTGCAATTTAATCAAATAAGTACAAAATGTTAATAATATAATATTATAAGTAGACAAATACATATTATTAAACAGCGCAAGAGAAAATGATTTTTCCCATAACGTTTATTGTGTTGTTCCAAAGCGATACACTAATATAATTTATCTACAAAAAATAAAGTATTTTGTTCTCATTTCTGCGTGTTCAGTTGATCCGCATGTTTACGTTTCTGCGTGTACAGTTACCCTACGTGATAATTTTTGCAAAACTGTTGAAAATTTCATTGAGGAATATTTCGTTTTTATTTTTATTGTTTGTATACATTTTGGCTGTGTTTAAAGAATAATAATGAGCAAAAATAATTCATTTATTCACTTACTTTAATGTTTACGTATGACGTTCGTTCTGTGTAGCTGATGTAGGTTTTTTTGTAAAATTGGTTTTCTTTTTAGGCATGCACGCGAATTATAATTTTACTCACTAAACAGTACTAATAGACATTCTTTAGCGTTTAAAAAAAAACCGATCTGAATGCTGACGTAAATCTTTACACACGACACTGCTTCATTCGATGAACAGCTTGCCATTTTAAACTCTGAGTGTAGAGCAGAATGTATTGATTTTACAAAGATGATTTTTTTTTTTTTTTTTATGTTAACACTTTTTCTACCCAAAATCTTACTCCGGTGTATACGATGTAGACCTTTTTCTAAAAGGAAATCTGACTGGGAAGGTACTTTATAGAGGTAATTTTCGATTTTCCCAGGAGTTTTCTCAACGAATGCGAAAAACGGGGAAAAAAATGAAAAAACGTAAAAAAAAAAAAATGGGAAAATCGGTACAATATTAAACAAATATTATTAAAGAAAATATATAACGTCTATTTAATTATTTTACTATAATATGACATTTATATTGTTGACAAAACATCACTATCAACAGAACTCCGCTCAGCATCGTTTTTAGTAAGCAATGATTTATCTTTACTTACAGAAACAAATTAATTTCCCCTCTATATCTTACCTTCCCAACTTCTCATCAACAACAGTGACTGCATTCACCGTACGAAGTATGTCCGTATTTCTTTTTCTATTTATTTAAATATTACCTATATATTATTTTTTTGATTTTTAATTTTCTAATAACAAACGTAGGTAAACCTTTACAATACAATTTTTCTTAGTTCATTAGTTTTAGTTTGTATTTTCCTAAATAATCACGTGAAATTACTATCTAGCTACGACTACGACTAGACGCCGTGGTTCTAAACTTCACATTTTGAACTGCTTTCAAGCCGACCTTGAATTCGGAATGTAATACTACGGATCCCTCTGGAACGCTGAATGCCTCAAACCTAATATTAAGTACGTAACTGTAAAAGACCCCTTAGTGGGCCTACGTGTCGGTACCGATCGAAGATAATCCGTTAATAATGAAGTTACATTGATCGAAATATTGTATAAAGATTATAAAGGTATTCGAGGGGCGGCGGCGGCGGCGGCGTCATCAAAAGGTATGATCACTTCCTATTTTATATGACCCGTCTAAAAATGTTTTGGTTGTAAAAAAAACACATTATGGATCTCTTTCGAACAACGAATGTCTTCGTTATATTTATTAAACGGTGCATTTCTTTAAAAATAAAATAAAAAGAAAATAAATAAATAAAAAGAAAACATCAAGTAGGTACTAGACCGTTTTCGAATCATTTAGTCACACTCTTGGAAACATATCCTAAATAATTCTATACGTGTTTACAATGCTGGGTGAGCAGCACATAACATTACAATTCAATAACTAATACGGAGACATGGGTCGTGCCGCCGCATATTTACCTTCCATATTTTATGTCAGGGGTAGCATTGGGACCGTGCGCTGCAACAGCCTCGAGTTGGTATTTTAAAAGTAACAAAGAATAATTTTGGTTCAATAATTTTCAACCGAAATTTCACATAGGTTCTCAATATAGACGCGTTAGCATGAAACGGTTATAAATATTTGGAAATAATTAAAATATAACTGCTTGCCAATGCTTGATTTATTTGAAAAAAATCGACCATTTTCGAATATTTTTTTCAAGTATCATTTTCGGCTACACTAAGTTTATTTTTTAAAATTTATTTTTTCGATTGTTTTAATAGTTAATTAAAATGTTTAAATTACCTGTCTAAAATCACAGTATCTCAATATTACTACATTGTATTATTAGACCAAACAGAAATACTTGAAATTTTTTTTCGCGAGAATGACAATATTGTGGTGTAGGAAAGATAGATGCAATCAATTAAAAAATATATAATTTCTTTGACATGTTTTTAGTATTTTTATTATCATATAATATATTTTCTCAATAAAAAAAAAATAACCTCCAATTTTACCTATAGTTTTACATGAACATTTTTTTGTTTTTCTCGGTAAAATATGAATAATTCCAATGTACGAAAAAAAAAACCAATTTAATAATAATTACACGATGACGATGACATAACAGTAGGTTATAATGTAAATGTTTGTAATGTGACTCTATGTTGGTGTTAAAAAAACAAAAATTGTTTCTACGTACCGAAATTTGCCATAAAAATTCAATACGCAATATTTATTCATTTTTTAATATATAAAATACAATAATTATTATTAGTTACATTAAGAAATATTGGTACGTCGGTAAAATTATACATAAATCATACATTCTCTCTCACAAAAAAAAAAAAAAAAAAAAAAAACAAAACAATTGAAAACATTCAATTACCTACTTAACTTTACAATATTATGTCTAATACTAAAATTATTACTTATTTATTATTATTATATCTACTGTAGTATTATCCAAAATTCGAAAGTGAACTATTTTTTCCGTAATCAAGTATGTTTTTAATTCATTACATACAGTATTAAAAATTAATAAAGTGCACTGGGAAAATATTATTATTATTTTTTTTTTTTTTTTTTTGTTTAATTGACATGCCATTATTATATTACCTACTACATATTCGTATGTTACGCGTGGTAAAAGTTGTATGTATAATATATTTATATATATATATGTGTGTGTATTTTTTTTTCATGTTTATGTTTTTATCGCATTTAGAGCGGTCCTTATCGTGGACAGCGGAATTTTTTTTTTCAATTTTGAACAGTCCATTCTTAAAATTTGTTGAAAACTATAAAAAGTTATTTGTGTTAAGTTCCATATGAACATTGGTCAACTCCAATACGTTCTTCAAGGGGGTTAAAATTCCAGAGCATTTTTTTTTTTTTAAATTTAATTTCCTATAATAATTTTTACTTGTACATTTTTCACTAAATGACTTATTTGCCCACAAAATAACAAAAAGAGTTTTAAACTCTTTTTAACCTTTTTTTTAGGTGAATAGGCCTGTTTAATAAAACAAAGCACAAGTAACAACGTTAAAGGTCAGTTCTCATAATGTCCGGTAAGTGCTATAATCAATACTTAATGCAATATTGTTAGAATCGACTTAGGATTGACCAATTATTACGAAACTTTACACATTACACAATTGTTCTTGTTTTGTTTGTTTATAGTTTTGAACAAATCCCCGGACTAATCAGATTAAATTAAAAAATGTATACGTATAAAATATAAAACCCTCCCAAAGTCAAGTATTATAATAAAAAGATATTCGCATTTCTTGTACAAAACAATAAATAATAAATTAATATACATATACCTAGGTACCTACCTATATAATCGATAAACTTATAATATATATATATTATTATTACTTACATAACAAACTCGTGAATTATTTTCTATAAAAAATTTGACTAGATTTTAACGCTATGACCGTGGGCGTCCATTATAGGGAAGGTGGCTATGGGGGGCTATGTGCATTTATCTACAGTTTAACAAAAAAATGGTCAATGTCGTTAAAAAATAAATAGAATTAAAAAAAAAAAATACTTTGTCCGGATCCCTAAATTTTTGAACACGAACGCCCTTGTCTATAAAATTATATTTTACATTACATATATATATTTAAAAAAAAAAAAATATGTTTAAAATATTTAAGGAGAATGGTGATTATGCATATATTAGTCGATTCAGATCTAAAATCCAAAAAAATTGTAATAATTGATTTGACGAAATTCAATTTTTAAAACACATTAAGATCCTTTGGGTTCTTTATTAGGATATGTTGGATTATTATAGTTTAATTATTTCATTGGAGATAAATAAATTTAATTATAGATTTTATGTTTTAAAAAAATGTATACAAAGTATTTTGCCTTTTAACTATGATAAAGAGAATTAACATTCAAAAAAATAATTCCAATGTATTCTCAAGAAACCAAAAGAAACGTAATAAATTAAATTCAAAATTGATCATTCTATCAGACGAAAATTCTTAAAGTTTTGTCTGGCTTTTCGGTCTAAAATTTCATATTTGTCAGTAAAAAAAACCATACTCCCACTCCTTTTAACGGGTATCATATCGTAGATTAGTGGAAAATTTGTATCATTTAGGTGGTCATGTAAATAAAATATCATATTTTTCAAAATTTGAGAAACTTTAGAAAACATTTTAGACAAATTTAGAGATACCAATTTTCATTTTACCGGCCAGCCACCAACGTGAGTGCATGCAGTATTTAGGATTTTTTTTTGAAAATCCTATGATACGGATTGAGCATATTAATATTTTTTTTTTTTTCAAGGATAAGAATACAATTCCAATATTTAAAGTTAACGGTAATCTTTCACGGGTGCGCTCTATAGTATATACATTATAGATAATATTTAATAATATCATCTAAAAACTATAATAAATAATATTAAAACGATTTTTTGGCTCCAATTTATACGTTTAAATTAAATTAAAAAAAAAAATCAATATCATTATTGAGACTTAAAAAAGTAAAAAAAAAAAAAAAAACGCCGTACTTTTTACGTTTTTCTTCTTTCCTTTTTTTTTTTTTTTTTGCCGGTAGATACATCGACACACAAACGAAAAACAAAAACGAAAAATAATAAGAAATTAATAAATAATATTCGCGTAACAAATTTATTAACATTTTTATACGATCGCCGGGCGGGAATCGCGGGCGCACCGCGCAAAACGTAATGATGCCGCCGCGTTATTCCCGACCCGTTCCCTACCGTCACGGCGAGAACACCCGGAGACTGCGCAGCAGTTTGGCCAGCACATTGGCCAAACCTTCGGCGTGCCTGGTGAGCGTCTCGGTGCACACGTCCGTGTCAATCAGGAGCCCGTGGAACGTGTGTAGCACGTCGGTCACCTTGAGTATGAGGTTCCGGGTCTGCAGCGGCGACGACGTGTGCTTGGTCATGTTGCCACTGAGCACCGTCATCCGGCGCAGTTGCGTTACGCACTGCGATAGGTTCGTCTGGAACTCGGGGCTTTTCGGGTTCATGTAGCACCGGATCAGGATTTTCGAGGACGTCACCAGCTGCCTGGCTTCTTGGCACAGTATGTCCTTGGCTTCCTGCAACCGTGAAAACCGTATATTATATATATATGTATATGTATATATAAACACTAAACAGTGTGGTTAGACTAGAACTTCGGCGCAAGTATTGAAGTCGGAAGGGACAAAATGATAGGGTCGGGTCTACTGCACGCGTCGCGATACAGAACCAATCAAAGATAAATTCCAAGTATTTAAATCATTCTACCTACCACTCTTTTTCAATTTTCGCTCATATTCGAAAAAACGGGACATTCTAAAGGCGTATGCCGGGTACGCCACGACGAAGCAAAGTATACATTTTATATAGAAGGACACGTCCAAGAAAAATGCTATAATATTGCACGAAAAGCCGAATCGAGACGGTAGATATGATTTATGGTTAAGGACAATTACGTACAAAGATTCAAAGGAAATGAGTTATGAGGAAATAAAGGAGGCACGGAGATCTGCAGCAGAGGCCCAATGAAAAAATAATGTTAATTTTTTGAAGTAGGCAGTATAAGTATATTCACTACGTCATAATAATTTTATGCACTTGATAATATTTTGAAGTAAATAAATCAAATTTGTCGACGAATAACCAAGCCGAGTTCATAAACATTATTGGAACTCGTTAAATTAGACGGCGACCAGAAAAATACGAATGATCCGTAGGAAAACACATATTTGGGCTAATTGCAACAAATTGGTCGTGTTTTTTCCCATTCTAAAAAAGTTCAATTATATATAAAGTTTACGACTATATAATTTCGTATCGTAGTTACTATTTAGAATTGAATTTATTTAGAGTTCAAAATTACCGGGGAATTAACATTTTTGGTAAAATTGTTTTCGTACTCGGTAGTTTATCCTGTTTGCAGCAATTAAAAAAATTCGGTAAACCTTTCCGGTGTCGTTGTTTTGGAACATATTTGAGAAAAAAAAAAATCTCGTAAAAATCAGTAACCAATTTTTACCAATTCTTCTCGTGCCGTTAAATTTTTTTTTTTTTGGCACCTATTCCCTACACGCGTTTTTCGGTCTGTCAAAAAAAAAGTCCATCGTCGGCCAATAAACTGTTTGGCCGGTTTCCAAAATTTCACGATACCCGTGTAAATTCCAGATATATTATATTCACACCTTTTACATTGCAATACGTCCAAATACTTGAACCGACAAAAATATATCGAATTCGAGTTTTTCTATGTCAGTGCGTATTGTTGACTTTTCCCTGAGAATAGAGACACTATCGCAAATTATTGTACTCCGGACCAAACGAATTCAAACGCGAGAATTAGACTTATGTTTTATAAGTGGATTGATAAATGATAAAAATCGGATTGAATTTCAACATGAATTTTAACACACTGTTGAAGGTGGAGAATATTTTTTTATATGGCTTTGAACACTCTTACAGACTCCTCAAATGACGGCAAGGGCCGTATGCAATGTTGCATATGCACGGGAATAGTATATTGAAGATGTACAAGCCTTTCGGTAGTTTCGACTTTCAACCACCAGTCCCTACCGCTTTCATGCAAACATTTCGCCATTTTATGTTCACGGAGTTTTTTGATTATAATATAATATTATCATTATTTTCGGTTTTCGTTGGTGAAAAATTTATCACAGGTATCGTATTGCTATATATTATATAAATCAAAAGTTATAGTCTGTAGGTATAAGATTTCGATTGACTTTTAAAAAAAGTGAAAAGAAAACGAGATCGATTTCCGGTGTGAAACAACCCCCTTGGGTTAGATTAAGTCGGCCATGTTGCAAAGCCGGGAAATATAACCGACGCGTTGTTTAACTCGATCAACTCTTTTTCGCGGTCGTCACGTAAAATGTCCGGCGTCGGTACGCGTTCATTATATTATTTAAATAAGATGCCGGAATACCTAAATCACGAAGACGTTATTTTTAAAATCAAACGTAGTTTTTAAACGGACATCTTGCAAACAAACGAACACTTTATAAAATTCAGATTTATTAGCAGTTAATATTATAATTGGATGGCTCGTCGGATTCGTTTCGTGTTGGGAAAATGTTGACCTAATTTACCGCCGAGGATTTTTAAAATTCCGTTTGCACGAGGAATTGCAATTTTTAAACTATTTTGACGTAACATTTTGGAATTATCAATTTTTCTGGAACATTGTCTTTGACTTAACATTTATACAACAATATCTACTACTTTTCACTTAATCTTACGTTTTAAACACCAAACGAAAGTCAATTGACGTTTTCCAGTAATATAGCGGATTCTAGTGGCGGATTCTGAATTTTAACTGGCCCGGTACGTTTTCGCTTCACCCGCCCAAAACAACATAAATGCAAACAATTTAAGGGAAATGAAGTGAAATTAAAAAATCATAACGGCCGTTATCATGCGCACGCCGCACGGTTGAATCTACAACCGTGATCGTGCGCTATATATCGGAATTTTGGTTGGGCGTTTGTATTTTGGTCGTCTAGTTTATATTATCCAATTACCAAAATAGTTGTCTTTACTCAAAGATAATAAGTAAATAAAATTAAATAATTTCTTTGTTATCTATGTCTTTACTCGATTTGTTCTGTGCCTACTATACTGTGAGTATATTTCGCGGTCCAAAGGTAGGCTACGCCCACTACACATATGATGTGTTATCTCACGACACGACACATTTAACCTAATCATAGTACGTCTGCAGGCTATCTTATTATCTTAAATCGTGATTATTTTTCTTCTCATTATTAAAGACGTATGTACAATACGTCATAGGTAATAAAAAATATTTTTTTCGAAAAATAAAAAAGAACTATTTTAAGTATAAAATCAGTTTTATGAGATGATAGAATCATGACCGGGCTACGGCCCACCGGGAAACTTCCCTGCCTCCCGGTGGCACAATCCGCCCTTGTACTGCAACCGAGTTTTAGTGCTCACCTGGAATTTTGTTTCGTCTAGTTGTGCACCACTTCCTTGGGCTTGAGCCGCGTTACATTGATCGCTGAATTCGTTGAGTCTGCCGATCAGTTCGTTGATCACGGCCAACGCGTCCCTGTGCGTCGAATAACTGCAACCGTTTCGCATCATAGTATCCTAAAAAAAAAAAAAACACAAAAACCGGTTAATTCAATGAATCGTATTCTTCGGAGCTTCACGAAAAAACTACAAAATCCAATTTCGTCGTCTAGTTAATCGCTAAAAATAATTCTTTCGACGGGTCGTGTTTTGAGCTTATTGGCGACATCATGATAATGATAGCGGGGAACATCTAAATTGTGGTTATACCTGCAAGGGCATGGGTGGCAACGGGGGTTTCGTCGACAGCGTGGAGTCTATCCTCGGCGGCACTTTGGGCTTGACGCGGGGAAGAGTCATGTTTTGGGCCCGAGTCGGCAAACACGGGGGCTGACCGTCCGGACTCCGTTGCCTAGGCCTGGAACAGCACGAGAAGCCCGGTAAAGTCTTTTCGTTCGTGGCGCTCGGACCGTCCGGCGTCGTCGCTGCGCTCACGGACACGGGGATGATCTTTTTGTTCCGGTCCCCGGTACCGGTCTCGGGTTTCGGTTGATTTTCGACGGAGGATGTGGCGGCGACAGTGGCTTTCGGAGGCGGCGGCGGTATGATAAACGACGATATTTCTTCCGACGTCAGAACGTTGGCATGCACCGCTTCCGGCAGACCATTGCTGGTCTGCGGCGGCGGCGGTATGGTCATCGTGGCCAAAAATGATTCCAGGTCCAGGCTCATCAGGTTCGTATTGTTTTTGAACCCGTGGTCCAGCACGGAATCTATATAGATACGGACAAAAATTGTAATATTGTAAAAAACAGCGTGTTGATGCCGAAGTCCTATATAGATTATGATGTCCGTCTTAGGAGCGTACCTAAAAATCTGTCGGTATTCTGCTCCGGGTGATCGTAGTCGGCGAAAAGCGTAGGCGGTAAACTGCACTGACTGTTGGTGGTACTCGACGAGCCGCTGCCGTTGCTGCTGCAGGTCTGGTTGATTTTCGCTTCTTCTACGGGCGGCGGTATTAACGTCAGATCGATTAAATCCGGTTCTAAATACAGACTACTCCTAGGCAACGACCTGTTGTCTTCTTGCAGGTTTTTCCACAGTTCCTATAGTTTTAATCCGATTTTTGAAGTACTTTATACCTACTCCGAGAATGCGTATTTAATATATGAACACTAACCTGAAGGGCTTCGTGACCAGAACCGGTAGCCAAGCCTTCTGGGCTGTGCAAGCCGAAACTGATGTTGGAGTCCCTGTTAGAATTCCGGCCGCGGTGCGAAGGACTGGTCGACGGCGTGTTTATCGATTCGGTATCGCTCTCCAGGTCTCCCAAATTCAGAGCTTGCACCGCAGCGGTTATACTGTCCTCGGTGCCTTTCTATATTAAACAAACAGAGATTATTATACTTATACTAAATTAAAGATTCTAAATGAAACTAAACATTATAGGAATAAATTGGTTTTTGAAATAAATGTGCCTTTATTTTGATTTTTGTTGTTAAGACTTGCAGCAGGGGTAAGCAATTTTGTTTAGTCACTGTATTTCGATACAATTATTTGTACATTTTAATTAATAGTAGTGGGGGAATAGGCTCTTATAGAGGGGGAGGGGCATAATACTTAACGAGAGTTACTTAAAATTGTCGAGTTCTTGTATGATTCATAGATTCGTTAACTACCATCACGTACTTGAGCTAGTAACAACAGCGAATCGCTGTGTTTGAGTTGACCCGGATTGGTTGGCGGTGGCGGTAACGAAACGGAACCGTCCGACGATATGTGTGAACCGTCCGAGTCGCTGGATTCCCGTTGATGTTGACGGTTTAGATATTGTTCCGAGTTTTCCACCAACTCTTGCATCTCGGCCACCCTCCGCAGCACTTCGTCGTTGTGACTCTCCACGAAGCCACTGCTGTTATTTTGAAGATGATGGTGATGGTGGTGATGATGATGATGGTTATCACTTTCCAAAATTTCCATTGACACCACGCTCTGAACGTCGATGCCGACCGCGGCTTTATCTTTGTTGACGACATCACCGTTGGCCGGATTATTGTACCCGAGATGACCGTTTTGATGTTTTTTCAACGACCTGTTGAATACCAAAAAAAAAAAAAAAGATTATTATTTATTTTGTAAATACATTGATATTCCTTAAAAAAAAATATTAATTTACATCGTGTTCATGTTGTTATCGACATTTCCGTTTTGCATGCTGGTCCATATCGTTCGGTTTAACGATCCGTAATCGTTGGGTTTGAGCTGAAATAAATATTATTACGAAGCGGTAAGTAATTATAAAATCAACAATTTGCTTTATATTATTAAATTAGATATTTTTTTTGTCCAAATACCATTTCATGTTTGAATGGAGTGTACATCGGACAAAACGCGAAATTCGTCAATTTTTCTTGTTCTTGGGCGAATACGGTCGATGACCCGTAACTCCAGAGCGACGGTTTCACAATATGATGTGAATAATATTGCGGCGCTAAAATACAGAACATGGAAACGAAATAAAGTATTTGTATATAATAGGTATAAATATATACAAAAAAACATTTTTAAGCGTACCGCTGTCCAAGTGTAACGTATCGCCTTCTCTGTCTATTGGCAAATTCATGGTCATCAAAAGTTTGAAATAACCTTTTAAAACTAGTATGAATTCGTCGGTATCGCGATCTTCCATACAAAAACTTACTTCCTATAAAGAGAAACAATACGACATTCTATGTAGTGCTCGATAGCAACACACTAATTTGTTTTAAACATTATTGCACAACAGTACAGCTATTGTACATATTAAATTTACCTTTTGTAGCGTGTTTTGTAGATATAACGTCACCGTACTTGAAATTTGATCCTCTTTTTGTACTTTTACTAGCGTTACTTGTTCGATATCCGCCAGCGGTACCGGCTGCGAGGAAAATCAATATTATAAATAGGTAGGTAATACAACATTGTTGCAGAATGTATTCAAAAGACTAAAACGTTCAAAAGTTTTACTGTCTTTTTTTTCCCCCCCATCTATAATCTTTTTTGCTACTTTACACGTGAATTATAATATAGTAGGTACTATATAAAGGAGAAAAGTTTGATTTCGTTATACGTTATTTTGTATCAACCGTTTCGTCGAACACGACGACAATGACAAAACAATTATATTTTAAAAATAAAATTGCCCGCAGGGCGTTTCTTGATTTATAAATAATTTAAAAATGCACGTTTTTGTGTACGAACATAAAAAAAAAAAAAAAAAAAAACTTAACATATATGGTAATCCCGCAGAGTGGAATAAAATAATCTATAACACTCACCATACTGTTACGCAATCCCACGATTTGACTTATTCCCATTTTGGGACTGACCAAAATCACCGTTTCCAAATTACAATCCTGTGTGCGTGTAACATAAAGTCATCAATTATTCCATAGATATCGTCATCACGATTTTATAAAATATAATACATAATGTATTTGAAATTTAATTCACGTTGTATAATACTTACACGGACATTGGTGGAGAAACATTTGGCCCCGTAACTGGGCAGTTCGGAAATTATGGTCAAATAGTAAAGTTTCGCTTGCAACGCCGTAAGCGTTTTGTAATTGGTACCCGTCATCGTTTGGTTGAGCTTCAACAGATGCGTGAGCAGTTTACGCAATTCTTTCCGCTTCATTGTTTCCATCAGCGAAACGGGAACAAACTTTTCTAATCCGAATTCTCGTCTATAAACAAAATATAATAATATATACGTAGTAAGTATGTACAGAATAACTATCGGGTTTCAATAATATTGTATAAAACTTTTTCGTTTTCGTTGTGCACGCATACTCGATTGCTTTGACGGTGACTTTACAGTAGGGAATATTGTTGGCCATGGCGTGTTGGTGGATATGTAACGCGGCCAATCGCAGAGCGATGTCGTACTTGAGTTCGGGAGCATAGCGTTCTTGGACCACGTCGTTACAACACTTAAAAAACAACAACCCGAAAAACGTTAGTCAAGAGAAATATAATATTGTTTGCAAAGGAAAAAGCAGCAGCATGAGTTACGTTCCTAGAATCAAATTTTCCCCAACCTACTTTGTACAGTAGAAGTGTATTTTCTTACTTTTCTTTGTAAAACACGAATCGAATACTGTATTAGTACAATACGAGTACTTTACTATGCTAAAATTTTACTACTTCAAAAAAAAAAGATGACATTTTATCATATAAATGGCAGGGTGGGGTTTAAAAATCGAAATCCCAAAAGGAACATGATTGATAATAATACCATGAATATACAAAATTCCGTCCTACTGATTTTATTTTAGGAGTCTCTAGGAGTGTACAAAGCTAAACAAATACCTTCAGCCCACAGTATGATTATTGAAATCTAACCCAATTTTTAACATTTTAATTCGCCTACAAAAAACCTTTAATTCCCGAGTTTGAGCTCATTTGGTTTAGAGGAAGCCGCTAGAAGTGTACAAAAGTATCGGGGGAAAATATTTAGTGCCTGTTATATTAAATAACATAACAAACATAATACAGCGAAATAGTATTTATTTTCGGGAAAAATTTGACAAAACAAAACTCCCAATTCACTCACTTGTAAGTATAAATACTCGAACGCGTTCAGATCTTTTTGGGCTAGATCGCAAGCGTCTCTGGGCACGAACGCCACCCGAAACAAACACCTGAGATTGTGGGAACCTGGCCTAGATGCGACCTTGAGGTGGAGAGGAAAAAACAAAAAAAAATTAAATAATATTATAACATTACGAGAATTAATAATAACGCTATAGTACCCTGGCCAAAGTGTGTTCGGGGTCCAACAGTGTCAACTTGTGACGGCGGAGGCTTTTCACTTGTTCCAGGACTAACGCAAAGTGTTCGCCCGCCTTGATGCACAGTTTGTTTTGTAACGAGGCCACGACGTCCTTGACTTTGGTCGTCGAGTCGTATTTGAACGATTTGGTCTGTCCATTTTCCAAGAAGACTTTGAGCACATTCGGCAACAACGCGATGTTCGGATCGCCTCCACTGAAAGCGGATACCTGCAACACACACATACGGTATTTAATAGAAAAAAAAAAGAACTAATACGAGTGTGCTATTGTTGTATGCAGAAATTTTTCCGTAAATTTATCATATGTTTTAACCAATTATTAAGAAAAATCCGAAAAGAAAAGAAAAACACAAACTCCTCAAATGCGCTTATACTAGAAAAAAATTTACATTTAATAAAGACTCTACACTCGGAAAAATCGGAGCAAGATTTCTGGTGGAAAAGTCGTTTACAAAAAGAAAATAAAAAAAAAAAATAAAACATCATAGCGAAAACAATACATTCCTCGAATCGTTCAGTATCTGAAATGAAAACCGTATTGTTTTTTCGGATTTCCGCGAAAATAACGCAAAACACGAAACCATTTGTTTCGGTCTCTCTCTCTCTCTCTCTCTCTCTCTCTCTCTTTATACATATATATACACGTATCTCGCGTATGTATACACACGGGGCTATTTGTCGTCCGTATAAATAACACATGACTGCACGCACACCCGACCGATTAAAACGAAACGACCGGCACAGCCCGCGCGGAGAGCAATCGACAAATAATTGCATTTTAACAATTCGAAATAACTCACCGGACATAACGGCGAACCGTTTACGAGGACTCCTTCAGCGAAACGTACTCTTGACGGATTCGATTTGAGTTTGGCTTTTTTCGCCGAACTCAGCAAAGCCGATTTTCGAGCAGACTAAAAAAAAAAAAAAAATCAAAATTAAGTCAAACGTTACAAATATATTATAACCGCAAAAATTCGGTATTCCTTAATAAATTATATAAAAACAAAAATCGACTCACGTTGTCGAGCGGTGGCTGACACACTAGCAAAGTGATCGTTTCGTTACACGATCGGACTAATTGTATTACGTAATCCCTGAGACCGTTTTGAACGTCTTCGTCGTTTATCTGGAGAATCTGGTCGCCGGGTAAAAGTTTCGAATCGCTGGGGCCTCCGTCTGTAACAAATCTGTGAAAAAAAAAAAAATAATAATAAATAAATATCAAGAAAATTTAAAACAACAACAATGAAAACTTAAATATTATTCTATAATATTAACTAATCGTTGTGTGAATGAGTTTCGGTCGTTACATAAACGGATAAACGGTTTAACCGTCAACGGAGGTTTGGGAAGGGGGTATAGTCCCCGGCCCAAGTCATCCAAAGTTCTTTCTAAAATTATCAGATGCTTCTCTCGGGTATTTTATACTAGCATAATAATTTATAGAATAACTCTACCCAACCCTTCCTCTCTCTCCGTAAATGGTATCAAATCATTGGCTATGAGTTCAACCGCAACATTAAAAATATATTTGTCAATAAGGTTTGTTTAATATAATGTAGTTTAAAAGATAGTAAAAATGTATAGAAACGTATTTATATTTTCTGTCACTCTGGTACACTGCTTCTCTAGCAACCTTTCATATGAGAACAACATTTTTTACAACTTACTGAAATTTCGAGCAGCGCACTTTACATTTTGTATTTCAGACTCTCTGTTGTAAAACACACAATTTTAAGCCATGCTAAGCGAGTGTAAACTGTGGGGATGGAGTTAATATACACAAGACGATTCATTAAGCGTGCTCACTCCATCTTTTCGGTTAAATTTTGATTTTTGAATTTTTAAGTGTAGTCAAAGCCGACAAAGCTGGAGAGAGTAGTGGAGTATCATTTGAGTGGCGGCACGGCGCTCGGGGTTTTATTGCCTGCCTAAACTTAAAAGTAAAATTTTTCGTCAACGGGTTGACGGAAATAAAAAATATTAACACTAAAATGTATTTAAAGTAATACTCCATTTATTTATGGTATTTTTAACATGAGTTCTTATTTGAAAAACCAAAGTTGGTATCGTCACAGGATACTCCTTAAATGTTTTGAAAAATCTAAATATTCGAAAATATCGACTTCAATTACACTTGAAAATTTTAAAAATCAGTATTTAAATAAATGCAAAATTTAACCAAAAGAATGGGGTGATCACATTTAGTGAATCATCCTGTATATAAAAAGAAAAAATACTCATACAAATTTAAGTAAATTATTTTATGTTAAAGATCATACAATTTATTTATAAAATTACTGTATTACGAAATATTAAAAGATTATGGTAACTCCTTGAAAAGTGACGTCCGGGGCCAATGTGCTCTCCTAAATACGTTTCTGAATATACACAGGTAATGTAAAATAAGGTAATAAATAATACTGTGCGTCAGGCGCGTCGAATTCAAATTCCAAATACACAGCTTATCTCGTAAAAGTAAAAAAAAAAACCCTTTAAATAATTAAACGAAAATCGCGTATTTAAATTTCCAGTCGTTTTGTAAATAATATATTATATTCACTACAACGCGGTACCTATTGATAAATGCGCTTTATTTTGAATACTTTTAAATTAAAAAATGTTGGAAATCAAATGAAAATTCTATTTAATTGAAATAATCGCTTTTAAAAAGCAACGGCAGCGGTATGCTGTCGAAAAAATAAAACAAATATACCTACAGTATACCAATTATACAAAATTAAAAATAATACCTGCCACCTCTATAATATTATATCGTAAATTTAAGACAGTCGTAAGCGGTTTTCAAAATTTTCTCCACTTTTGTAAAATTTAAAAATTATTTTTACTTTTTAATAACTTCGCCTTAATTACAAGACTTTCAATACCCGTTTAATAGAAAGAAAAAGGGGTACGGTCGTTTTTAGACCAATAAGCTCTTGTTTCAGTTTTGAATCTCGTTTTTCCGTGTGATGCGTGATCTTATAGATAATGAATTGCTCTACTCTTATGAATTATATTCGCCGACTTTCGGATGAATGTGTGCATCATCTGCTAGTCTTCTTTTTTGAATGTCCATAATAATATATTCTGTTTTATCCTCGTATATAACTAACCCAATTCGCTTCGCTGCGTCTGATAGATGCTTAGTTTGTTCCGCTTTATCCTTTCCACTTTCCACTAGAATCGCTATCAATTGCCTCAATGAAATAAAATATTATGTTACGTATACTTATATACGATATTACAATGTGCCGTGTATTCGTGTTTTGGAAACGTTCTTCTGAAATTTACGTTTGTGAATACGAACAAAATGATATTTTCGCAATCGCGTTTCTCGAGAGAACTGACGAGAACAATAGCGATTTAGCGCCGTAATAATAAGTGTTTATATAAATCGCGTCGTCGTCGGCTAGGCGGTATTTTATAATAATAATAATAATTGAATTCACGACGACGGCAGAGAATTTCGTCATATTATAACCGACAATGCACCGAGCGGACGGGTCTATTTGTACGCGTTTAAATTATGGAAAACGCGAACCCACTTACCGAAAGCTGCTGCTACTGCTGCTGCTGCTGTTCGAGGCCGTTTTCGCGCTTATGCTATTTTCATATTAATAATATAATAACATTATATTTCGGTACCTATATAAACTAATAAAATAATACAATTTTCGACGGCGTATTATATTATTTGCCGGTTCCTGTGCAGAACCGTAGTGTTTGCAGTTTTGTGATTCGGCGGGAAAACGGTTGTTTGCGGCAAAGCATACTATTTCGCAAGGGTATTTTATATTATTTACTCGGTGTGTACCCGTTCGAAGTATCTAGTAAAATAATAGTATCACGTATTTTCATTTTTTCTGTTTGTAAAAACTTCTCGACCATAAATCATTTTGTCTATGGTTGGTACACATTGATGAGAAGGTTTTCTTTATCTGATCTCCCTTGAAGTATACAATATATATTGGATTAATTTATGATGCCGTTAGAGGCAGAGTAATAGATTATCATTTAGGTGGCAGCACGCATTTAATAGTGCTCCACTATAATCTCCCCCTACTTACTCAAACTTAAAAGTGGTACATCTCGTTTGCGGGTTGACGAAAGTAAAAAAATGTCCACACCATAATGTATGTAAATAATACTATTTATGGAACTTTTAATTTAGGTTGCTACTTGAAAATCAAAAGTAGGAACTCGTTTCAAACCTGAAAAATATAAGGGCGACAAAAAATGATATGAACGTAATATTTTAGAATTGCTTGTTTCTTAGATTTTCAAAACAAATTTTTTTTTTAAATATTGATTGTTGCTATTAAAATGAATCAATTTGTATATTTACAGAGTGATTTTTTTATCATTAACCAGCAATTTTCTCGAAATATTTTTAGTGAATTTGATTTATGTTTTTATTTTAAATTTTTACCCCTACTATATGTACTTAAACACTCATGTACATTTTTTTTCATACAGAGACCCTCCTCTCCCTTTGAACACGGATTCAAATAGAGTATATTTTCTAGAAATTTTAATATACATAACACTTATATTAGATTTATTGTTTGTGAGATATAACCGTTTAAAGTTTAGACTGAAAGAGTATGGAAAGGTAATAAATTGCATATCTATTTTTAAATGATAAATGAATAACTTTTTCCTATTTCTCCAATCTAAACTTTAAACGGTTATAACTCATAAACAATAAATCAGATATTAGTGTTATACGTAGTAAAATGGTTTTAAAATAAAATTTAAACGATTCCACAATGAGTAAAAAAATACAGAAGTAATCCTTCAAGATAATTTATCGTTCATTATAAAAAAAATCACGTTGTATAATAATAAGGTATGATAAGATGGTTTAATTGGACATATTCAGTATGTTTACCAGATTTCTATGTCAAATTAGGGTTTAAGGGATACGTAACGGAACTGGCGTGCAGATTTTTGTGACTTGGTGATGAAAAAATTGTTAGAAAATTTTAAAATTGGCCCATGTCTGTTTAGTTTGGAAAAATAAATATAGGCATCATATTTCCAAATATCTAAGGTAAAACCCACGATAATATTATTTCCGGTAATAAATTTTTTTTTGGAATTGTTTGAAATTGCTCCTTCTTGCACAATGTATCCATTGTGATAGGCTAAGGCAGTATAGGTAGAAAGTTTAAAATGCATATATATATATAGGATATAGGGCAGTTATTAATTTATTTATGGAAAGCAACTATCATTGCTTTCCATAATCATTGCGACTATAAAACGATTCTGAGTGATGCATTATTAGTTATAATAGTAGTGTTTTTCCATCGTGTAGGAAATTTAATCAAGGAGTTGAATGAAATAAAACTATAAAACGGTATTAGTTGTCAGTTTTTTAAATTTATTTGTCGGAAATCTAAGTATTTTTCTTCAAAAAAAATTACCATTTGGTAAAAATCCTGAATATTTTAATGCATTACGGCGTGGAAAAATCGGAACAAAATAACTTACTAATTTAAAAAGTGTTTTCCACGGGGGAGGAAGACATACATTTTAGTAAAACTAATAGCTTCTTCAGTTCAGTAAAATCAATTTTTGTTCTTCGAAAAAATAAAATCATGCATAATTTACCTCATGTAAAAAATCAATGAAAAGTCAATAATAATTCTGGGTCATAGTCCATAAACGCATAGAAATTATCGTAGCGGTATTTCACAAACGTTTTAAGCGACGAAAATTCAATAGGTACAGTTAATTTGTTGGTACGTTAAATGTATCCATCCATCATAGATTTTATAATAATACCGTATACAATAGTAATTGTTGTAGTTTTTTTTATTTTCTGAACGATATTCAATAAAAACGTTTACAATATTATATTATTAAGATTTCAGTAACATCGGGAAACAGCGTAATAACATTATATTTAGAATATAAATTGTTGCATTTACGTTGAAATTGGAATTTAAACATAAACAACAAAATTTAAAGTGGTGATGTTTTCGTGGGCTGTACATATAGCTATTCAAAAAAATTGTCACACAAAACAGTTACAGCCATGTTAATTTGGTCTGCGTTATTTAAATATCTATAGTTGTGATTTATTTTGTATGAAGATTTTTTTTTTTTTTAGAAAAATGCTACGAACAGCCCTCGAAAATATTTTCCTATTTAAGTTTTGTGATTTGTGTTTAAACTCCAAATTAAACCTAAACGCTACGATTTATGTTTTAAGAGTAACACAAATATTGGTTCTTTTAAAACGTACCGCCGACCTACGTGCCCAAATAAATTTTCACTATACGTTTTACAAAATACACATTTTTCTCTCTATGAAAAAATTAATTTAATTTTCGGTTCAATATAATAGTGCGGTTTATAAATGTAGACCGGCGGTTCCCAACTAATGGTACGTGAAAAGCTCGTAGTTGGTACTCGAAAAAATTGTTAGATGAGAGAAAGTGTATAAGTTATAATGTAGACTGTAGTTCATTAGTCGATAAATAATAATACAAATAATGCATATTTAATTTTAATTTTGTGCATCAAATGTTTAAAATAATGTATGTTTAATAACAAAAAGGCTTGTAAATAACGTATACATTTTATTTTTTGGTAGGTAAGTAAAAAAAAACTTAAAAAAGCGAATATAAAAAGGTTGATAACCGCTGATACAGACGTTTGATCGAATATCGGAATCAACGACGACGGCATACTAAACTATTCTTCGCAAACGAGTTTTGATGAGTTTCGGAACGCGGAAAATAGATCGTTCGTTTGTTTAATAGTTTGATACAGGACGTACATATGGAAACAGAATTATTGTATAATAGTATTATACTTACTGAATAAAAGCTGTTAAACGACTTGACGTTTTAAATTTAACCACTAACAAATTTGTCGACAAGAAGACACGCCGAAATACTATTATATTCGTGTCAAAATATTGAATCTCGAGGTAATCCTAAGCACGTCTAACAGGTTCGTATGTATATATATATATATATATATATAATAGTATAATCTCTGACTCGAGTAGTTGAGCCGATTATTCGGGTAGTATACACGCACGCGAACAAACGTACGGAAGAATGCAAAATAGCGACAATATCGATCGCAACCACCTGCAGCAGCAGTAGCTGGCAGGATTTCCAAAAGAAATTATACAAAAAAAAAAAAAAAAAAATAATAATAATAATAATAATAAAAAAAACCGTACACAATCAAAGTATTAAAATCTAAACATATAGCTAGGTACTCCGCTTCATACTCGGAATCTTGAAAACCTTTAAAATTTTTGTTTTGTTTTGTACATCGTTTGAATCGTAAAATATTTAATGAAAATATCTTTTTAATATTCAGGGGAAAAAATCAATAGCACATTTTATCAATAACTAATGTATACATTATGCACAGTAAAAAAAGTATATAATAATAAATTATTGTACACTAGCTGACCCAGCAATGCTTTGCTATTGTTAGATAATAGTGTAAATAAATAATAATAATAATAGTTTTCTTATCCGTGACAACCAAATTGTCATCCATGTCACCAAGGTAACCGCCGTGAACAAACAATAATAAATAAATAAACAATTATATATTTGTAGAAAAAATACCTACAAATCTAATTGAAATTTTCGTAGGGGTCTCTAATTTTTTTTTGAAAATAAAATACAGCATATGTTACTTGCTAATAATGTAGCTCATTATGTAGGTAAAGATTACAGACATAGGTATTCTATAGTGAAATGTTTTGTCGTATTGTTACGGCGTATACGAGGCGTGGAGTTTTCGTCCAAACATTACGGTCATTTTTGTTGACTATTGAAATAAACCGATTAATATTGAACAAATACGATCTATGGAAATTTACAATTTACAACGTAACGATCTAGACGACGCGTCGCGACGTTGAATACTGCAATATGTTATCGAAGAACTGACATATTTGTACAATAAGAACACAATCGATTATACGGACGAGAAAATCCGACGCTTGTTTCAAAACCATTATTATGTATAGTAATACATTCTTTTTAAAAATTCCGGTTCGTACATTATATTAGTCGATAAAAAAAACCATTATGTTAACAAAAATGTATCCAAATTATTCGAAAGTACTCGATTGAATAAATTATTATTGTTTTACACCTATATTAAATTATATAGATTGTAAATGGGGTAAATAATGCGCAAATCGCTTGCATATATAATACATTTAAAAATAAAAATGTGTTTTTGGATTCAGCTTGGATCTATAATGTTGTTATAGTTAGCAAAAAGACTATGGACAAAAATCCAGCACAATATAATAATTCGTTGATTCCAGAAAAGAAGCCAATTTTTTGATAATTTTGACTTATGTAATTTGTCTCCCTTTTTTATATTTGATCTAAATGACAATTGCATACGTGTATGTATTTTAAAAATGTAATTTGCTTGCATTGAAAACTATATAAAATTGACTTGAGCCCTAAGATCAAAGATAATAATATATTGGTCGACGTGTCCATGGTCATAAGATGAATAGACCGGAAATGATTGCCGTTTTACGTGACGTACATTGAAACCAACATATTATGTTCGAGAGAGGAAGACAATTTGCGGTTTTTCGGTGGCAGAAAAAAATGTTTATCGGTTTGGTTTTTTTCCCCGTGATCGCCATTACGAAAAATTATGTAAAAATACTGGTAAATTTAGTCAACCGAACATACATATCAACGCGGGAACTATCAAATACATCACTTCCCATGAATGAAACACTGTACCCCAGAGCTCCGTCGCAAAAAACCACTACTCAAAGGATGAACAAAATGGTTGCTACAAAATTGTTCCTATATTTTTTTACTGATATATGCCTTCTCCAAGAAGTGGTCTACTATTCTTATAGGACAAACCAGAACGTTGCGCATATCGTATTACCATATTGCCCTAAGACAAATTCCACGGGAAAGTTTATGGGCACCCTCAACTGGACCAATGATACAGCAATTGAGCGGATAAGAAACTAATAGGACATGAATTTATAATATTCGTTTACTGCCTAAGAATGCTATTTTCAATCAATATTGTTTTATTTTATATTAAATACCTATTTTCATACTATTATTTAATCCTATTTTAAAACAAAAAACGTTTATTGCACATGTGTCATAATATAACTAAGTAAAAAAAAAAAAGAAATCAACGACTGAGTCGAGTGGTTTTAAGCATAACGAAAATAAATTATCACGCTCATGAACGCAATAACACTGTTTATATTGAATTTAGAATAAAAACAATTCTAAGCGTACCACATACGAGCTTTCCGCGTATATCACAGGTTGGGAACCGCTGATTTAGATAGTATTTGGTAAAACCGCAAGGGCTGTTCGTACCATGACTGCTATTCTATGATCAATCCCTGGTTTATTTATTTTCTAATTAAAACGGGCGTATCGGACTTGAAAACAAAAAGGAAGAAGATCTTTTTAAATGTATAAAGTGTACACACGAAGAAAACTCGAGAAAATTCGATAAACGTTTCGTTTTCAAACACGTGACGCGGCTGCGTTGCCAAGTTACCGGAGTATTAATTGCGCCAATATTGCGTAATATTATATTAATGTTATTTTGTTTTCTCGGTGATAATAATTTTATTTTCGACATATTGCAACAGTAATTGGTATTCGGCGCAAGTCTCTAATGGCACCGCGTTTAACGGTTTATATAGATTATGTGCCCGTTCGGTTTGTTCCCAGCCAGGCAATTGTTAAAAATTGAAAAAAATGAAATACGATTTTAAACTTACTTCGGTTAAGCATTTAATCGCGTTTAACTTGCATAATTTTAAATCCCGCGATTTTTACGATTTCCATCAACAAAAAAGCTAAAATAAACTTCTGCATTTTTAGGCCAACAAATTAAATTTACATAAATTGAAAAATAATACGCAAATTTAAATTATTATTTTTAAATTTAAACTTGAAAAACTCATAGAAAAAAAAAACTATAACATTAGGTAGGTACGCTCAACTTTTTTTTTACCACTAAGTACAACTATTATAATGCACCTAGTGTTAAGTTGTCAAGCATTTCTATTCGGCGAAAAAATGTTAACCACATAAATCCAAATAAAAACTTTAAAAAAACTCGAAAATATTAAATCCTTATAAATAGCCCTGACTAAGATTATTTTTAACCAAATTACAAAAAAAAAAATGAAAGTAATAAAACCGTTATTGTCGTAAACTTTCCTATTGTTTCTATCATTTTCCTTCGATTTTTTTCAATCATCAAGAAAAATATAAGTAAAATAAAAAAAAATCCTTCTAATGCACCGAAGAGATCAAAAAATCAACAAAATAGCTATTATAAAGTTTTAAATTGTAGTAAGATTCCTAGTAGAGAAGTTGTCTACAAACATACAAAAAAAATTTATAATAAAACTAATAAAATCCTCGAGTCACAAAATATAAGAAAAAAAAAATTAATATATGATCTTTTATTTATTTTATTTTATTTTTTAATAATTTTCTTCGACTTTTCGGAAACAAATCTCAGAAACTCTTAACGTTGCTTCTATCTAGACTACCGCATAGATATTGATTAAGTAGACACTCAATGTGTAGATTTTGCTGAAATTTTTAGTAATTTTCGAAAAAAATAAGTATATTTTATGGAAATTTATACAAAATAGTTTGAATATTAATTATTTTGAAATTATATTTTTATCCTTTAAAAAAATTATATTTATAACTTTGTACCTTTAATAATTTATGCAAGTACCTATAGTAAGGTGATGGTAATATAGTAATTAAAAAAAAAAAAAAAAATGAAAGTATTTTGCATCAGAGATTACCAAATTATTTACTGAAAACTCATTGTGAGTTAAAGAATAATAAAAATAGGCATTGATTCATATAATAGACCACATTTTATCACGTGTTGTTTTGTATGTTCTAAAATCAATGATTGTATAGGTACGAATTGATATTTTCTTCGGGTTTTTTTCTTGATAAAATATATTTCAGATTTTTGCTATTTTCGAACTAATTCCAAAAAATAAAAAATAGAAAAAGAAAGAACCTATTTAAAGTACTTTTTTTTATGTGCAAAATACGATTTGTCTATGAAATATTTTTAACGTCGTCGTTGTTCGAAAAAACTTGTTGAATATCGTTTTTATCTCTTCGAAAAGCGTTTTCCAAGACAAAACAAAGAAATAAAGTATAAAGATTCTTTTGACAGTTTAGGTAAATATTATAGTTCACTGTGTACTGCTGCAATGTTATTTCGGTCAGATTATTTGGGTTAAATTATAGGGAAAAGATTGTTCAAATCAGTCTTCCATAAAAACAATAAACGAGTAATAATATTATTATAGTTACTATTATAATTTGTTTTGCGACGAAATCAATAAATTTCAATGACGGTGATAAGATGATTATAAAAATATGATATTAAATCGAATTCTTCGTCGTCGTTCCGATTAATCGAATTTATGCACTTCGAATATATAATAGCTAAAGTCGCTCGTGACGATTAAATTAAAACAAAATACAAATTATTATAACGATTAATTTTATTTGGTCTGTTCGTGACAAACAATTTAATAATATAAATATAAGCTTAGGTATTATAATTATTAATTTACTATTATAACTTTGCGTCGTTATACTAAATCATGAAAATCAATTATTAAAATTATTATTATTTGTTTAATTATTATAAATTCGAAAAACAGCGTAAAATTCTAATTTAAAACCTCTACGTGCCATACATTTTGGCTGCTAAAACAAATTGACGGAGGGTTATGGTTAAACATTTTACAAAATATTCAAATACATGCCAAATTTGTTGACTTTCAACTATATTTTTACCCTGTGTTCTTCGACTATAATAACGATGACATTTTTTATTTTGCCAAAAATGAATTTTCATTGACTCGGTAGTCAAATTTGGGGTGAACATACACCATACATCGGCCTTGTAGTCAAATCAATTTTTCGCGTGTTTGCTTTTTACTGTAAATTAATAAGCTAGTCGGAAATTATGAAGTGACAAATTCCAAATTATTATTTAATTAGGTATTTAAATTACAGAATCCTATAATACTCGTATATTTATGAAAATATTGAAATTATACCATAGTATTATTTCGTTAAAATTCACCAGCTGGATTATTTATTTTTTAAATCCTTTATATTAACATATTAAAATACATAATATTACTATCGAAACTCATAAATTGATTAGTTCTCAAAACGATAGTCCAAAAAGCATTCATAAAATCGCTTAAATATGCATTAAATGTATAAAAATATATCAAAAAAATTTATTCAATGTGCAAAAAAACTTTAAAACAATAAAATTATAGCACTGGAAATATAAAAGTATTAACATAGCGTAAAATCTTTAAAATATACATCAACAAATTTACGTATTTTACTTCTTAACTGATTTATAAAGCTTATATTAAAATTTTTCTAGGACCTAAAAACAAATTGATTGTGTTGGATAATGGAACATGATTGCAACATTTTCCCTATACTATCAAATTTAATATATTTTGTATCCCTAAAAAGGCTGAGATATATTTAAATCTTGACAAATAAGAAATTATAAGAAATATCAATCTGAATAATCGGGAAAATTTAACGCTGGATCCGATAGAAATTCACCAGTTGGTACCTTTGAATTTCAAAAGAAGATCCAACAACAAAAATAGAGAAATATTAAACATTTGTGTATTGGAATGTATATTATAATTTCAATTGAAGACCGTAGAATTACTGTGGTAAACACCCTTAAGTCATCGTTAGTTCAGAGTAAAATAACCTTGGTCATAATTTATATAGTGATTTAAACATTTTATGTATCGCGGATATTATAATGTATAACGTATTATTATATTATAATGTTAAGATTCTGAACGAAGCGAAGAACGTATTGGTTTTAATATAACAAATTTGTTGTGCGTGTAAACGACTTTTATACCAATCGAACGTGTTATAGTAACTTTCTTGTAGTATTTTTGATTTAATTGGTGAATTGAAGGGGTCATTTCTTTTGTTTTCTTAGTAAATGGCGAACTACTGTTGAATTGTTGTATAATGTTTGTATAGATTTCTCAGTTTTCTTGTCGGAAAGGCAACAAATATAACTAAAACTCGGTTCAAAACCATCAGCAATGGTTTACCGTTGCACACCCATCAGCCTTTTTTTTTTCTTGAAGAATTAATCGTGCGGTATAATACATAAATATGTTGCTATGTATTTTGTAACGGCCGTCGCGCGCGAAAAGAAGCGAATAAGTGAGCGCACCTACGGCGACGTAGGTATAGAAGTACCCAACTCGTATTATGTTTTATTTCCTGTTACTATATAAAAAGAAAAAAAAACTTTAATACTCTCGAAACCGGGCCGATCACGCATTGACATGAGTTCTTTATATTATTCTCGTACTCGTACATTATATACGGTCGTACACTCGTATACCTTATATACTCAGAATCTACTATTTGTATAAAGGTATTGTAAATATATATATTTCGCCCGTGATATTTACGCACGCGCACGCGAGAATATTATATTTTTCTGTAGATCCGTCCGTCAGACCTACCGCAAATCGAATTGGAAAAAAAGGAAAATAAAGAAAAATCGAAATCCCACAGACGTATATATACATGTAAGTATAAAGAATAATTTCGACAACCGAACTGGACCTTCCACACACACACACACACACACACACACACACACACACACACACACACACACACACACACAATAGGTACCGAACTCGTATACTGGGTATAAGAGCTCGATTCTTCCTATACGTACTCATCGTATTATATTCCTTCGGTCGTTTTGCCCATTCTATACGCTACCTGCTGCTGTCTGTTGCTACTGCTGCTATCCTTTGCGGGTGGTAAAAATCAAAAGCGAAAACGTGAAATTAACAATATATATATATATATATATTAGGTTTATATAATACAAACAAATAAATATTTATACACAATGCGCTCGGAGCAGGTAGTTTTATCACGCGTGCAAAAAATTATTGAAATAATAACAATATAATATAGAACCGTATACATACCTACACAGAAATATAATACACATGAATACGAATTTTGATCATTCCGATGATCTTTAAAAAAAAAAAAAAAACCCCCGTAGTATGTATAATTTTATAATAATATAACGCAGCACGTGTGCAGAGCTGCTTTAGCGAATTGTTCGATAAATTCGGAAACTATAATATAATATAGAAGTAAAAAGAAAAAAAAAACCAAATTATTAATATGGTGTCTTCCCGCATTGCCGACACATAAATCGGTTATATTACTATTTTGAATTGAAATATTATTGTTGCAATGAAACTAAAACTAAAGAAATTCCAGCGCTGCAATCGTGGCATGAACGTAACGAAATATATAAATTTATAGTATTATCGAAAATACAAAAACTATTGACAATAACAATAGGCAATCAACGATTAGATAGATGTTCAAAAGAATTGTTCTTATTATTTTCATAATTTAAGTTAAGTACAGTTTTGCAATTAGGTAGAGTGACAATTTAAGAAAACCAATGTAATCCCTGCAAAAACGATAACGTAAACTAGTTGTTTTAACATGAGCTATAGTGGGATGGAGTCATGAGTAGGTGTACTTCGAGCAACATACGTCATGGGTAAGTATTAACAAAATAAAATGCCGGCAAAATGGGAGTCGGCAACGTGGGAATGAACCATTAATATAGGTACCTGACTAATATCTTATATTAATGACTAAAAAAAAAAAAAAAGAAAAAGCTTACACTGCTAGATGAGAGTTGAAAATGAGGATACATGGGGTAATTCAATTAATATTATGTATGCAACAATAAACCATTATCAGTATTATTAGTATTATTAGTATTATTAGTCGTAACCCAATAACTAACGAAAATTATACAATAAACTGAGAGTTTTTCGACTCATTAAAAAAACTACAAAGTTTAATTAAAAAAATAACCTCTCAAATGCACCAACTGAACGTAAATATTCCAAGTTTCCTACACAATTTTTGTTTGGAACAAGATAAAAAAATTGTTAATAAGGACACAAAAACAAAACACACCATAGTAAAAAAGCCAATACACGTTCAATTACTCAGAATCTAAACCATCAAAATTTCGTTACCTATAATATAATTTTCAAACATTTAATTTCAATTAACATTATAATACATATGTAAATCAGAATAGAAAAATCGTAAAATATAATAGTATAACGTATACACACCGAAAAAGAGCTAGAGAAACGTATTGAAGGTTTAATAAAAATGTCAACATAGGTACTGCAAAAATAGTATATTTAACAGACAAACATAATAAATACTCAATTTTGGTTTTATCGATTTTTCAAATGAAAAAATAACAACGATCTCCTTGGTAAAAATGCCATAAATGCGCAGGACAATTCAAGTCGATTCAAAACCCAAATCGTAAAATAAGTGCATGAGTATTTGTTTATTATTTTATTATTTATAAAACATAATTACTTATACGACCAAAAGAGAAACCAAAATACAGAGGGACTTTTAAGGCAAGTTTGAACCGTATTAAACAATACGTACAAAAATACAATTTGATTAAAAGGAAGTAAAAAAAAAAAAAAAACATCGTTAATAACCTTTATTGGTTAAGTATGTTTGTTACAAAATATATTATATCATTTTACGTTACTAACATTATTGTTTAAATTTTATATACCGAATAATATAAGATAATATACGGTTTTAAAACGGCAGAAGGTTTTTTTTTTTTGGAAGTGACGAGTAGGGGTGGGTCGTAGAGTGAAAGGGACGGGAAGTGCTTATCGTTATAGTTTGTTAAATCGTGCGCTTTATTGCTATTAATATTACGACGATGACGTTGCCTTTTATAATTTTCGAACCGCAACAATCTTGTTGCGGTCACGATTGACAGTAAAGTATAACAATTATTGTAATAAAATATTATTATTATAGTACATAATATTATAAGTTATATTATAAGGCCGCGATTTTATTTCCAGACGATTTTGTTCGATTTGTACTCACTATACGATAAATTACATAATTTTCCTCTTCCTTCTCCATTGCTTACAACTTTTATTGATTTTGCGATAATTTCTTATTACGAACCAATATTATTAATAATAACTTGTCGAAATTGTTTTTATTTTTATATGTATTAAAATCGATTTTTAATAAAATCGGAAAAACGCATAGAACGTTTATCAATCTATAGGAAAGTAGTAATTTGAATACAACACAATGAGCAGAGAATATAAAAAGAAACCAAGTTTGATATTAGTTTACCGACAATTATTTTCCGGAAAAAACGGAATAAATGTTACGATGTCCTTATACTACCTACCCAAAATGATTTTGCTCCGGTGGCGGATACGATGGGGGTAAGGGCAGGCACGGATACAGAGCAAAGATCTGGGAGGGGAACAATTATTTTTCAACACAAATAATGATATGATGGGTACAATATAATATTGAACCAAAGTATTGAACATTTAAGTTTGAAGTTTAATTTTTATATTTCATTGTTATTTTATGATAATTTTTTTTTATTTTTTTTATCTTAATGCCAGATTGTTTCATTTGTTCACGTACGAGAAATGACGAGCGTAAAAAATTACATTATTTTTAGCGTAGCGAAGAAGCTATTGATTTTACAAAGATGTTTATTTTACTTTTTTCTTTGTTCTAGTCTGTGGACACGTTTTTTTCTAATAAAATTTATTAGGTAAAGGCCATTTTTTGATTTTCGACGGCATTTTTTAAATAAAAGCACTTGAGTGGGAAAAAACGTAGAAAAATGTATAATTTCACGACTCCATTATTTTATAAAAACATGGACGACGTTTCCCACCAGAAAAAATGATTTAATCGAAAAATCACAAGATATCTTTTTTGTTGCCTTTTTGATTTATTTTCTTACGGTATCATCGCTAAAACTTTTGAGCTTTTAAGGAATTATAATTTTTAGGAGTTTTTTTGGAGTAATTCGGTTATAAATACACGTAGAGACTTGATAATAATACTTATATTGGACTTACCTGGAAGTGGTAAAATTTCCAAAATTATCGGACGCTTTTTTTTTTTTTTAATTAGCGTTTTGAAATTAAATTTCAATGAAAATCACAAAAATTACGACACTTCATATTGTGTATTACCGAACTGTGATCGGAATCGTCTTTCGTCAAGCAATGGTTTATCGTTTAGGTAATATTTAAAAACATGGGCCACTTAATAAATAGTAGATTGTTTCACGTGATACCGGTATATAAGCTATTTAGTATTAAACATTTACGTAGATATTGTACCATAATCGTGATCCATACATATTCTATTATATACAGACTTTGTATATAATAGAGTATTAAACGGTTAAACCACGGTTATCTACTTAGAGTACATAACGTTGATAGATGAATCGTTGTTTTAGTATATTTATAACAAACTTGAATACACATAAGTTATGTCACTTATAATTCCTTTATCGGGTAAGTAATCAAAGAACAAATCTTGTTTAGCACCTCTATGCGGTTTAATTTTTTTTTCTTTTAAAGACCTTTTTCCCCCTCCTGATTTTTAAACTGTTTGAATTTTTTTCGGAAAACATTATTAAAAATTATTAATAGCCACTTGAAGTATGGTTTTAGATATACCTAGAGATCCACCGAGGCCACTCGTTCGAGATTTAAAAAACGGAAATATGTTTCGTTTTGCTGTGAAAAATTTTACCAAATTTATAAAAGACAAATAAGTTATTTGTCCAAATTTCAAGTTTTTACGAATATTTTACACTTGATACATCTGAGCAAGATTTCTGGTAGACCATTTATACACAGCACATAATATATACTAGAAAATAATATATACATACCTATAACAAACAAATAAGCATCATTAAAATCCAATATATTCTTCGCTTCGCTCAAAATATAAAACACTAAACTCTATATAATTACTGCCCTGGACGCTAAAGGAAAATAATACATAAATATTATTGTGTGCAACCATGCCGTTGGTAAAAGAATTGCGTGTAATTTTTTTCGCAAATGAAAGAATAAAATTCGCTATAATATAATAAATATATAAAATTCAATATAATTTCATTGTAAACGCAACTTGTGAAAAAAGCTTTTTTCGTATTTTCTTTCGCCAGACGTTTTTATTCTGTTTAATATAACGAGATAGAAATTGAAAATAAAGATCGAATAAAAAAAAAAATCTAACTTTAGATAGCTGTCTCAGGCCATTTTTGAACGATTCAAAATTCCTTACAAAAAATGTTGAACCTGGTAATAATCAGGCGTTTTGGTCAAAGAAAATATAAATTATATTGCACGTTTGAAAAACTACTCAAATTGCGAACACTCGATCTTTTTTTTAAAAAAACCTTTCAATTCCAAGGTTGAAATATTCAGCGCTATAATCTTAGTGTTTTGATTAGTAAAACACGCTGAATTATAAAACCCTTCGAGGAGTTCGAAATTTCTTTAAATGTATAATATCGTTTTTATATATATAAAGCTAGCGAACGACGTTTCTGGAACAGTCTTCAAATCAAAATTATTACCGTAAAGTTTATAGCTTTTATTTATTATTTATTTATTTTTTATATTTATTTATTTTTTATATTTATTTATTTTTTGTCTCGTATAATACAAACAAACGATTTAAAAAACAATTTGTATTGAAAAATAAAAACTGCAGTATCTAAGCTTCTTGCTATGTTGAAATTCTATTAATGTAAATAATAACGAGTATCTCGTATACTTTAAGCTTTGTAAAATATATTTATAAATGTCTCCGTGTTTTTGTCGAAAGTTTTTTTTTTGTTCTATAAAGGAATACATAAAATATGCATTTTGATCTATATGAAAATAATTTATAAAAAACAAAAAATTGATATACGACACTGTTGTAGGTGAGAAGTTAGGAAGGTAGGATAAATTAAGGTATCTATTCAATGTAATCTGTAAGCAACGATTATTAACGAAAGACGATTCTGAGCGAATGTTTGTTTATACATGGTTTTTTTAAGCTTTAATATTTATGATTTTCTTAAAAAATTTGATTTTTGAACAATATTATATAAACACTTATAATCTATTAACCACCCGTTAAATTTTCAAATATTTCTGTTTCGGCAAACAATGATATCCTATCAAATAAAAACTACGTAAAAAAATCACAAACATAAAATCCCTATAAATAGCTCAACAATTTAGAAGAGGCAAATATATAAGGTTTTTGTCGAAATACCAAGTCTTTATAAATATTTCTGACTGAATTACAACAAAACACAAAATTTCAAATAATAAAATCATTTCCGTAAACGGTTATTTCTACTTTTTTTTTTAGTTTGGTTAATTATTAAATAACCCACCTTGAAAGTCAAAAGAACGACTTTCTAAATCACTAACTAGATTAAAAATTTAACAAAAAAAGGTTTTTTGTCGTTTTTCGATCAGAGTAATATTTCTGTAGAAAACTTATAGCATCAAAATTTAAAAGAATGAAACCGGGAACACAGCGGCGTGCCGTAAAAATTTTTCTATTTTTCTTATAATTTGTTTACCGGTTTTCCCAATTATTATGTTAACCTTTTGGAAAATCAAAAAAAAAAAAAAAAAAAAAAAATACAATAACTAAATCCAAAATGCAACAAAAAAGTTCATTTTTTTTTTTTATTTAAACCAAGATTTATAGTAAAAATGTTGTTTGGATTAAAAAAAAAAAAAAAATTGCTGACCGTTAGAATTTAAAAATAATAAGAATTATTAAAATATTTGTGTGATTCGACGGAATTATATCTCGGGAGACTTCTCTTCTCCCTTTGTCTTTTTGATCTTTCCTTTTCAAAAGTTATGCAGATGCCACTGGCTAGTGGCCGCACAATACAAAACATAAGCGTATTACCCATCTATTGCTGATTCCATTAATATTGTATAATAATATTTTCATTTATAAATTCTGGATTTGACGTCTTTTTCTGAGATTCCTGATGCATCCCTGACGACCTGAGCCAATCCCGCTAAGTTATACTGCTTCGACGCTCTGTATATTGAACCAACTCGATTTTCTTTTTCACGTTGATTACAGTTTTATGCCCGTTAATGGGTATTTTTTTTTATATACAAGCTATTTCTCATTGTAGATGATGACGTTCGTTATAAATTTATTATATTAAAATATATCGAACAATAATATTATTAAGACAGATCATCCAGTCAAACTAGATGACGTGTCAATTTTTTTATAAGATAAAATATTCAATAATCACAAATAAAAAAAAAAAAAAAAAAAACCGAAACCGTCAGCAATAATATTTTATTTAGTGACATGTTGTATAATATATAATTAACATGATTAATAATTGTTATCATAGTACACTTGTGAAAATGTAATTTTAAAACGTGTTCCATTTTAATAAGAAATGACGGATACATAAAACGACTCTATATACGAATAAATGACAAAACTGGTAGCTATTATACGTGCCAAAAGTCCAAATTTGATTGATGATCATATGAAATATTTATAAATATTGCCCAAATACACGCGAAGGTCTGCGGGGTCTAAACGATCATAGTCAATATTTCCAAACTATTCTACACCGATAACTTTTTTACGTTTCCGCTCGGACAATATTATAATTTTTCTTCGTAGTCGTAGATATTTTTAAAATGACTATAGCATGGATATTCTTTTTCTAATTCTGTTCATGCACCACTTCGTTCAGGAACAAGCCACAAGATGATGTAATTATATTCATTTTAACGATCAATTGACTATAATCATTTTTCTCCGCAGCCTTTCACGCGTTAGTATATAAAAAAAATGTTTACAATTGTTTCTATATAGAGTCTATCTTGCGGGTTTTTCAAAATCATCACTCGTAGCGCATATAAATATTTAATTGGTTAATCGACGTACGATTTTGCCTCCGAGTATATGGCTGTCAAACTTCATACCTCTTATATGACACTCTATATACAATGTACATCATACTGTTGGATATCTATGAATATTTTATACAAGTATCTATCGAAAATACTAATTATTTGTATTCGATGCGTGAATAATAAATAGTTAAATCACATTTCATCCGAATAATCATTAAACACACACAATTGATCAAAAAGACCCTCTTAAAAAGCATAAAAAATCGTAGACGCAACATAGTATACGTACCGGTGTGTCGATGTGACCAAAACGGTAAAACAAATCGGTATTGGCAAATATTATTCGCGTTTGTCAACATTTTGGAGAAAAGCACTTCGTAATAAAAATATTAATATTACCATCGCAGCGAGTTAAAAAATATTATTTTATTTATTGCGAATTAACAGACTTCGAAAACAAAAAACGGGCCGACCGACTTAACGACATTATTATACACGCCATCCCTGCAACAAACACAAACTGCCTTGCAGTTTAACGAAGTGGAAATCTCGTAAAATCTATTGCCTGTAATATTATATAATATAATAATAATAATAATTATTATTATTATTATTATTTATTTTTTTTTTGAACATTCCAGGAACGTTTTTCAATTTTGACGAGAACGGCGGACATCAGTGTTTTATTTTTTGAGTCTAATAAAAAGAAAAAAAATTAAAAATAGCCCTTCTATAGGCAAAATACTAAAGCTCATTTTGTTGCCTTATAATATACTATACAGAATGTCCCAAGAAGATATATCCATTGCAATATCTCCTGAAATAATAAAGATAATCAAAATTATTTTGTCAACAAATTTGAATACGACTATTTTATATTTTTCTGATAATTTTGATGAATCAACCTTTTATTTTCATTTAATTTGTGATTTTTAATAATTTTTAAGTGTGCAGTCAATTAGCTATAATAATAATAATCAATTAGCGAATGCGATTACAGCCTGTTATATAATTATAATTACGTTTCTCTGAATTATAGGTAGTTTTCTCTGCGCTTTAAAAAGTCTTGAATAAAATGAAAATAAAAGTTGAAACGCCAACAAGAAAAATAAACTTTATAAAATTCTCATAAATATTTTCTTTTAAGTCTTTTACCAAAACATAAAGAATTAATGGAAATATAAATATTTATAGTCCTCATCATTGTGAGTAATATTAAAAAAAAAATAACAGAATTGAATTATCTTTATTATCTTCGAAAATATTACAATATAACACTCAACATAACATTTAAATTATGTCTGTCAGCCCGCAATACAAATCTATAGTTTTATTCTGACTTCAATGAGACTTTACACATTCAAAATAAGATAGGAAGATCACTGTCAACTTTTAATTTTGAAATTGAACCCCTAAAATGGTGGCTTACATTTGATTGTTGTTATTTTAGTACCCACAAATTGAATATTTTTCGGTTGAAGTTAAAACTTAATGACACAGATGAAATAATAATATTACCAGGTTTGGCTATTAAATAACGAGACTGCGCGCGCAGAGAGTGTCCAAAAGAGGTTAGGGGAAAACCGAATACACTGCTGATTAGCTGGAAGTGTCTATTATGCCAGTACAAAATTGGGTTTTTGTTGGTGCATTAGTATTTTTTCTGTAGCGTTTAGAAACGAACATGTTTTTTTCTCTTGCCGAAAACGATGTGTGACGAAAAACATGAGCAACGGATAAACGTAAAATTTTCTCGTTAAACTAAAAAAAACTCCAACTGAGTGCTATAAGTTGTTAAAAGAAGCCTATAGTGAGGATTTGCTATCTCGGGCACGTGTTTTTGAGTGGCATAAATTATTTTCTGAAAGTCGAGAGTACACCGGAATCCAATTCAGTCGTAATCCAAATTCAAAACCATGCTGATCGTTTTCTTCGATATCAACGGCATCGTGATGACTGAATGGGTTCCAGAGGGTCAAATTGTGAACCAACATTACTATTTGACAGTTTGGGCAACATTGCGCGAATGAGTTCGTAAGAAACGGTCGATATTGTGGAAAAATAAGTCGTGGATCTTGCACCAGGATAACGCACCTGCCCATAACGCGCTGTCTGTGAAGCGTTATTTGGCCGCTTAAGGCACTCCAGTACTCGAACACGCGTCTTACTCATCCGACTTGGCACCTTGCGACTTTTACTTGTTTCCGAAGATAAAGTCTGCCTTAAAAGGAATCCGGTTTGAGTCGATGGAAGAGGTGAAACAAAAATCGGCGGAACTCCTGAATGGTCTTACGAAAACAGACTTCCAGTACTGCCTCGAGCAATGGAAGAAACAAATGAAACGGTGTGTGAAGAGGGGAGGAGAGTATATTGAAGGGGAACATTTGGTTGTGGAATAATTTTTAAAATAAAACCATTTTTCATAAGAAGTCTCGTTATTTAATAGCCAGATCTCGTATTATTTAATTTGGTTACCACTGACATGAAAGAACGGTTAATAGTAATAGGGATCGGATTATGCTAAAAAAATACAAGGTAATTCAGCTAATGATTATTGTATAAATTCTGCAAGTTATTCTAAATTAATACGTTTTATGATAGAACATTTTATTGGAAAATTAAAAATATTATGCAGGGTTTATTTATGTAATAATATAGTATCTTGATTTTATATTCATCTTTCTATTCTCTATCTCTCTGGAGATTCGAGTACACGATGTAAAATTACCTATATAAAGTACCTATTGATTATTCTGCGCGCATTTACGAAATTCGATATTTACATTCGTATGTTATTTTTAAAAATACTGCATTCTTTAGGAAATATAATACAATTAAGTATAGGTACTTATGTATAAATATTATATGTATATAAAAGTACCCGATTGATTTCCGAACTCTCGAATTCTCCTGTGTGCAAAACGCTAAAGTAAGCGGAAATATCATTTGTCGAATACAAATTGTAATAAACTCAAAAGTTGGTAAATTAAATAATATTATGATAACATAAAAATAAAAACCTACCAACCAAAAAGATAATTTGGCACTTTTTAACCTAACTTAACCAACTTGTTTACTATTTTGTGTTTTATCTAAATAGATATATTTTTTATGGTAATGAACAAAATTATTTTTTTTTTTTTTTTTTTTTAAAGCTCTGCTTAAACATCAAAATGGCATATTTAAATGGGTCCGCCATGTGGTTATAATGATTATTATAACTATATATATATTGTTATTAACTAGTGTACATACGCTGTAGGAAAAAAAGCGCATTAAACCGAAAAAAAACGAAAAAGAGAAAACAAGAAATCAGGTCAACGGAAAAAGCTCGTCGACGAGGCCGAAAAAAAAAATCACGTCCGAGATACTGATACTTCTATAAATGCAACGATGCGTCATTGTGTTTGATGAATGAATATTATTTAGGATCCCTCGGGAAAATGTCCGATTCTGAAATCGTAATAATATAATCAAAATTACCTACTATGAATTCAATTCGAACATTTTGAACTTGTCTTTCTTTCAAAAGACCATTCGAAAAAAGATACGTTATACGTTATGTATATGCTCTTACGTTTTATTCACAAATCGATAATTTTCTATGAATAGGAAGTGATTTTCGTTTAAGACTGAGTGAAGCGAAGAATATATTAGTTTTACATTGAGTATTATTATTATTTTTATACTTTGTACAAAATTACTACTAGAAATCTTGCTCCGATTATTTTCAAGTGTAGTAGTTTTTCTGAAAGAAAATTTTTCTAGTTAGTACTTAAGGAAGTCTTGATTTTCTATACGTTTTTCATAATAATTCGGAATAACCGAGAAAAAAACGTAGAAAAGATGGGAAAATTTATAAAAATATTGCTTTTATTATTTTCAATTTTCCTTTTTTTTGTATTGTAATTAAGTTCAAAATGTTCGTAGAGACTTGAAATTTAGTCAGAAAACTCACATTTGTCTTTTCTAAACGTAGTTAAATTTAAAAAAAAAACATTTTAGCCATTTATGTGCTAATTATAGACATTTTTATTTTTATTCGGTAGGTACACTCTGTGAATAAAATTGTTAAACCAAATAGAAATGCTTGAAATTTTAAAAAGAGGTTTATTATAAGTTGTACTTAATGGTAAACAAGAAAAAGTTGAGTTTTGTGTAGTATTTTTCTTTTTTAATATCGAATTTTTCATGAAAATCGTAAATATTACGGCCTTTTAAAACATGTATAACCGAACTCTTCTCAGAATCGTTTTTCTTTGGCAATGATTAATCATTGCGTACAAATATAACACATTGAATTCCTCTTTATATCCCAACTTCTCACCTATAATATAGTGGCCCACCCATCGTGCGAAGTATGTCCGGTTTTTTTTTTTTTTTTTTTTTTTTTTTAATATATTATTCCGAATTGAAGCCCGTTGGTTTTGCGGACGTTTTATCATCAAATTTTTAGTATCTAAAAAAATCAATTTCACTTCGGTCAGCGGGGTTTTGTATATATTTAACAGAGCTGATGTCGCAGAAGATGTAGGTAATACGTTTATATATGCGAAACACAAAGGTTCGAAATCGAAATTCTTGCGGAAACCAAAGTCCATTACTCTTCTCTTAGGCGAGGGAATGTCGATGTGATATTCGGTGCCACGCAGGTAAAACCGAACAACAAATGTACCATAATATTCAAAACCTCCGTGACTTTTACAAACCGCGCGCATATTATACTGACGGTTATTTCGACCGTTTGAAAAATGTAAATAACAATAATTTCTTCGTTCGTCATCGCATATGCGGCACGTGTTTTAACCGGGTTACCGATGTAATGTTACGTAGGTACACGTGACGCTGTGACAAAACAGAAACGTCAACGCGCCACGCCCGGCAGAACTGAAACTTCAAGTATCATCCCTGGAAGTTATTTTCCGTGAAATTAGGTAGACGTGTAAAACCCGTTGAGTTTCACAGTTTGTCTATTATTGAAATATGTCGATTTTGTGGGAAGCAAAGGGTGAAATGTTATTAAGGTTAGGTTAGATTAGGTTATATCAATGAGCAAGTCATTATAAAATATCAAAATTGTTGATAATCAAAATAATTTGTACATTCTTTATTTGTTGAACCATTTTATTATAATATCAATAAATTACAAATTAACTCTCACATTAATTTACCATAATCACACTTCGATAATTGCTCGGTAAACAGTGCAACCGACGTGTTTCGTGTTAACCGCTGAGAGCTCCCGACGTACGGCCGCTGAGTAAACTCCCGGTGTTGGCACGTAACGGTGGCGCGTGCAATTGTTAAGTTAAAATCCTTCCATAGGGAATTTAAATTAAAAAACCGTGCTGTTCAATGAAAATACTTGCAGAGTCTATTTTCGTTTGCAATACAAAATCCAAAAATTAATAAAGAAAGAAAAAAGAAACTGAGCTAATACTGTTGACAGGTATGCCACTATTTTAGGTGCAGGACATTTGGTATGATAGACTATTTTAGAGTAATTAAAATTAGATATACAACTACGATACGAAGAAACGATCTTGAGCGAGGTTCAGTTAAGCATTCGGTTTTGATGGTAAGTGATAATTGTAGTCAAAATTGTACACCACACGAGTGCGGTCAGATGGAAAACACTATCAGAAACACAACGCTCCATAATTGAAATTATTTTGTTATTCTTTAACCGCATAGACGAAAAAGTGAGTTTACAAGCCTATGTTTATTTCGGAATAAGATGAATGATATTTTTCTAAAAAAATTGTGACTAATCTATAGCCAGGCACGTATAGTATAATAATAGTATGACTAAGTATTAAGTCAAACGTACACATATAGAAGGGAGGGATGGATGAAAGACCTAACGATTTTATTTGCTATGTACTAATAAACAGTATAAAATAACAAAAAAAAGAAATAGTATATTTTTATTTTCAAAAATATTCAGTGATAAAATTATACCAGACGACAGTATATTTTAATATTTTCATAATCTAATGGATTTTATTGCGTTTATTATAATTTAATTATTTTCATAATATTGTTCTTTTATAATAAAACTGTTTGCATAGTCGATATTAATTAATTTTTTTTTTTTTTAAACTGCAGATTCGCCGTGTTCCACGAAATATTTATTTTTGTGATGTACAAAAATAATATTACAATTTAAAAAAAAAAAAAAATTATAAATGCATTACGCATGAGTAAAATAAATAAATGTCTTTATTAAAAAAAATTCTACTCTATAAGATCGAGTATAATAATAGTAATTGAAGTACGCACGGGAAAGAAGTTATTCAAAATAAAAAAAACTGTTGTTACCTCCAGAACTGAGAAAAAATATTGTTATTATATATTGTTTTTGTTTTTTATTATTATGTTTTATAATATAATATTCTGATTTTATTGTATTTATAAATATATTTGAAACACATTAACATATATTTATATTGTGGTTGGTCAGCATAAAAATACGTTAGTTTGTCGAAGAAAAAACAAATGATATACTGTATCACTATAATAATAATATAATGTAATAATACCGAGTTATTGGAGTTTTTTATGCTAAAGTTGGAGTTTGTTTTTCGTCTGTAACATACAATTTTCTGTAGACCGCTAAACGAGTTTTCTCTATAGGTTTTTCGGGAGGAGGGTTAGGGAATCGACCCCGTCTATATTATGCAATCTGATGACGAGATAGCGCTATATAATATGCAATATATAATATTATAATATTTTCATTTTGATATTTATTTTATTTCCGCGTCTTGAATCCACCTTAAATATAATCTTTGAAACAACAACGAAAATTCCGACGTTAAAAAAATACCCGTACAGTTAAATAAAAATGATAAAATTTAATTTAAAAAGAAAAAAAAATGTAAACTTTTTTTTATTATTATTATTTGATGTCAAAAGAACCGAAACGCGCCGTTCTTCTTATAATATTGACGGCCACGTCATCGTCGACAGGCGTGATGTTCAAAGTCGATAAAATTAAAAACAAATCGTAGCTTATAAAATATAAAAGCACATCACTACTGCTGCTGCAAAGAAATCGTGACGCGACAAAATTCGTCGTAGTAACATTGCGACAGTATAAATCGCTCGTTTTCCGAAGATTAGTTTTGATTGTTTTAAAATAACGGGACGACGTATATAGTTTTAAGCCATTAATACTGTTGAGAAAAACGAAGTTGAAATATTGAAATAGTGGAGAACAGAATTAAAAAAAAAAAAAACGATGTTTTTAAAAAATATATGTTTTGAAATGTCGCGATTTTTTAAGATTTTCATTATTAAAATTTGAACTTAAAACATTTATATATAAATAAAAAAAACTACTTAAATACTACATAATGCATTTTATTATTTACCACCAAGTATCATCCACGATAAACCTCGTGTTAAATATTCAAACATTTTAGCAGTTCGCAACAATTTTATCCATATAAAACCAAATACTCGTGATTTTCAAATGGCTACAAAAATTGCCAAATGGAAAATAAAAGTAACCTCTATTGCGGTAAATTCTCCCGCAATAGCAGTAACGTGATTTGTTCTCTCTTAATTTTGCTTAATAATTATGCTATATATTTGAAGTTCAGAGAAAGATTTCTGATACAAAAATTGTTTACAGACAAAATACAAAATCTCGTAAATCTAAAATATACGTTGTATCAAAATAAATACAAAAATTCTAAATTAAATATTTAATCGTCTGCGAATCCGAATATTTCTACGAAAATAAAATACTTCTGTACGCAAAAAAAAAAAAATAGTGAAAAAAACAATAGCGATGTTAAAAAAGTCAATACACAAAATAACAATATACAATATCATTGTTTAATGTTTACATATACCTAATCAAAGAACAAAAAAAAAAAACATTTTTATTACTCAGTGTACTCTAGTGATCTTATGTATTTTGTTTGGCACACAAACATACACACACGCGCGCACATACACGCACGCTCACACACACTGTAATGCAGCAGAATTCAATATAAATCCCCCAGAAAAAAACTCGTAACGTTATAAACAATATACGATTATTTTCGTTTAGAAAATATTTATTCGAGTTTTAAAACGTTCGTAAAAACCTGGCGATACTACTTTGAAGTTTGTTAGTAATTTGTACTTCAAAAGAAACCACGGATCACACGATTTAGATATTTACTAAGACGATCTGTTTTTTTTCTCACAAACACTTCTTCGGTTAGTGAAAATGCTAAGATTTTTTTACGGAACACACATGAAAATGCGTTTTTTCCGGCTCTGCAGTACTTGTTTTGAATAAGTTTTCTCAATTCCCGAAGGTTTTGTTTTTTTCTTCTAAAAACTGATAAAACATGGCGATACATCAGTGTTCATTTTACCGATTTCACGGATTTTCTACACAAGGGATAAAAACTAATACTCTCTTACACATTATTTACCGAGGTTCGAGTTCAGAATCGTTTTTCGATTGCGTTAATTTATCGCGGCGCTTTCAGCAGTATATATAAACGAAATTCCCATGATACATCTTGTACACATTCCCAATAAATTATGTCCGGCTTTTTAAAATAATATTTCAGTCGCAGTTATTGTGCAGTACCCATATAGGTATGTTAATAATATCTCGCCATACCGAAAATAAAAATATGAATAAACTAAACATTATATAACATTAAACAACCTCGACATACCGTTTAATTTTACGTACGAATATGTCGTTGAATTTGTAATGTGTAATTGCACGGCAGTTATTAATATTATTATCATACACAAATGGTATTTGTTGATTCGAAAAAATTCGTCTATTCGCAATATTAATATGTGTGTTCCGGAAGATTACACACATTTTCTCGGTTTGACATCCATCTTCTGTCGTCCGCAATTTGAATTCGAAATTAAATTGCAAAAACGAATTTCGTGATCGATTTGTGCGGTGATAACGCTATGAACGTTATTATTATTTGGCGACAACACATCGTTTTTTACTCGACATTTTAGACAGCTGTAAATATTTCAAGAGTAAAACGCGGGAATTATTGTTCTCGAATAACTGTCTCTATTCGTGTACCGTAAATCGGTGGTGTACATTTAAAATTATACCCACTATATTATTATACATACAAACGAAAATTAACTTTTCACTTCCCATTTCCGCAGCACAATCTATTTTAGAATAATATTATTACAGTATATAGTGTACTAAGTTGATAGGTACCGTTTTGTTTTTACAAAATATATTTATACGAGGCACTCGCGGAAAAGGCCTACGGAAAATGTTATATACTGTCGATTGTTAAACCGTCTCGGTTTTCACAATGTCCTAATACGGTTGTTGTGATGCTGCGAGATCGCGCATAGATAACATTCAAATGTAACACAGTACGGACGCCGTGAAATAATATGTATACTCGAATCCTTTTTGTTTCGAGACGCGCTTCGTTTATAACAATATCATTAACATAAGCCCGGTCGTTAGATTTCGATAACGAAAAGAACGCCCCCGTCGTCGTACAATAAGAGTATAATATAACCGCACTAGTGGCGTGACCAGAAATTTTCAGTGGGAGGGCACGTAGTAAATAATAATCGCGATTCATGAATAAATGGTAAAAATTTTTTCGGTTGTATGTTGTATACCAGCCAACTCGACAATGATAATTTACAAGTCGGATTCAAAAAAAGCCGACTTTTATTCAATAAATCAAAGCTCGTTTCCCCGTGACTTGGCTACAATAATATATTATTTCAAGATAAAATTAATAAATAAACACTGACAGTTGTTGTGTTTTTAAAAGAATTGGGGAGATTTACGCCTAACCTTTCACCCCGCATGCGCACGTCACTGGGTTACACGAACAAAATATAAAAAAAATATCTGTTTTTTTTTTTTCAGATGCTGAAATTCATGCCCGTGGATTAGTGCAGGGTTCCGATTTCGGAAATTGAATCGTATAATACAATTGTAGTGATTGTACGGTTATTCAAAAAACCGTTTGTAGGTACTAGCTATTACCGTTTTAGTTTTTACAATGCCACATCTCAAATTATAATACCACCTATATAATTGATATTTGATACCTAGGTGATTTTCGATATTTTATTAATTTTCACTGACAATAAGTGAATACGTGATAACCACGTCGTAGTTTAAATAAAATAGTTTTAATTAGGTTCGAATAAATCAGTTAATTGTATACGCTTGAGTATTAGGAAAAGTTTCCTTTTAGATTCTGACCGGTTTTAGAATGATATATTTTTATTACAAATTTTGCTCCGATTTTCAAGTGTAGCATTTTTTCTGAAAGGAAATTTTATGTAGTTGGCATTTTGAAGAGATCATTTTTTGTTTTTCTCAGAGGTTTTCATAAGAAATAGGAAAAACCGGGAAAAATGTAGCAAAAACGTTTACGAAAAAATGTACGAACTTAATTATTTTTAAATCTTCAAGTCAATATTACGGCCTTTCAAAATATGTGTAACCGAAATTCGCTCAGAACCGTTTTTCGTTAGCAATAATTAATCGTCGGGTACAGATATACATTAAATTTCCCCCTATACCTTCTCAATTTTTCACCTACAACAGTGGTTCATCCATCATGCTAAGTATGTCAGTTTGTTTTTTTTTTTTTTTTCATAATATAATATCCAATTTTCGAAAAAAAAATCATGTATGCATGAGACGAGTTCGTAACCATTGTAACTTTAATAAATAGATTTAATAATATAACACACTAATACATTACACACGCTAATTTTGAAAATGCATATACACGTATGCGTTTTAGATCAAACAACTACACTGAACATAACAATGCCAACGATTGACTTAAGCCCTTATCTTACCCGTAATCAAAGATATCATACTCTGGACATCAAATTAATTTGAGAAATTTGCGTTTTTTATGGAAATTTTCATGAAAATTACATGTCAAAAAGCGGTATAATAATAAAACATGTATAAAACTATTAAACCTATAAATAAAAGTGAAAACCGTGGTTTTTGTTTTTTTTTTTTTTTTTTTTTTTTTTTACATTTATAATTTATGATAATCGACCGGGCCAGATTCCGCATATGTATTATATTTTTTCTTCCCCCCTCCGCTCATCACACCCCTTCCACTCAACCAAGCTTTGTTGTTTGACAATCCCCGGCGTTGATTTTATTCGTACGGACGAGCGGCGGCGGCGTTCCGGCCGACCGGCTCCCCGGGGAGCGGGAATCGAGACGGTCCGCGCGCGTGCGCAAAAAAAAAAAAAGGACGCGCGCGGACCGTGAATTTAATCGCGGCGGCAGCGACGTGAGCCCTGCAGGAAATACAAAATACAAATCGGTCTTGAGGGATGGACGGCCGCAACCCCACGCACACCCTTATCGTCCCCGCCGCGGCGGCGTGCTTTTGTCGGTCACGTCTGTGCAGTGTGCAACCCTATACGATAATGAAAGCCTTGTATAGTATGCGGGAAAATCGCCGGCCCGTCGCGAGTGCCGCGCATCAAGCCGGGGAGAAAAACTAAAGACCGAAGACCTTTTATACATATATATATGTACGAGCGTACAATATACCGCGGGGACGAAAAATGCTCTTTGGAAAAGGACAGCGGAAAAAATAAAAACAAATTAACCATACGATATACAATAATAGACATGTATAATATATTATAGTATACCTAACCTGGCCGTACCTTTTTATATACTTTTTCTTTTACTTCGTTCCGTTTATATATAAAGTCAATAACTCTATCGTCTTGTGCACGAGATAAGTAGCAGAAAACCGACGATTTATCATTATTTACAAATAATATTACTCTTTATAGAGCAAATAATGACTCTATAAAAAAATATTACGATTTATATAGGTAGTATATCGTTATTGTGGTATATAAACGGTCGGATGGATTTTTCGTTATAAATAAAAAAAAAAAAACACTCCCCTGCGACTTGAAAGTCGCCTATATACGTTCGAGACTGCGGAAAATGCATTAGTATTTAGATGACCGGTTCGTGGACGACAGAGAATGGGGGAGAAAGAAAATCGTGTGCCGCCGGAGGAAAATCCAAAAGATAAATCGAACGTGTTGAACGTCGCGACGACAGTTATATTCGATAAAGAAAATGCAACTTTTTCAAAAAAAAAACTTTAAAAGTCGTTATATACGGAGTATTATATTATATTGTATGAATCGTATTTATGTATACATATGAACAAAAAGAAGAAAAAACGATCATATTAATTATCGATGTTGGACCCGTGAGGAAACGAATAGGAACTCATAGATATGATTAAACTGTTCGATTTGACTAGGCACTTTAAAATATATAATAAAACGTTTATGGTTATGATGATTATTTTGTTAATCGGGAAAAAAAAATGTTTGTTTAGTTTTGTTAATTTATATCATATACGTGATCCTTATTAATAATGCAAAAACACGAGCAGTGCCATAAGAATTTATAGGATTAATATGTTTTCCCGAAACGCCTACGACAACTCTACTTTTTCCACAGTTCATTTATGGAAAATGTCCATTTTAAAGCAAATTTAAAGATTAAATAAAAATTACCCCCATTCCCTTGAGATATTTTTCTAGCAATGTCAAAATTCATGACATCTTACAGATTATTTTTTTTTTTTTATATCTTATTATGATTTGTGAAATTATATACGAAAGAATCAAACGTAATTGTTTTTCGACAAAAAAGACGTTGGAATATTACATTATTGAATATAATATAGCCACAAGGTAGCTAAAAATAACATAAAATAAATTGATAAAATATTAATCTTTAGTGTAAAACATCATTCGTGTTTCTTTTTAATTTTTCCAATCACTTAAATATGTATTCTGCACGAGTAGGTTACGTTCGCATGTCTCAAGATAATGTATTATACTTAGCTGTTATAGGTAAAATAATGTGAAGTAAAGTATAAGGCACGTAAAAAAAAATAATATATATATATTATTTTTTTAAAATATATATATATACACGAAAATTATTATAACATCGTTCTCGTACCTTTAAATAGAACGTTTCGGAAAACGCTATGAAACATATGATATGTTTGCCGTATTCTTAGAAACAATGGTTGAAAAGTGGGTGAACGGAATCCCTATTCTTACTTAATGTAAAATTATCAGTCCCTTTTGGGTCTAATTTTCCAAGGTCCGTGAGGAGGCTTTGGTTATTGTCACTAAGGTATTTTTAATGAAATCTTAAAAACTCGAATTAGTTCAAACAAAACAAAATATTGAATACCTATTGGATTATACCTACGCACAATCAGATTCTGTTTTATTTTATTTTTTCTAAGGAGGCATAAATTAAGGATATTTTTTGGGGGGTAGGGGAAGGTGCAATTTGTTTTAAGCATTACTAGCAACAGCATTTATGTAAACAATTAATGGGTGCGGAAAACAAATATTTTAAACGTTTTGTCTCCATAAAGGGTTTCCTGAAAGTTTAATTAGGTTTAGTTAGTTCTCGGGAACGCCCTTCGATTGTCAGTTAATAAGTCCCCCTCGAAGTTTTTTTCACTTAAACTGCTGATTAGAAATAATTGTCCTAATGATATACCAAGGAAAGTTTATGATGATGGTGTTTATCATAACACAGGGTACAACAATGGTACATGGTACATTGATACCATTCAAGATCAGATATCAGAGATAAGAATCACTCCATATGTAAATTTTCTAATCACGTTTCATTTCGCTATTTAATATTATTTCTTTTCCTATATCGTTCGGTTTTCAAGCAGTCGGTTTTCTCGATATTTTTTTTATTTTTTGAACGAGTAAATGGAGATAAATTAAGATATAATTTATAAAAAAATATATTTTAACCGTATGGATCCATTAGTGAATTAGTAATTAATAGGGACTTGATGGCACTTAAAATTAATAAAAAGCGTTTTAAAGGAAATTGTATAATATCCCTAAAATAAGCGCTTTAAAACATAAAAAAACAAATAGTAAAGTTTTTTTTTTTTTAATTCGAAATAAGTAAAAAATACTTTCAAATTTCATATTTTATTCATAATTTTATGGTGAATTTTCACATATTATTCTGCTACATTTAATGGCCTTTCAAAAATAAAATTATTAAATGCTACGGCGCTGAACCCCGGCAATAAGTATTTACTTATACAGGCAAGTTAAATACAAAGCGTAAAATCTTAGCATCATCGTTTATGAACTTGGCTATTAGAGTTACACGACTACGTATCTTTATCAATTATTTGTTCCGAAATTGAAAAATATTTCGGATTCACGCGTTGATTTTAATACAATAATATTAATATGCATTTCAGTTATTCTTCGGCGAGTATCATAAATAAATTCAGAATAACGTGCAGTCGTTTCCGTATAAATAAATCAGTCATAGGAAAAAAAAAAACAACAACCCGAACGATATTCCGATTGTCGAGCCTAAATAAACCGCGTTGTACAATTTTACGAACGTTTCCGTCGGTGAATTGATTTATGACTCTATACCGTTTCGTTATTTTGTCACATAATCTGGTTTGCGTTTTTCGTTGTTATGCATAACTTATTAAATTGCATATTATTATCATGTAATCAATATACAATAATGCTGACGAGTCGTATGTTTTTTTTTTATACAATTTTAAAACACGCCCTTCTATAAACGCAAAATAACAACGAAGGCGTCGTCCACGCCGTGATAGTTGTTATCGCGGTAGACGTTATCGTGAAAATTGTATAATACCGTTACCCTGTGAAGAATATAAAAGTTACTATCTCACATCGCGATAGAAATTATCATTATTCTATCATAGCCACATGCATTGTGGTTTTAGTTCTATCGCGATTCGCGGCATTAATATAATAGTTTTCACAAGCGTGTTGTGGTGCGATTATATATATATATTCATATTTAATCAATTTAAATTGTGTTTGCACATAATAATATATTTACTCGAATAATGGCTAATTCAACTTGTTCGTATAATATGCTAAATAATTACGTATTAATAACGCTATACGATTATTATCACGTATAAAAACATGATGCAAAATTGATAGTGATAATAGATTTTTGAGATATCGGTCTTAGTTTCAAGATATCACGTTTAACTATCATAATGTGATCGTAGGTCACTATCGCCCAGTTCGCATGGCGATATGGTTCATGGTTAAATAACAATCGCGGTGATATATTTTGCAACTATCACGATAAATGCAGTGACTATCATCGTGTACTTTGCTTTATAGTAAATTACCTATTATAATTATATTATACGTTATATATCTTAATATGAACATTATACAAATGTAACGTTCGCGTTGACAATAGTATAACTAAATCACAGATATTTATTGAATAGACATTTTCACTTTTGGCACGTCCAGCAGTATGTTTAAGGGGTAACGAATAGGCAATTTAACGTAACGTTATGCCGAAAAATTGAAAATGACTTCGTTCAATAAGTATTTTACTCTTTAATCGCACGAAGTTTGTTCGCCTGAAATCGGAAAAAGTACTTTTCAAAGTGATTTCAAAGAAGAAAAACTACAACCATATAATATATTATCGTGTCAAATGTAAAATCCCATTTTTTGTATTCGGTTTTCTGATTGATATTTCGAAAAACCCACGGGAGACGTTAACCCTCCGAATTATTGTCCTCTATATTTTCTCATAAGAGGTTTTTTTTTTTTTTTTTTGTATCTTTTAAATATACATAACTTTGTCCGTTTCTCGTCCGCTTTTGTAACGTTGCCAAATTTTCTTACGCGTTTCTGGTCCCGTGTAATACGTAGTTTTATGTTAGTATGACGATAACGGATAATAGGTCGCGGTTCCGTGATTATTAATTGCACACACAATTTAGCCAATTTCAAAATAACGAAATGCAATAAGGTGTTGTTTCGCTATATGCAATATCGCGCATTATCTACGGACGGTCAACACTTATTTTACGGTCAGTATAAAAAAAAAAAAAGTATTCGTACGGCATAATATAATTATTATACTGCGTTATATTTTTTTTTTACCGACCGATAATATTATTATTTCAAAAAGTGTAAATCCATCTGCGCGACTTACCTCACTATAACGGGTTTTTCGCTACCGGCCACGAATCCGAATCCCAGTTCGTGATCCCTCTTCAAAGTGACTAATCTGGGTTTCGGACTCTCCTCCACCAAATCGGTCCGGGGATCTTCGTAGCTGGTGGTTTTTGTAATGTGACTGTTAAAAAAAAAAAAAAAAACGGACAAAATAAATAAACGAATTAATGTATACAAAACAATATAATAAATACAATACAATGTATTTTTCAATCTTGGGCTTACAATCATTGTGAAATTTCCATTACAAAGCGCAAAAATATATTATTTAAAAGGACCGGTGCCAGCGTATTTTTTGTATCAAAAACATTTCTTATGTGAATACTCAAGTCTCCTCAAGCAGTCTGATTTCGATGGTTATTTTTTAGTTGGAAAGAAGAAGACTTCCTACGAACCACGTTAAACTTCGATTTTTAAATGTTTATAGTTCTTAAAAAAAGGACTAATTTTAAACTTTTTTCCTCCCACTTAAGTATAAAATTATTTAAAATCAAATAGAAAATCGGAATTCAATGAGGTCTATAGAATTGTGTTGTTTATATTAAGTAATTTAAAAAACAATTTTAGGAAAATATTATGTTGACAATGAATATTATCACCATTCCCGTGAAATCATTTTCGTCCGTAAAATGGCCGTACGCTTTCCCAATAATGGGTAAACGGCAGTAGATAAATAAACAAAACAAATCTTACTTTTAAGGTTATCATTAAAATGTTACAAAATAATTTTCAAATTTTACAAAATTAGAGACGATTTGGAAAACCGACATCGAGCCCCTTAACGTGACATATACCTTTGTTAATACACATCGATGATATGTTTATAAACATAAAATTACATTTTATTTTTTTAGGTGTTAAAAATTCGAAATATAATAATATTCATATGTTAACTTAAATATTACTGATAACAATATATTTTGTATTTTGGTTTTTTACACATTATTTTTTGTATAGTTTTAATTATATGCTCACAAAATCACAGTCTCGAAAATAATATTAATAAAAAATATGCGTAGGTATTAGTAAAGTTTTTAATAAAAGACAATAATAATCATATTTAATTTTCCGTGCACACAGGTAGAAAAATAATTATTAATGTCACTGCTGCACGTATTAGGTAGGTTTATTTTTAACGAGTTTTATGTCATTAAAAAATTTACACTCCAAATAAAAAAAAAAAAAAACGAAGGTAAAATTATTAAATTAAATTTAGTTATTTACAAAAAAAAAAAAACAAACAAATAAAAAAAAAAAAAATAGGTAAATATGTTTTTTTTTTCAAGTATGTCAAAAGCATAATGTAATTTTAAAATTATTAAACGTATTTTTATTTTTATTAATTATTAGAACGTAATACGTGTAGGTGAAAATATGATAAATTATTTATTATTGTTTTTTTTTTTGGGGGGGGGGAGGGGCGTGGAGCCAAATCAACCAAGCTGGAGGAAAATATTCGCATCATGACGGATTTTTAATGGTTGTAAAATATAATATTCGCATGTGTAATAGTAGGAATAGGAGTACATCGAAAAAAATATATATAAAAACCGAGTATTTTTAGTAAAATATTTTTTGAAAACTAAAATATTATGCAGATCGAGATGTGAAAAAAAAAACAAATATTATTCGCTGGAAATAATATTATAATTCTGCAAATGAGCCATATAGGTACGATTATCAGTTATAAGTATTTTTATTTTTAATATATACAGCATGTAACAAGGACTATTTGACATTTTTACATTGTAGTTACATGTACAAATACCAAATAGTCCAATTACACCCTGTACATATATATATATATATATAAAACCATGATCAGCTTCGTCACTATAGAGTCGAATTCTCACCACCCTCAGCTATTTCGTAATGAGCAAAAATATTTTTCGTAAAAAAAAATAAAAAAACCAAATACTATAATAATACAATATCTATACTATATTTAATGCTATAAAACTTCTATTAAATGGTGAAATTTGAACAAAAAATATGCATGGAAAGGTGTATGTTAATTTTTTAAACCGCTAAAATGCACATCCTTCACACTAACCGTGAATAATTCAAATTTCAACTCCCAAATTCCTTTTGGAGGGTCTATAAGGATGGTCAAAGCTAAAAAAAAAATACCCACCGGAACGTCATGGTGAAATTCATATTTAAATTTAACCCTGCAACTTTTATCACTTATCATCCATCAATAAAACAATTCTTATTCCCGAGTTTGAGCTCATCTAATCTATGGGAACAGCTTATAGTATGAAAAGAAAAGAGTATTTTTTAAAACTTTAAAACAAAACTATAATTCGTACATTTTTGTTGAGATAACTTTTTTTTTATCTTAGTGTAGTTTGATCAGCATTATCTGTTATTGATCAGAATGCAGTACAACTGCAATAATTATACATTTTTTTTTTTAAATCCAGGTGCAATTTGATTTTAGTATCTTATACGAGTATATATAACAGATGTTACAGTGAAATAGTATCTATTTTTAGAGAAAATGGACAAACACGAGCTGAGCAATATATGTGATTCGGATATTAAGTTAATAATTTCAAATAGAACTCTGAACAATTTTACACAGAGCTCTACAGCTGAAATAACACGATAATCATAAATGTTTACATTTTTGTAATTTCCGTGTAAACTATAATTATATTTCTAGAAATTTATCGAAAAAAAACTATGCATAATATTATCATATTCACTTACTTAATTTATAGCATTATAAAATAGAACTTTCGGAATATTTTTTTTTCCTTTTTCGTTAAACAAAATACAAACTACGAGAAAAAAATATACAACTAGCATTTTAAAACTGCATTAAAGTCAACGGTCCCTTAAATCTACTATACTCTCAAATTACAAATTTAATCAAAATTGTACGATATATCGAATTTCAAAAAAATATTTTATTACCTATTCGACACACACAGACGTATTACACGAATATTGTACATTATGAAAAGAAATTAATTTTGCAAACACGGTTATATAATAAATGTTAAGTGCGTAGGTACTTTAAATATTGCGAATAATACGAAAAACACGATAATTGCAAGTGCAGTGGCCTTTATGAACGTGGCACGTGCATCACCTGCTGCAGTGTTTTGAATAATATCGGGTGATGCGATATTACGTATATGCGTTGTATTTATTAACTTATATATATTAATAAGACGTGCTACAACCCGTAATAATTCGAATGTGAAAATTGTTTTGCATGGAAAAAACTACTAGGGCTATAAACTCAAGTAAGCAATAAAATATTTTCACCATAAGAAAAATGAGAGTGTAACAGTATAAAGTTGGTTTTATTTTGTCAATATTACCAACGTAAATAAGTTATTGTTATTTAAAAATCGTATAGTTTAGGGTTTTTAAAACTAGAATAGCTTTTTCTTGTAATATTCAGTGGCGTAACTAAGAGAGATATGCAGAGGGTACCACATCTGGGCCTATTTTGTTGTTTTACATACCACGATGAAAACAATATGACTTATAGTCGTATCATTACTGTTAAACGTCGAACGTCGGGTTTTATTCTTAGCTTATATTCATTAATGATAAGATGTGTATTTAATAAAACATAAAATAATAATGAAAAAAAAAAAAAAAATGTATAAAATAATTTCAGTAAGGTCAGTTTAGGTTAGGTTAGCCTGGACGAGGGTGGCAGCATGGACGTAGTAATATGCAAACAGATCCCTCTCTGCTGTTGGTTAAACTGTACAAATAAAAAAGCCTAGATAAGGGAGAGGGTTCGTTAAAAATGTCGATCCAGGGCCCAAATTTTGAATTTACGCCATTGGTAATAGTGATATCGGAAAACTAAAACCAATGTAGCACCATCATATTTTCTTAATTTTATGATGAAAATTTGATTTTTCATCTAATAAGTTCATATAGCCCCGAATGGGTTTTGTCCGCACGATAAGGTTTTTCGTAAACGGTTTTGATAATTGTACGGTCAAACAATAAAAGTAGTATGAAAATGTATGTAACCTCTGCCCCTTCCTTGCAACTGTAGTTGCCTATACTATTAATACGACCGCCCGTGAATGAGGTATTTTACCATAGACATATAAATGTCCTTAGTAACATTATATATCTATGTATTTTACCACTTTTCCCACAACCGCTCTTATCGTTCCAATCAGTCGTATCAGTTCTTATCATCATAAATTATCTGTATAGATTATCATGGTGTTTTATTGTATTTATCAAATGTAAGGGTAATGGAGGGACGAGCCTATAAAGTGTTTTAACGATGATGTATATTAAAATACGAGTATTTTGTATTAATATTATAGTTTTTAATACCTCACACACACACACACACACAAAATTTCTCCGAATTGTCGGTAGGTGGCCGCTCGCGGCTTAAAGACAATATTATAAAGAAAAATATGATGATTCGATACAAATTATAATCCTGTGCGCGTAAATCCTACAATGTCGAATGTTTATCGAAGGTAATGGCGGGGGGATAAAAAGCTGTTTTTTTATTATTCAATAGTGAATTAATCATGCTTATCGAATTAGTATCGATTACATCTTGGTCGGCTATAGTTCGCGGTTTTTAAAAAATATATATAACAGTGTCAGTATGTAATTTAACACGAAACATTTTATTATGCCACGATGCAACTAGGAGAATAACGGTCTAAAAGTTAAAATTATTAACAATGAATATTTAAATAATTTAAATTGTACGTTTCCTGTTAACCTAAAAGAAGGCGCAGTGTATTGCATAAAATCTGATAATGTTGCATTGAACGTTAATTCGAGGTATTATACTTTAAAAAATTAATCATCCACACAACGTGTAAAGGAGGTACCGATATTTGTGGCTGACACATGCGTTATTTGTATGGCAGAAAATGACTCCATTTTATTAAAATGTGAGCATTCGTGTTTTTATATTAACTGCTTTGGGGACTTGGCAGAAAATACGGGGACTTGTTGGCGTTGCAGCGATACGGTGAGTTGTCAATAAACGTTTAATTTATACAACACAGCAACATAATGTTATTTAATTTTTTAGAGACCTAGCCATAATGAGAACTCAACGCAGTCCAACGACGAATATTCGGTCGATTTTATGGGTTATAGTGAAGATATATAATATACAGTTATATAATGGTGAGTTAAGAACAAGCATTTAATTTTACAATATAAAATAATATTATATAATTTTTTAGACACTTAGCCATAGTGAGAACTTGACGTAGTTTAGCGGTGGAAATCTGGACGAATTTATGGGTACTGAATTCAAAACTGGTGAAGAGGATCTATGATGGAATGAAAGACGTTGAAAATGGGAATTATGTTAAACAAAAGTGAATTAAAAATTAAAAAACTATCAAACATTTTTTATTAATTTTTTTTACTTATTATATTTAATACATATAATAATAATAATAATAATAATAATTTTTTTCTTATCTCCGAAACAAATTCCAATTATAATTTATTTTTTTTTTCTTTAATGTGTATTTATAATATATTATATACGTTCATTATCGGAAATTTAAATATAACAATAATAAAAATAACAATACGTTTATAAACGCAAAACAAAGTAAAATAAAAACGAGATATTTATTATGCTTCTAGTGATTTTTACATATTTTTTAAAACATTTGCCAAACAAATATTCAAAGATTTACAAAAAAATAAAATCAATATTTTCTATAATGTTATCTGCAGACATTAAAACATTGAATGGAAAATTTCAGAATAAATTAAAAGATCGATAGTTTATTAGATTTATTTTAAAATTTATATTCTGTAGTTATTCCGGACAATCAATCATATTTTTTAATAATTTATTTTAATATTATCGAAGTTCTGGTGTGTGTGTAAACCGAGGCGGTATAAATAATATGCTTTATATAGTATATTAATTAATAGGCAAGCAAAATTTTAATACGGGGCAACTGCAGTGGCGAGTATAGGGAAGAGGGAGAATTCAGGCGGCCGTGTTACATTTAGACATTTAGTAAACAAATTCATGCAGATTCATTATGTGTGTGCGATGTATTAAAAACAATATTATTAAATACATAATATTTTAATATACATCATCGTTAAGACATTTTGTATGCTCGCCCCTCCATCATCCTTGCATTTGATAAACACTATAAATGAAGTCTATTTATTTTCCCTCCATTATAGTAACCTATACTGATAACGTATGTTAATAAGAACTGATTAGCGTTATACAGGGGCGGATTTGAATAACATTTAAGAGGAGGACGAACTGATATCATGAATGTATAATTCAAGGGATCTTTAACAAAAAATGACAGGGTGGGGGGTATACATTTTCATTATCACATACTTTCATTATTTTCTTCATATATACTTGATAATATTGAATACCTATAATAGGATGGTTTCCAATTTTACCAATTTACACAAATAGCGATGTTTTTTTTTTTTACCGTGATAAATATGTCATTTGGATACAGTGGAGTATATTACTAAAATTATTTAAAATTATAAGATCATATGATAAAAATCAATTGGATATACAGATATATATTGAATACATATATATTATAATTATACAATATATAATTGGATGTTGTATTTATTCAAAATTAATTTCCTAACCTCATAAACGTCACATCAGCTGCAGGCCTCCAGATATTTGGAATTCACCTGATGTATACTTCTAAGCCGCCGGTGGAGATGAGAAAAAAATTCTAAGAGAATGGGTGATCACCACGTCGCCCCTTCCCTCAAGTCCGTCCTTGGCGTTATATATTAAAGAACAACTGTTAATTCTCCCACAATAATAATCTATATTGATAACATATGCTGAAAAGAACTGATGGAGTTGATAAGAGTGGTTGTGGGAGTGGGAGTAAAATGCCTCACTTACGGGCGGCGATGATGAGAGGGAGGATGCGGGTCACGCGCTTCGGCTGAGTTCCCAGAAAATAAATTTTCATGCTAATAATAAATACTCGTATTTGTGATAATGACACGGTACTGCTGGTAAATGTATTTGAAAGCAAATACGAATATTTTTTGAGTTGATAAAATTTCATTTTTCCAAAAAAATCGAACAATAGCCTACGTGCGACCCTTTAAATACGGGAAGTAGCACGCCCTCTTTTCGGGAGAAAAGTTGTGTATAGATTTCTCTGCATGCACCTCCAGAATTAATATTAAAGTCAATTTTTGGCCACTATAAATTGGATGAAAAATAAAATGGCCGAATAAATGAAACGGATTTACACGGATCGACCACGAGTTGCCTACGGCAGGTATATACGCGATGAATAAATAAAATGCCAGTTATTATATGTAAGAGTATATTATATGAAAAATTCACAATCCGTCCGCGAATAGAATGATTTAATATAAATTATTATTATGATTCAATCTATTCGACGATGATATATACGAACAACAAAGCTTCAAAAAAAATAATCCAGAAAAATATATATAAAACGTAACAGAACGATGTATATACATTATACACGTTTTGTTAAACGCGTTAGCTGCAGCAGCAGCGCACAATGGAATCACCGAGATTTTTGTGTAAAAGCGTCTATATAAGTGTCTAAGAAAAATGTATTCGATTTTTCTTCAACGACCCCCGAGTTTTATTTCAAAAATGTGTTTTGTACGCACAACACATCAGTCGTTGCAAACTGCACACTTGATTTCGTCAATTTCTGCAGCTAAATGTCTACCGCTAAATTACCATCGTATAAAATGTTGCCTTATTCTTTCATTTTTAATTTATCGTTTTTTTTATTTTTCGTACTTTATCGTAAAATATACGTATCAAGAAACCGTAAACAATAATCGGATATTAAAACGCGTAACATTTACAAATAAACTGCATGTAGGTATTTATATCAATTATTTTTCGACAAACTTCTGTATAAAACTGTTTGTTGTTTTTTTAAAAAAAGGTTGATTTTTCTGATGAGTGGGCCAGCTTTTTAGGAGGAAAGTTAAAATGAAGAATAATACATAAAGTAGTTTAATCAATATTTATACGCAATGATAAACAATTGCTAACGAAAAACGATTTTGAGCAAAGTATAGTTTTCCTTGTTACAAATATATAACACAGAAATCATCGAAAATTTTATAAAAAACTATCAATGATTTCTATTTATTAATAAAACATCAAGGGATTTAACAACTCAATTTTTTTTTTTTTTTAATGATATAAGAAAGTTCCTATAAAGTTTTTGATTAGAACAATATTTCTGTCAGAAAAATTATTTACACGCAAACAAAAAAAACCCCATAGTAAAACCAATACATTCAACTTCGTTCAGAATCTAAAAAAATTAAACACTTTATCATACACTCGAAAAATGATGCAAATAATTATTATAATAAGTGTGCGGGGAATTTTCTCGTTCGAATTTAAGTGGGAAAAAAAACGCGATGTAATTACTGATATTTCGACGAAACGGGATTTCTACTATAAAATTCTCAGAAGTATTAATCTCGATTATAAAAATTAAAATAAAAAAAAATAAATTTTGAAAAAATAATACTTATTAACAACGTGCTTATAAGATGTAACGAAAACCTGACCTATATAATAATGTTTACCTACCTATTATGCACAATAAATGTCAATTTTATAGAATGTAATATAATATTATTAAACTAACAATAGTAAATTGAATACGATTCTGTGGATAAACACTCGTATATACATTAAAACAGTATTCGAACAATATTGCATCTTTTTATTCATTCAAATTATTATTTCGCTATAATACGTATATACGTGCATAATCGTATATAGGTAATATTGCCATCTATTCTTACACCGCCTACAATAATATACAAATAATCGTATTATAACAATGTTATATGTGTAGTATAAACCTATATTAACCATCAATATCAATAAATTGACAGAAAATCCCAAGGAAAAAACTTAGACGATGACCCAAGAAAAAATGATGGATTGACGTAGTAGATGAAGACTTGGAAAGCCTGCGAATTGAAAACTGAAGAGAGGCTGCTCTACACAGTGAGAGGTGGTGAATTAAACTAATGGCGGTAAAAACTTTTGTAATCATGCCGTTAGAAGAGAAAATTCAATGGAATATTTCTATTAAATTATTCACACGGTGCAGCTGGTCCCCGGGGTTTTGTGGCTGACGCCTACCGCCGGCCGACCGCGTCTTAGCGCTGGGCGCTACTTGCGGGCGGACGTGGTGCTGGAGCGATGGCGGCGAACCGCCACCGGTCCATAGTCTTCGAAGGGAACACCGGTCACGGGCCTTTTGGGCCCGTACTTTTCTCGCAACCGGGATGGGTTCCCGATCACCCACTAGGTACAATGGTTTGGGTTACTTTGTCGCGCCGGTCCCATAACCACCACGTTTCAGCCGAGGTAGGCTCTTCAACCGTGGGGGCACTAAGTCCGGAGCGGCTGGCCGGTCCGGCGTGAAATGGGGCACCTCCGCCGGTGGTACCGACAAGGTTTTGAGTTGACGTCGGTGGGTCAACTCGAGACTTCGTCTCTCCCACTATTTTGGCTCTCCAGCAGACTAGTGGTGGACCTTAAATATTCACACGTGCAGTCGAAAAGGCTATTTTGGCGACGTGAAATCGACGTCTAATTGCATGCAATTTGAAACACGCCCTGTTTATAGAATACAGGTGTATCATATTATATATTTTTGTATACAAATCCAGTACACATATCTAGTGCCGCGGTTTTTTTATTATTGTTTGGTGTTCAAACGTACCATCACTATCCATTACATTTTTAATGCTCCAATACATTCTATATTATTTAGGTTACTCGTTAATATATAAATATATACATATATACATGCAATACACATATATGTAGTGTCCAAAATAAAAAAAAATTATAGAAGTTAGACGATGAGCCTTTTTGTCCGATATTTGCGACTGGATATAAAACCAAAAACCGAATCGATAGTTGAAATAAAAACCGTGTACGGTTGATTTTTTAAACGCTTTTTTCATATTTCATAGATGTTACAGACATTTTCTCGGTTTTGAAATAACAAATCCAATATCCTCAATACTCACAGTGGAATAAAATAATATAAACGCGCGTCGGTTTTATTTTGAAATGTCCGTGGTTTACGGTTTACGTAGGTATATGCACACATATAACTATATAAAATCCGATTATTCATCCAATTCGTTTAAGCAAAAACCCTACATACAGAGCGATCCACTTATCGCAAACCATCTATAGAATCATTTAAGATTTAATTTAAAACTGTGTTTACCCCTACTTCTTGTACTTTAAATGAGTATATACTTTTAATTTAATAAAATAAGAACCTCTTTTTTTTTATATAAAATATAGATAGATATGAACACAGATTTTTTTTTTTTCCCCAAAAAATGTTAAAACGCGTAACACTAATATCGGATTTACCATTTATGAGTTATAACAGTTTAAAATTTAAACTGGAGGATTAAGGAAGAGTAATATATTTTATATCGGTTTTCACAGATGATGAATTCGTAATCCTTCTTTGCTCCACCGGTCAAAAACTTTAAACGGTAAATCATAAACGGTAAATCCCATTTTAATGTTATAACAAAAATGCCAATAGATATTATCAACATATTTTAGAAAAATATCGTTTATTCGGATCTGTGTTTATAACGAAGGGGTGCAAAACATGAAAATCCAATGTGTTTACTCATTTCGGGTAAAAAGAGTGATGGTAAACAATTGAAACTATATAGTGTTAAAATAAAGATTAAATGTATAGGAAAACTAAAAAACTGAAATTAGATTCACTTAAAATCCTCCGAAAAAACCGTTTATGGTTAATGTTGAGTGGATCAACCTGTATATAAGCCGCAATTAAACGGCAGAGTTGCACACGGTTTATACAAAATGTCGTTTCGTTTGTATATCATGCTAGTTTTTGTTTACGTATGCGGTAAAGACTACACAGAGTATATTATATTATAAACGACAGAGTCACAATCATTAAAACGATACGCGTAGTCGTATAGATGTCATATAAATGTATATGTATTCTATACTATCCCGGATCTTTGACGCAAATATTTACTCTAAAACCCTATAATAATATAATACAACAACATTGATGAAAACAGACAACGCCGCAGTGTATAATAATAAATAGTTTAACGCTCGTCCTTATTGACTAATTAACAAGTTGTTAAACAATTATATATATATATCTACACATACTTGTATACTTAGTTTTAAGAGAAGTTTACCTATTGGCTATCATATTATACAGTACGTTCATGCTAAGAGGTACCCCTAAATATTTCAGTTTGATGACCTAGTATTGAAATGGAATTTTCAGGGATTGATAGGGAGTACTCAAGTACATATTTGTAGACAAATTTCAAATTTTTAACCCTTTTGGTACGCGTATGCGCAATGCAAACTTACTATTTTTTAAACGGAAACACCATTTTTTCCTACAGATTGGGATAGAGTATTTTTTTTTAAAACAATTTTTGTATAAAACGTTTTTTTTTAATTACAAAATTGGTGAATTTATAGTATGTTGAAATTTAATATTTACAAAAAATTTGTTATTGATGAAATTTTAACTGTGTTCAATTTTTATACTAGAATATCGAAATAATGATATCTCCGATATTGTGAAATACTTGTTTGTAGACTCATAATACACAAACACTTCAGTTCTTTTTATGGGGGCGTTTAAAAATATTGCATATGTGAATCCTCCTGATAATGTCTAAGATTTAAAAAACGAATTACGAGTAGCATGTGATAATTTGAGAAAAAACCAAATAAACGCTGCCACATCAAGTGAATTTTTAAACCGTTTGGAATTATATTTGGAAAAACAAAACGGAAACTTTGAACAATTTATTTAATAAAACTATAGTTGCAAATAAATAAATCTTAATTTTAAACTCATAGTTTTTATAATTTGCATTACTTTCAATTTATTTCGGAAGCATAAATGACAAAATAAGAATAAATTACGAAAACAAAAAAGTGTTTATTTGTGTCTTATATGTATCTATAAACAAGTATTTCAAAATATCGGAGATATCATTTCGATTTTCGAGTATAAGTTGAATAAAGTTAAAATTTCGTAAATAACAGATTATTCGTAAATATTAAATTTAAACATATTATAAATTTACCAATTTTGTAATTAGAAAAAAACGTTTTATACAAAAATTGTTTTAAAAAAATACTCTATCCGAATCTGTAGGAAAAAAATGATGTTGCCGTTTAAAAAATAGTAAGTTTGCATTGCGCATGCGCGTACCAAAAGGATAAAAAATTTGAAATTTGTCTGCAAATGTGTATTTGAGTACTCCCTATCATTCCCATAAAAATTCCATTTCAATACTAGGTCAGCCAACTTAAATATTTAACGGTACCTCTTAGCGTGAACGCACTGTATAATATGGTAGTATTGTATATTTGGAAATCTTCATCGCGAACCTTCTCTATAATATTTATACGAGCTTTCGTGTATGCTCGTCAATAGTTAACTGAATATAATAAATTATTAACCGATATCGCGGATCGGATGTAACGCACGTACAGTACAATAATAAATATATCGGCTACCCAAGAAATTTTCACTACTCCTGTAAATTGTATTAGAATCGAGACGAGAGTGATTTTGTTGAAAAGTCGACGATATTGAAAATTATTAAATAACATATAAAGATAATTTATTATAATTACATTATTACCTATAGTAGATACTATAATTGCAGGCGATATAATATTGAAATTATTTATCATTATAATAAATTAAAATATTATAATGTGCTTGAAATAATTAGAGTTTACAAAATTAAGTCAATATGTGTATATCAGTTATGACAAGTCTCGGTAATCAGCTCATATGTCAATTTTTTTCTAATGTAACTTTGTTCCCTTTATTTATTGATTTAAATAATTGAATAAGTGTAAATATTTTCAAAATCAAAGTCTATGTACTTATAGTACAAAAGTGTATTAGTTCATGTACATTGTACAAGTTTACGTATGTATATTCAAAATTTAATTTCCTTGTATTGAAAACTATATACGAAGTTGACATAGCCCTTCTTACCTGGAAATGAAAATTATAATATTACATTTACAATTCTCTCCCGAAGTTCAAAAAGTTACTATGAAATAAGGCCGATAATGTATTAAAAAAAACACGTTGTAAAATGTAAATTTAAACGGTTTTTTTTACACAGATTATTATTATTATTTTTTTTAAAGTTTACTAAAAGTGTTTTTTTAATTCCCCACGAAAACATAAAAAACTATCTACTACTTAAAGTACCTACCTACCATCTGTGTCTTATGATACACCTACTCTCTTTTGCCCATGCATATAAAAGTGATCTTACACTAACAAATTACAGTACATTATATTTATTTTATTATTTATTACGTCAAAAAAACGTTAAAAACAAACCAATGTAAAAAAAATTATAAATGAAATCATCAATTAGCAAGTATAAAATCGGCAGTAAATTATAAAAAAAAATATTATTATGGTAAAATGATAACTATCAAATTTTACAAAATTGGGGAAAATTTAAAAAACCGCTTACAACCGGCTTAAGTGAACGCTATAATATACTCGCATTCATTACTGTCTCAGTCTTACCAACAGGCAACATACCAAAATAACATTACTAAGAACATAAATTATGGCGCTGGCGTTAGCGTTGAAATTAAAGTGTAAACGTAAATAACGAAATGTGTAGAAAAGAACACTTTCCAGGGTTATGTGTAACTTTATTCTAAAATAAATATTTCAAACAAAAAAGTTACAGTTATTTTGCCAAATTTTAAGAATTAATCATTTAAATATGATTTAATAGAAGATTTTAGGTTAATTTTTTTTTTAAATATTTAATCAATTTTTCAGTTTACCTAGTTGTGAAAATTTATTTGAAGAAAATAATCGTATACGCAAACTATAGAACAAATAAAATTTGAAACCAAAAAGTGACTCACGTCCCGAAATGATTGTATAAAAATATGTTCTTTCTTAATCGAAAAAAATACATATAAATAAACAGCTATAGGTACCAAAACTAATATAATAGCTCCGTCCGTCTGTGTCACGGTGTAAAACATCATTTTACGAAATATTATTCCATTAAAAATATCTGCGGATAGCGAAATCTATTGATATATTAATGTAAAGAAAAAAGAAAGCTATTGACTTTTTGACTTGGAAATTCAATATGCCAACAACAACACATAATGCATTTTCAAATCCGTATATTTTATTTAAAATTCGCGTATTTTTAGATGGTTTATTTGAATTGCATACATATTAAACTGCAGCTGTATATTTATAAAGACATTTTAATATTTTATCATAACACCGTAAAAAAAGCCGGTCGTACTTCGTACAGTGGGTAGGCCACTGTTTCAGTGAACAAATTAGAAAGGTATTGATATATGATACATGTTAAGGTTATTTAGTTTATATATCCCGGATATTCAATTCCTATAATGGTAATATTATAAAATAGACGACTTTTCGACCCTTATCAATATACAGCGTCAAATACTTAAATTCGGTGGTCATATTATAAAAAGTGATGGTTTGGAAAAAGATAATTAGCTATATAAGAAAAAGTATCAGGTAAAAGGAATAAAAGTAGTTCAGAAAAAATTCCAGAAGGGGGTAAAGGGGTTGAACAAATATTATCTTTGCATTATCAGTATAAATTAATAGTATATAATATATACTCATAATTTTGTTTAACTATACAAATTATAAAGCATTTTTTATTTCGGGGAGGGGGAGTTGTGTACTCCCAAAACTCCTTTCTGCGTTCGCCTCTAAAAGACACTAACGCTTTTATGGAAGAGTGAGACAACAGTATCCACGAGTATGTATATATGTATGTAAACCATTTAGTTAGGGCTATAGCCCTTCTCCACAGGGAATCATCACGGTACGTCTATGCAAATAGTGAAATACGTCATTTTCTTCGGGTGAGAAGGAAGCGATTTCATGAATATTGTTCGATTATCCGTTGATTATATTAACGTACAGCGCATTAAACGGATGCACGCCCTAAATAGTTACAACGTTTTAATAATAAGTTATGTTCACCGGAAAACAGTTACCGCGATTATAATTACGTAGATTGGTATATGTATATTGTATTAAAATGATAAAAAATAAAATAAAATAAATGAAATCAAAATCCGTTTCGAGCAAGTAATAATACAAACATATATATATATTTATATATGTGAAATAACGTAGCATATAATTCGATTTGAGAATGGATAGAAACACAATTACCGATGAAATTTTCCTCGCGTATATAGCACGCGTAAGCAGTACGATTCGAAATTGAATTTATAATAACGGAGGGAAAACGCACGAGCGTTTCAGTTTTTTCACAAACTGAGTCGTCGTAATAATATCGGACTTACATAACACAGCTGCTTTTCCTACATCGATGTACAGGAACTCATTACGCGTTGCTTCGACAGGAGAAAACTTTTCTCGAAGTTTACTGCGAAAGTATATACCATAAAGGCTAAAAATATATATATTTGCCGAACTCAAAATGTTTTCCAAAATGTCTATACACACTTAATGTTTTCTTTAATAATAATAATATGACAAGGCCAAAGTTTTATTATCAGTGTATAAGAAATAAACTATTTTTGTTTTGTATTTTATGTTTGTTTTAATTAAGATATTTCTATTATATTTATTTATTTCAATGGACGTACGATTCATATTATTTAAAGTTAAAAGTTTTACATTTCAAGTATATACTTATTGGGTCAAAATATTTTAATACAAAACCACGACCTTAGAACGGAAGTTAGATGAATTGGTAACGAACTTCCACATTTTCTCTAGTATTGTAAAATTTAAAAATTGTTTTTATGCCTAATAATGATCACCTTATTACCAAGTGATTTACTTTTTCACTTATCCATTATAAATCACTGATAACCGTTTCAGTGAAGGAAATAATATGACGTTTTACAACGAAAAACTAGACATAACATTATTAGGAATTCCGTTTGACTATTTTCAATTTTGAAAGTGCATTATGATTCTTTTGATTTAAACTAGTTTTACTGCTAAAGTTAATTCTTAAATTTCAATTATAGGTATAATAAAGTACATTTTGAACATTTTTCGAAAATAAAATAAAATTTGTTCACGGTTTCTAGTAAAATAAATACATTTCTATTTCCAATATACATTCTAGAAAAGAACTTAAAGAATCATAATCTGTTTTAAAAATTGAAATCTGTCGAGCACAGTTATAAGAGTCAAATTGAAAACGCGGACGCTGCTCACGAAGCCGAATTCACTTGCTCACAGACGTGATAAACGGAGCTGCCCCGGCACGTTAATAAGCGCGTTTGTACGCCAACGGTTATTTAAACAGATAGATACCAGGGACGGATCCAGGGGGTCCAGGGGTCCAGTCCCTCCCCCCAGACATTTTATTTCTCCAATTTTTTTTATAGTTCTATAGATCCTGATGATATAACTATATTTCAGTTACAGATATGTATATGATAATGTAATAATATACTATACATATCTGTGGACTATAATTCCAATATTATAATTTCGTTTTTACGTGTTAGTTGTTAACACCACAAGAGTACGCCACGTCGCCACTAAAGTTAATCTGCGGACAATCACAAATATATTGTGGTTGATTAAACTATTATGGTACTATAATATTAGAATTATAGACATTGTATTTGTGTTATGAAAAATTGTTGGGTTTCCACTCCACAAATCTATGCTCTGGATCCATGTCTGACAGTTACTCATAGCGTGGTCATTGAGACGCTCGAATTTCAGGTAACCGTTGACACAATGTAACACACAATTGTTGATGCGGACAAATAAATTAGTTAATTTTAAATACTTTAAATTTGCAACTGTTTATAATGAACGACAAGTTGCTCAATAAGCGGTTGCTTGAAGACTTGACGAAAGCTTGGTTGCTGTTCGTGAACGCGGAGATGGGCTCCGTCGATCAATATTGAGCCGTAGGTGCGCGCAGCTGTGATTTTATTGGTCGTAGTGTCGGAGACGCCCGACGGTGTTCCGAAGCGATCGCGCTTGCGCGTATTTAGCGAAAGTTACGATAGCGCGCGATTGAATGGTGACAGCCAACCGACCCGTTTCCATACACACATGCGCCGTTTTATTGTTTACGTACATTTTCCAGCGCACGAGGACAATAAGTGACCATTTGAAGAAATGCCACGAATACGGTGGGAGGTCTTTGTTAGATATGATGAAGCCGGGTAAGTGTGAAACTGGATATGCACTGGATAGTAACAGCAGAGAATGGAGAGAGGTAAAGGGAGGAATCTGACGGTGCACGATCTCAATGACCGGAAAAGCAAAAGATGAGAAAAAAAATAGTAATTTTATCCCTAATGATTTTAACACGTTATAATATTTTAAGTCGAAGAAAATTAACATCATTATTATTTTTAGGTATTAAATAAAAAATATCGTATAATATTTGTGTGGCTCCAGTTAAAATTAAATTCCTACCTAAGTCTCGTCTATATGACCCTTTGTTTTTTTTTTTTTTTTTGTAATATTAATTAAGTTTAGAAAGAACAATATGAAATGAATTTTTTTTCTTTCTTTTTTGTTCAAGAAACCTTAGTGAAATATGACGTAAAATGTCATATTATAATTAAACTATTAATTAATTTAAAAAAAAAAAAAAAAAAAAAAAAAACATCATCACATTATCATATTAATTATTTTTTGTATACTGTATCATCGACGGTAATTTGTTTTATTTTTAAACTTAACACGGATATTAAAATAATATATAACAAGAATTTCATAAATAAAGATTAAAAAAACACATAAGTGTTGAATTGTATAATACATTTTATAATAATAATGAGTATAATTTTGTGTTTTTATTATTTTCTAACTCATAAATTGTACTGTCAATGTGCGTAAAAAAAAGTATCGTTAGAACATTGCATGGAAATGAAAAAAATTGTGTTTGTAGGCGCATCAGACGTATCAGGGCATCAGGAAGCCGAAGCATCATTGTTTAGTGATTGTTCTCCGCTTATCTACTCCTCTCCGTTAAAAAAACTCAATGATTTGAACCCATCCGCTGTATTTTCGTCCGTCCTCCAAGCCACTTTCCATGAAAAGAACATAATAAAATCGTTTTGAGAGGCGATTAAGTTTTTGCACTTCCCCCCATTCCTTGCGCTTGCTTAAACTCGAAAATCGTAAAATTCACGGTTTAGTTATAATATTAATGCTACCCCGTCGTCGTTGTTTCGATCTTTTTGAAATCCATGTAAATCCGCGCGATTATATCGTTTTAAATTTCATTTTGTTAAACATATGACTGCATATAAATCCTCAGGTATAATTACACGCAAGACAGTAAATATAGAATAAATTGTAATCATAATAATAATATACGGTCGGTGTTATAATATTTTACACGCCCGCGATATTTCACATTTCGAGTTGCCTCTTTATAAAAAACCGTAAAATGTACATTTATACACATGTTTGTTTTAAACGATAAGTATACGCTAGTAAATTATAAATTTTTAAAAAAAAAACCCAGTTCCGGTGCTTTCTGTTTTTTACGACTTCCGTTTCCGAATCAAACAGACTACGTCGAAGTACATCCGCTATTCCATCGACCTGCAGCCTCCTCTTCGCCCCTGTGACAAGGGCCAGGAATGGTGGAGGTCTAAAGGACGGATTGCTAGCTTTCAACTGACCACATAAAGTACCTATATACTTTGAAGTAATGAGGGTCTTCATATTTTCATTTGACTCCGATAAAATTATCGGGGTATTCCGAATCTGTAGGAAATTATTTTTACTTATTTTAAAAGTATAAGTGTAAATATGTATAAAAAAAAGTCTCACAAACAAGAATGGTATGAAGCTTTGCCTAAAGGTGTAGGTAATTTGTATTATTTCTTTAATTCTTTTTAGGTATTTGTATTTTATAATGCATTAGTTTAATAATAAAATTCTATGGAAAAATAAAATAAAAATAAAAACCTTTATCGCTACTTTTTGAATAATAACGCTTGAATTTTCGAATTTATGGGTATATTGTTTTCATTTTTATTTCCGGTGTTTTTACTGGTAACACAGGCTAAAATGAAGAAATGAAATCATTTGGCAAAAAACCCCAGAAGGTGTGACACCCCTAGCACCAGCATACAAATAGGGACGAGAACGTGGACACATGTAAAATTAAATATTTAGATTTTTAGCGTAGGAATCTTATATTGGTTTTGCTATGAAAAAACCTGTAATTTTTACTGAACACTTATATTAGCTCTTTTTAGGCATGTTTAATTTTTTTTTAAAGCAACGTTTGAAGTTCATATTTTTATAAGTCGTAAAAACCGCGGCATTTCAATACAATATATATTTCAACAATAATTGATCAAACTTCGTTTTTCGGTAGCAATAATAATTTACTATTACATACAAACATAAACATAAATTATTTGGTCTACATATATATCTCAAATTTGTATTTTTGTGGTAAATTTCTGTTTTTTTTTTTAATAACCTTACAACAATATTACGTGTATCTACTCGAGACTACTGCAGTACTTATATGCAAGTCGAAAAAAATTATGTTTTACACTACGGGGGATAAGCAACTCGGCGAGGGCGTGTCGGGAGCTGTAGCTTGTGGAGATGATGGAAGATCGGGAAACAGGAACTCGTTAAAAAAAAAAAGCCGTAAGGGTAGGTACCTATATAAAGTGGACAGGAAATCCCGTGTGGGCGGTCATGAATGTTTGATTGCGAGGCGAGCGGGGCACTCCATGTAAATACGTGAGACAAGAAAAGAAAGAAATGAGAAGAGAAGAGAAATTCAATACACGAACAAGTCGACACACACAAAAAATTAACGATGGCGAGAGGAACGTGAAAATCAAGCGTCGTCAATTTCGGCGGTTTTGCCGGTCAAAGTGTTTTATTTTTTAATACGTAATTTTTCCTGCAACACGTGCACGATTATAATATACGAGTATGTACGTTTTTTTCACATATTTCACCGAATATTGAAAGTCGATAAATTATAGTGATGGAAACATAGGCGCAACTAGGGGAGGGGTTCTAGAGGGCCTTTAGCACCCCAAGTTTAAAACTGCTATCCCCAAAAATACCAAATTAGTTGTTTTATAGGGTAGACTAAATATTTTATCCATGTATTTCATAATTAATAAGCAGAACAAAATACAAATTGCCTACAAACAATGCATGTGTGTATAAAAAATTGTAAATAAAATGTGTAGTTGCTTACTGTAAGTGTCATGTAAAGAGGACTGTGGGATATTACCTCCACGGGTCTATGATGTGTTTGTAATTTTTAGAATCCCCAAAATTGGTGGTTTAGTTGCGCCCATGAATGGGCACAACCGAATAGTTACTATATCGAATTATTCGATTGTCGATAGATTCAGAAATCCAATAAGTATTCGAATGATACCTATTCGAATAGTTTAACTGTTCATCTATGGAAAAGACTATTTGGTAATTTTGTATTCGAAAATACGTACAAACTATATAAAAAAAACTATCGATAGTCATAATATAAACTATTCAGAAGTGCCCATCACTAAATTACAACACAATTATATAATAGTGGAATATATTTTTATTTTGATCACCAACGTCAACAAAACCTTATTTCAAAACCAAACTAGCAAATTTTTGTTATAATTACTCGTTAAATAAATAGATATTAATTTATCGATTTCTGTGAAAGTGGATGGGCAAACTTCACGGCGATGTAAATTAAAAAAACGGGAAAGCCAAGTGACGTGACTCTCATCTTCACCAAAATCAACGTTTTATTTCCTTACGACAAAACTCATCGAAAAATACATCATTGTTTTCAAGTAATATGACTACGAAATCATTTTTTCCCCCATCATGAAAAATTATACTGTTCTTCAGAAAAAATCCGTTCGTAACACTCGTATAACAAATATCGAAATAACTAAGGCTGTAGATGAAATACATTCTCTAAAACATTCACTTTGAAGAATAAGAAAACGAATCTTAAAGGATATTATTTTTCATTTTAAATTGTAAGGTTCTTTTATTAAACTATATAATATGAAGTACACAAGAAAAGGACAGGTATAGTAATCCATTATTGAAAATTATTCAGCAGAGTAAAACTTTTCTACTGTTACAGATTACATTATTTTTTAACCAGTTAATTTAAATTTTACTTTTATATTGTCCAACTAAAACCTTTATTCACCAAACGGAACACAACATTCAATAATAATTTCAAAACATGATGGAAAGGTACCATTATCTTAAAATTGAAAAATAATGTACATTAATCCCCTGTGCCCTTCATGTGTGTTTAAAATTGTTTTGAATAAAATTGAATACTCCTCATAGATAGGTATGGTTTTCAACAAAACTATTCAGTTTATGTCTCTCATCCTGAACAATTTCATTTTTGTGGGTTACGTCACTTGGCATTTCCACTGTACCTACATAATATATTACAATCATCTTTATAATATTCATCAAGGCCTCCACTCCACCCCGTTATCATTTAAAAGCGGCGCGTAAAAAAAGTGTTTAAAATACGCGGTGGCGGTGGATGGTGTTTGTTTGCAGAACACTGTGTAGAAAAAAAAAAAAAATACGTTCATGCAATTTTTCAACGGCCCCATAGCTAAGTCGAGGATTGTGGAAACGGGTCACTCGCGCGATGAATACTTTAAACCAGCTAGCTACTGATATATGTGGCCCACAAAACCACATTTTTTTTTTGGCCCTTGGAGGCTCGGACATAATATGTGAAAGTACCTATATTTATTTATTTATACAGCGGGTTTCCGGGAGAAAAATAAATATTTTTTTTTTTTTAGATTCTCCGAGATCATGACCAATAGTTTATAGCGGTTTTATCGTACTTTCAAATACTTTTGGGCTAGTTTCGGGCCTATATACAATCGAACTGGTTCGAAGAAAATGTCGAAACGTAATTCTCGTTCTCAATTTTGGGGATTGGCCTATTCTAACTCAATTAATGGCTCATTTATATGAGGGTATATGACCACGGGACGTGGTCATTTCGCAACAGTAACTCAGGTTTTGATGTTTTACAGAGCGCTCAAAAACCATTTTGGAATACAATAAAATCAGATACAGTCGATGATGGCGTTAACCACACTCTTCACGCGGAAAATTCCACACCGCTGGACAATTAATAGGTACTCGGAATCACTGGTTTTATCAATACTCGCACCGTTGCACTCGCAAAAGACATCTGAAGTCTGCGGCCCGTTGCGAACATGCAACGAACGTTAATACGCCTCCCGAGCGCCGGAAAATTGTTTTTTTTTTTTCCCCCTATTCTTTTTCGGGCGGCAATACTCGGCGCCCGTGACGTTTGTGCGCGACGACGCAATTAATCGCGCCGGTCCTCCGAAAACGTCGACGTCGACGCTCGAGAGACGATCATAATACACCCGCGGTCTGTGCGCTTCGTGTACAGTCGAGACTTGGCGATTAATTTTGTAAGGCGGCGAGCGCGTCGTCGCCGCCGCACACATCCGCGCGGCAAAAACACGTTCGATAACACTCGATAACTATAATAATGCGTAGGTACTCACAATGAACAATAATACACGCGACTCACTGATGCCGCCGCAGTGGCGCGTTATTTATAACGCGCGCCGGCAAGGGCAGAGCGTCGGACAGAGTGCGCGCGGTCCCGCGCTGCCGTCCGAATGAAATATACGCGGGCGGGCCGGGACGTGCGGTCGCGAGACTAATGTTCGCCGCCGCCCGTATAATATAATAATTAATAATATTGATGATACGCGCGTACGGCCGCGGCCGTGGTGTATGACGTTCAAATAACAATATTAATAATAATTATAATGTTATTAATTCGATTTTCAACGGTCGCCCCACAGCGCGTGCGCGCGACGTTATCATATCGTTATACGAACACAATGCAATATTATTAATGTGTACCGTAGAGCAGAACGGTTCCCCGAAACGGTCTATATTATAGACCCCCCCCCCCCGGGGGTAAGGTGTCCGTGTCGTCGAAAAAAAATCTTGGGGTGCATTCGACGTAAATAACAAATTATAACAAATTATGTAATGGATGGGGGAGGGAGGTATTATATGAAAAAAATTAACGAGTGGACTCGGCCGTATAGAGGCATGTTAGACGCGTGTATATTGTAAAGAGACTGGACCGCGCGCAGAGAAATAAAACGAAATCCAACGTCAAGCGGAGTGAGCGAGATAACATAAAACTGATTACGGGGGGCAATTAACTCCAATTACACTACAATTATAAACTATCTTTCTCGTGCGCGTTACAACGATAAAGATAGATTACAACAGTGTTGGGAAAGTTTCTTTTAAAAAGGGAAGTCGTCCGGGTTCCTCGTTTCTTAAAAATAAGAAACTTAATTGAAAAATTCCAATAACATAGTCGCTTTAGAAATTTGTATATAATATGACAATGATGCTATTACTAAATAATTTCTATCAAATATTAATATTATAATCACGAACGTAGAATCTACATTGTAGATACAGACTATTTTACAACTGCATAATGTACGGTAAATTGAAAACGTTTAAGAAAAACGAAGAAACGAAGAATATTGCATTCGCGTACTCATAAATAACATAATTTCTTGTATTCTGTTTTATCGTTCCTTGTGCGGAATAAGATTAACATTTTGAAAATATTGCCAGACCCCATAAATAACCTATTCGTGATAAAAAAAAATAAAAAGAACCCTGGATATCATCATTGCTCACTCGCAACCTCCCCTCATCCCGATAGTTTTTCGAGATTCTGACCGAAGAAATTAAAAAAAAATACCTTATATCCACTTTAACCCGTCAGATATATTATAACAATTTAAAGTTGCCGGACCAACCGAACTTTATACACACCCAAACTCAATTTTAGATTTTAAACTAAAACACTATATATACATGATAGTAAAGCTGCAGAGACCGCGTATATTTGTTTTATACAATGATATGGTGTTAGTTATTTCTTTGGCGGTATACAGCGGCATTTCGGCAATAAAAGCAGTTAAAAAGTTTTCCGTTATATATATACATACGCATATCCGGTCATATTATTCCAAAGTTAAAATTAATGTTTTAAATAGATTTTTTTTTTTTTTTTTTTAAATCGATATCGTATACGATGAAATATACCCACAGGTACATATAATAAAACAAATACAATAAAGATATTCGACTCTGTGAGTACATCTGAGCTCGACAACCATCATATTATTATGTACCGATAGATGGCCAATTGTATTGACTCGTGAAATGTTGGTTTCTTCCATGAATTACGTGATAAATAAATATAGTATGCGGTAATATGAAAAATATTTAAATTAATCACAAACTGTCTCCATAAAATATTATCACCGAGACATAATGCATGCAAGGATAATTGATACAATTTTCTTTCTTAGTGTATGTTGACTATTGACTTCATACCTCTTAGAGGACTGTATTTTATCATTCAACCGACATAAAATAAAAGCGTTTGTGCGTGAAACCTCCGAGAAATTATATTCTAAAATATGCAATTTTGGGTGGATCGATCTGGACGTGAAATTATTTTTTTCTTCCATTAAAACCAGGTACAGTTTTTTGATGTACCCCAGATATTTACTTAATAAACAGGAAAAACTGGCAATTGCTTGTACAATTGTCATTATCTTTGGGTTACCATAACAATACAAGGTAAAAATGCGACCAGTTGTACTAAGCTCAGAATCCTTTTTTTATTAGCAACTGTTTATTGTATAAATTGAATTACTCTACATATACTATCTTCCAATTCTCATGCTCAGTGTCACACCCATTAACTGCATTATCAGCTTTTTTTTTTTTTTCTAATTCAACAGGCATTTTTAACTATTTACGCGTATATTTTGTTAATAAATTATCGTTATACAATGTTTATTATAGGAAAACGAATTATTAATGTCGAGTAAATTCATTTAGCATAACTATAAATCGGCGTATAAAATTACGAGGGTTTTTTTTTTTTTTTTTTACAGTTATCTTTTCATCTTTTAATGGGTTTTGCATTTAAACACGATACTATTAGGAGAATATACCTACCATAAATAATATTTCGCAAATTAATTAACACGTTCATTTTCTCTCATATTTTTAATATAGGTATATGTATATTTATTATATGGGTTTTTTTTTTTTATTAATTGTTATTAAGCTACACACTGCGCCACGTTTTTACTGCAATGAAGATGTTAAATTTCGATAAATAAAAAAAAAACTTAATTATAATACTATAATACAATCTCGCGGAAAAAACTATACCTTTTTTTTTTTTTAAATACTGCAATTTTATACCTTTATTATAATTTATTACCGTAAACGCGAATACTGTTTTTCAATTATAATATGGGTGTACATTTTTCAAGTGTTATATTATAATTTATAAAGAAACTCTTCACGATATCATAATTATTATTATAATTATGCAGTTATCCATTTAATATGATACGAGATTCGTTCATATTCGCCGACGGTTGTAGTGCAATTTTCCGTGGTATACAATTAAATTAAAAAGTAGCAAATTTAATTTCCGCTTGATATTTAATTTCGTTGTATATTCAAAAGCGTTTCAATTACGTAATAGACGATTTTCCAGAGTCGTCGTTTTACCGTGTAGTGGCTCTTTTATACTTATACAGCGCAGGGCCCAGTCAGGTTTGGTGTATTTTTTTAATTTTGAAAAAAAAAAAAAAAAACGTGCTTTTGTTTTAAAATCGTTTAGTTCAAATAACGATTAAAGTGATATTTAGTTTTATTTCCATCGAGGTGTTCTTATAATTGTAAATTTCTTTATCGCACTCCCCGAGAATATATTAGTGGACGCATCAACGCGGAAATAGATTTTCTTTACGGAATTATTGTTGTTATTTGTGTATTGCGGCGTTCGATGTAATTTAATTGAATAAAACGCGTAGCGAAACACGCGAAATCGAGGGACTTTAATGTATAGAGAAAAAATAAAAAGTTTTTTTTTTTTTTTCCCCTGTACTTCGTAATAACGGGGACAAATTGCCGCGGAAAAGTGTACAGTCGCTTTGACGGGGGGGGTCGTCAAATCACCATTTACGCGAACACCGGACAACAATGCGTCGACGACCACTGCTGACTACTGCTGCTGCTGCTGCTGCTGCTGCTGCTGCTGCCATCACCGCGCGCAATTATTTAATCGCGTTATGTATTTGCCGCCGCGAATACGAAACTGTACAAACGCCAGTTTGACAACGGCAACGCGGTTTTACGCGGCGACGCACCGATGCCAATCGCGAACGCAACAAACGCTGTCCGCGCCCCAAGAGTTTCGCGACGGTGCGTCTTGCGCGCACGACGAAAAACAATATCACGTTACCGGCAAACGGCCGAACGGCGAACAAACGCAATACGCATACCGCCCTCCAACCCGCGCAATAACGACACGACCGCATAACAACCGGCGGGATATCAATACGCGTGATAACGCGTCCGACGACGATAGTGCGTCCGACGTCCCCCGCGCGCGTAACACGGCGGTCGTCGTCGTAGCACCGCCGCCACCGACCCCCGCCAAATCCCCCCCTCCCCCACCCCCCGCCGTACGTGATAACGCGCGACGACGCACGGAGTGCGGACTCCGGTTCAATAACGTAGGTACCGCGGTATATACTCGTACGTATGTATGTATGTATGTATGTACGTATATATATGCAGGTACCGCGGTATACGTATCGGAAATATGACCGACGAGAAAATTATTAATATATATACCGCGACGTGACCCCCCCGATGAATTAAATATCAATTCAATATCCCCGCGGTTATATACAGTACACAATAAATACAGCCAACGGTCGACTGTGCGAACGATTTATCGTCAGTAATATATTATATTATTGTTTGTCTTCGGCGATGTAATATATATATATATATTGCATGTATATAATGCATTCTATTCGTTCTATGATATATTAAAATACAATGTTATGCGGGTTAATATTTCGCGTAAACGCGTATGCGTGTGTACATCGAGAAACCGCACTGGTATCACACGAGTTGGGCGATTTTAATATCGTACGGAGGCGCAGCGAATCGTACCGATTATTATTATTAGTATACGAATTATACATTAATTATGGATTACAATAGACATTATAATAACACAAGGCAACAGGATAAGGTAAGATAACAAGATAATAGATATTGTTATAATTAATATAACGCGCGCGCGTGTGCGTGGTAATAAAAATAAGAGCCGATACTGTCGTGGTACACCAAGTACCGCGACGGGTGTGCCGCTGTTGCAAGTGCGGTGCAACGGAAAGTGATGTGTACAGACAGCGATTCAACTGTTTATTTTTAACCGAGCGCGACGATCAACCCCGTCGCTTACGAAAAACTATTCTGAGCGAAGCGTAGTTGTAAACGTATAACAATTATTGTCGTAATAGTATTGTGAAATGCCGTAGTTTTTACGCGATTTTTCGTCGAAATTACAATAGTTGTAAAATAATTTATAAAACAAACGGACGTACTTTGCATGATGGATGGGCCGCTGTTGTAGGTATGGTCGGGATTTTTTTTTTTTTTTTTCATAATTCGCGGGACGCAACTTTTTGATATGTAATATTGTAAAAAAAATCTAGATTTTGCTGTCCCGCTTTATTGTAAAGTGGAATTCAGGACACTTATAAAAAAAAATAAAAAAAAATAAGTAAATAAATAAATTATAGATAGATCAGGTATCTTTTTAATAAAGCAAAATAACGCAGCTAATATTTCAACAAAGGGACATTCTTATTCCACTCACTTGTAAGACGGGACACGAAACAAAAATAAAAAAAATCGTGACATATGCGTCCCTCTAAGAATTTATGCGAGACGCGTGACAAGTATATTAAAAATCGTGATCTCCCGCCAAATTCGGGCGTATCCCAATCTTAGATGTAGGTGAAAATTTGGAAAGTTAGAGGGGAATTTAATGTATATTTGTTCGCAACGATTAATCATTGCTAACGAAAAACGATTCTGAGCGGAGTTCGGTTAGACATGGTTTGAAAGACCGTTATATTTGTGATTTGAAAATAATACATTTCGTAAATTTTCCCGTTTTCCTACGTTTTTTTCTCATTTATTATGAAAATCCCTCGAAGAATAAAAAATTCAGAAAAGGTGTTACACTTTAAAATCAGAGCAAAATTTGTGGTAGAAAAGTTATAAAATAAAAAATAATGATAAAAAAATAAATATCGTTGTAAAACTAATATCGCTCCGCTTTTAATCTATAAATACAACTACAAGTACTAAGTACTCTTAACTTCTTTTTTTTGGTCACAAATTACAACTTGTGATGAATCAGATATATAATTTTAAAACATTTCTGCAGGACTAAAACACACGTTTATTCGCATTAAAGAAAATTAAAAAAAACATCCAACGTATCAAATGCTATTATCTGCTATTATATGAATAATAACATTTGTAATACTATAAACATTGCTAATTTTTCCCGATTTCTCTTATTATTAAGAAAACTGAAAGAAAAATGAATAATTCTACAGAATGATCAGAATAAGATATTTGTTAGACAAGTTGTTTACAGGGATAAAAAAATATGAAATTTAATTCAGGAAAATGTGTGTTACATATATACTGCAGCTTTACTATAATATATTTTGAGGTTTTACACAAGTCGCATTAAACATTATTAAGTCGGCGAGCCACCATAGTAGTATATAATTTATGAAAATATTGACCAGAGAAAAATTTCCATGGAAAATTTGATCGATTCGTATAATGTATAATAATTATACACGCCTTGTATATGGGGTGAAAATAAATCGGATTAGATAAAACTAAAATTAAACACTGTTTCACGATAAACTTGCAGGCAAATATATACGCACGTACATGTAATTTTATGTACAATATAACATACTGACGTGAATAATACATGTATAATAAATATAAATGTAAAATATAATATGATCTCACGAGAATCGGTATAATTTTCAAAACTTTGAATCGTTGTACAACTTTATTATCAGTAGTAATATGTAATATTTTGTAGTTCAGTATATTATTCGATAATAATAATGATGTGCAATAAATAAACAATTCCCCGCAAACAATATATTCGATACTTTAAATTTGTTTTATTTATTATAGATGAGATATTTCGTGATATTATGATTTTTGACACTTATACAAATTAAAATATTCTGAAATTTACGACCCCACCATCGTCATATTATTGTAATATACAAGTGCATAATAAAATGTTTTTTATCCTAGAAAACAAAACAAAAAAAAAATTATTTTATTATATAATTTTTATTTAGTATTAAATTCGCGTTTAAAAACGAAACATTTCAATATGATATAGTTGTTGTGAAGAATAAATAAGTGTACTATGAAATTTAAAAAAAAAAATCCAGAATATAAAATTGTATGTAATCATATTTACAATTAAAATTATAATACGTTTTTGGGAAACACTATTTAATATCTAAATTTAAATTTAAATTTATATAATATTCAGGGTTTGGCAAGATAAATGTTCATAATTCAACATCAATTTGGTGAATATTTTGTTAAAACTATGATTTATTTGAATTTAAAATAAATTAAGTAATTATAATGTTAGCCCCTAAAAATTGTAAGAATAAAATTATAAAATAAATTTTAATAGTAATAATTAATTAATATAATGGATATAAGTGAACGTTTTGTTGAACATTATTAATCACTATAAATAACGTCTATTTAAATTTTTAATAAATGTAATTTAAATGTTATTTATATAAAACAATTAACACAAACAAATTTGTTGAGATTTCCATTATTTTAATTACATTTTTAATTATGCTAAACAAATTGTAGCTATCTTACATGTTATAGGACAGAAATATTCTCACTATTGTAATAAACAGTAACTTGACACAAGATACACGTACCTGTGACCCAACCCAGGTAATATTAGTATGATAGGTATACGCATTTAGAAGGCGCTTTGGTTAGGCAATTCAATGGCATTACGGTTTTTGGGAATGTCGCATCATTATTTACAATAATAAAATAAAACGGCAAAACACGCCCGTGAACAGTAAGGATCTATCACTATAAAGTCGAATTCTCCCCCCCTCAATCATTTTGAAGTATAGAAATATTCTTTATAAAACAATGTATAACCAAATACTAAATAATAATACAATAAAAGTACTAAAATACAACACAGTACCTAACAATAATGAAATTTGAGTATAAAAACAGTTGAAGTGGGGGTTAATAGTTGAAACCTCCAAAACGCACATCTTGTATACTAAGGCCATACATCCACATAATTTATCTCCTGGCTTCATTTAGAATTCTGTATAAAGTGTTCAAAACTAAAAAAAAAAACTACGAAATTCGATCCCACTCTTATCACTTCAATCAGTCTATGATAGGTAACTCTAATTTCCGAGTTTGGGCCCAATTTGGTCAGAGGGAGGTACTAAAAGTGTCCAAAGTAGTGAGGAAAAGACACAATACAAAGCTACAGTTGTCTCTATCTTAGGGGAAAATTCGACAAAAAATTTATGTTACGCGTAGAGGTATAATATTTTGTTATTTTTATTAGTCCGCATTAATATCACTTTAAACATCATTAACATCGACAATCACATTGAAAACGCAAATACACTCTGTTATTACCTTCGATTGAATTGCAAGTTTTTTAACGGATTACACAAGATATCTGAAAAATGATTAGAAAATAACAAATATAATAAATTGTATATTAAAGAGCCAAAAATGTATAGTTATTATTTATTATTAGAACAAGTATACGTATATTATACGTAAATCGTTCAACACTTTTTTGTTCGTAACACACTCGATTATATATCCATACAAATACAATTTTTTTTTTTTATTTGACCCTATAGGTTTCAGAAATATTATTAACTACAGTTTCGCTAACAAACAAACACACCATTAGTACCCTAATTATATTTAAAATATTGTTTAAAAAAAATGTCGCAACCGGTATCTCTAAGTATGTTATAATAGGGCTATAAAATAAATAATATTATCGATTTTGCACTTTACCATTATTACGTTTTATTAAAAACGCAGGGGAAAAAAATAATATCGCATAATGTTTTAAAATTGTTTAACGGATTAAATTTATTAAAATAATATCGATTTAATAACACGCGTACATATTGTTATAGATGAAGAAAAGCAAATAACAATAATTTAAATTCCTCATCCTTCCCTTCTTTTTCCTTACTTTAAGAAATTAATGTTAGTTAAGTTTAATTACGATCACTCATCATCGATTCGCCTTATGAGGATGGACAAATTTATAAATTAGGTTGTTTAATATGTTTTGAAATTTATTTCTAAATCTGCATAGTACTTGACATAATAATGTATAGAAACTGCATGCATACCTAGTGCCTGGTGGCCTGGTGTATACCTACACGTCTTAATCTCAAAAATGCAAAAATATAAGGCGTATAAAAATATAATTTAAATTTAAACTGGTAATATATTTACGTTAAATTACAGCAGCCCCTTGATATATCACAAACGACTCTTTTCATCACGGCCTCTGCGTTCCGACAATAAATAAACACACATCTCACAACTAACAAAAAAAAAACATAAAACATTCATTGCCTACCCTTTTCTCAATTGAACGTTGTTTCTAATTACATTTTAAACAACCTACCCAGATGCCTGAAAATGAACCGGAGAGAGACTCGATTTCTTCTTAAAAAAAATTTTCCTTCCACAGGGTTGTCAGTGTTGTCACCAATGGGGGGCTGGTTTTACCATGTGTTTCTTTATCACATTTGTTTATTATAGAGACTGTATATTTATTTTATACGTTTTTATAACAAAATACAATTTAAAATCAACAGTATACGAACATAGATATAATATTTTAATATTCTGATGAATATTCTTGTCGTCGTCGCAAGAAAACAAAAAGTGAATTCCTAGCTTTATAATATAATAACAACATAACATAATTATGATCATCTAGTTGTGCAGTATAAACTCGTGCAGTATTTTTTATGTATATAATATACAACTAGAAATTAGAATAGTAAAGTAACGCCAAAATATAAGAAATATGGAGAACGGAAACGCACGTATCCGCCTAGGTACCTGGTATCTATTTATACGTTGACAAATTATTATTAGATTTACGGCCACCGGATGAATATTCATATTACACAAAATATTTACAAAGATTTATATCAATTTATACAGACTGCTTGCGTGTTTAGAATAATATATCGACTCAACACCTCCACGCGTTCTAAAATATCAGTAATGACTAATGAAAAACAATCGTATACAATTTATGTACACTTTAAGAGGGCGTCACACCCACATATGCTATAATATTTTCCCGTCTTACAAACAACGGCATACCATCAAATTTGCGTTCGCCAGTGACGAATTAGTGCTGTTGATTTTAATATTACACTGTTGCAGTGAATTGACCTATTATGTAACTTAAGGAAAATAACATTATCTGTACGATTATGTCGTTTTTTTTTTTTTTCTAAAAGGGTCTATTTTTCGTACTGCCCATATTTTCCCGTTAAGGGACATTTCCTCTCAGCCCAAAATATAATTTATTCCCTTAAAATTCACTACCTCAATAAGCAGTAGAAATGGAAACATGTAAATTTTTTTTTAATATCGTCACATATTCCTGATTATAAATTTAACATACAAAAACAAATATTTAAGTAAAATTGAATTGATCGTGAAATTGAATAGATACACTTACTTCTCCTTAAATGATAAAAAAATATATTAATACCAGGATATCAACTTCGAATTATACAAATTTCATCTAAACCCCAAACCTGATACTACTCGAAGGAAGTTAATGTCCTAATAAGTGTAAACCTAAAACCTTTGGTGGTTAAAAATCAATGAAGTTACTCAGTAAAAGACAAAAGTCACTTTGTGTAGGTCACATTTTGAATAGTAAACAAATTGATAATTTTAAACAAATAATTTTTAAACAATCGCTGTTGTGAACACACATTATTGATAAAGTATAACTGTTGACCGAGCTCCATTCAGAATTGTTTTTCGTTGGCAATGCTTAATATTTGCGTGCAGATATGCATTTAATTCCCCTTTATATCCTGCTTTCCCGACTTTTCACCTAAAATAGTAGCCACTTATATTGCGAAGTATGTTAGTCTTTTATTATTTGTTTTTAACAAACAGAAATATAATTATTATGGTAATTGATGGTAAAAAAAAAGTTTGCAAAATAAACCGAAAAGATAAGAAGGATATGGGTGTACATTTAACATTGACAAATTATTTACTACGGTATCAATTTTATTAATAATAATTAAAGCTAATAAAATTTTAAATAAACAATATTTTCTATTATATACTTATATTTTATCTACCCATATTATTATTATTTTATATGAATGAAAAGCAATATCTGTTTTTAACTTTATTGGGTAAATTTATTCATAATTTTCAATGTTTAAATGAAACGTTTACATTTATTTTATACTCCCCAGTAGATTTTCCGTTTTCAAATATTGTATTATTAGGTAGGTACCTTGCCTTCCAAAATTAAACTAAACAATGAATCTGTTGGAAGGTTATAACAGGATACCAATATATTATTTAGATTGCATTGGATAATACATGGAACATGATTATAATATGATTACAACGCGTGTTCTATATTCTAACTAAATAAAATATGCTACATAAAAATAAATCACAGTTAACAAAAACCGATAAGAAATATCATTAAAAAAAATTGGTAAAATTGGACGCTGGATCCAGTGAAAATTTAGTTGGTAACGTTGAACAATGAAACAAGAACTCCCTCCTTCCAACAAACAAAGACCTACTTTAGAATAGTTATGAAAAAATAAAAACAAATATTATAAGGTAAAGCGATTAAAAAATCGATAAGTAAAAATATTTGTTCAAAAAATTATAGATATTTATAAAAATAGATTTTCTTCATTATTATTATTACTATAAATATACTGTAGTTGTTGATAAAAAAAAAAAAAATGCATTATATCGATTATTGTACATCGAGTGCATATTATGACCTATAGAATTGGTTTTATTATAAAAAATGTCTGTTTTTATATATATATATTATACACATATTGTCGGCTTAATTCTCAACTGTCGTAACTTTAAACACGTGATTTTGTATATATAGATACTGATTTCCCGTTAAAATAAAAAAATAATTAAAAAAGCCGTCTAAATTTTTTTTTCTTTTAAAAATGTATTATTCCGTAGAAATATAACGAAATTGACGCGTCGAAAAAAAAGTCTCACATTAAGTCTCCATATTATGACATATGTAATAGGGTACATAAAATATCATCATTTCAGAATAAGAACTTGGCGACAAAAACGTTATTTGCGTCTACCGAACAGTTGTCATTTTGGAGTTAATGCATTTGGGAATTAGGGGAACGAACACGGCGGCGAACAAGCGAACAAATTATTACTATTATACGAATATAGAAGTTGACTTTATTGACTTTTCGGTTTAATTCCGTATATTGGTTGGTATTATTATACTGGCGACGTTAAACCGTTTTAAACTGCCAACTTGGGACGTTCCGCTGCCAGTCGCAGATTGACGGCCGCCGGGATATTATTGATGGCCCGTCGTTTGGCGGATTTATTTACGCGGGCGGAAGGACTGACGGGGCAGCAGCACGGGGCTATTAGGGAAGCGGAAAACGATCGTATTATTATTTTACATAAAGGGTAGAAATGACCTACATACATGTATATACGAGTACCCCATACCCCGGAACCACCCCGAAACAAGAGTGTACCTGGGCGTGCGAGTATTGTTTTAGGACTTTTGGGAGTTTTACGAGTCGAGAAATCTACACCGTGGTTTAAAATAATAATAATGATAATAATATGTCAACTGGAGAAAACCGTATTTTTTTTTTGTTTTGCACACAATGTTTACACCGTACTCAATCCGGACCATAGAACTATAACAATAATAATAAAAAAAAAAAAAATCAACTAAATAGATGACTTCATAGTCTACTGCAGAGTGCCATGTATATATGGCAGCCATAATATTACATACTTATATTATATAATTTACCATTTATTATATAGATTAATCCATTAAGGAATATTTGTTTATGTCATGCATTGTGTAGTGGTGATATACTCGTATAAAAACAACCCGTGATTAATTTCGAATATTTTGTATATTTTGCTACGTGGTGATTGTAGTAGTAGTAATACGACCATTTAAGATCAAACTGAAACCATATTTTCTATCCCATTATTCTGTCTATTCTGGTCAGAATCGTGCCAGTCGGTTTTTCGTCTGATCTTCCCATCTCATATACGAGTATGTGTGTCTTTAGGGTCCCGATTTTTCATATTATAATACACTATCATAATTTTTATTTACGTCAACAATTTAACTGTCCATTCAAGACCTGCGCTGTCACTAATAAATCCCTCTATTTCAATATATTCCTATCTATGCCCAGTCTATTGTGAAATTACCGTCAACTAGTCACATATTATCATCCGCTGAATCAGTCTATAATCTTGTTTTTGGTCTACTAAGTGGTCATGGATAAAAAATTTTAACCAAATAAAAACGCTTGAAAATTTAACAGGAGGTTCATTATAAATCTCACTTTTTAGTCAAAAATAAAAAAATTAATTAAGTATAATGTATGCATTTTTTTTTTTTTTAAAGAATATTAGTATCAAATTTTAACGAAAATCGTTAATAATACGCCCTTTTAAAACATGTATGACAGTGTACTCACTTAAATGGATAATCCGGTATTGTTGACAAAGCATCACTATATCAGCTGAACTCTATTCAGAATCGTTTTTCGTCAACAATAATTCATCGTTGCGTACAAATATATATATTAAATTTTATATCCTACCTTCTTAGCTTCTTCCCTACGACAGTAGCCCACCCATCGCGCGAATAAGTATGTTCGTTTTTTTATTTTTTTATTTAATAACTACGGAAAACATATAAAACGTTGAACGTTGAATAAATATTGTTATTTTAAACACGACGACCCTGCGTCCATAGTACCACCGGACCGAAACCTCGGCGTGAACGGATTTCACGGATAATCGGTTTATTCATTAAATTATTTACTATTATTATTATACGCTCACTTGATAAAATAAGGTCTTCCATCGCTGTCTAGCGCTTCTTCCCAGCCGTACGGAAGGGTTTTGGCACCGGGATCTTTGGGCCACGCTTCCACGGGCGGTAGCCAAGACGCTGTTTGAGTTACGTGACTGTAACAAAACACAAAAACAAAATAAATCAATAAAATATTTATAGGTATAGGATTCTTGAGTGCAGTTTTGAATTCAAGTACACTCCAAGTGGAGCAAATGCCCCTCTGAAATTTCATTCCTTCCTCCCCATGATAAATACAATTGTCAACAAATTTGTATTTATTAAATATACAATTACTCGTTACATTTTACGTAGAAATGACGAATGGAAAAAAAGTAAGCCCCCCTCAGAAAAATTGCCTGAGAGATGGAGCATATACTTATGTATCAGTGTTTGGATATAAATACAACTATATTTAATTTTTATAGTCAACCTTCTCTTAAAAAATGCATTTAATAACGTTTCTTTGGGCTTTTGTCTTCAAATTCAACTATATTTTTTTTTCATTTTTAAAAGAAATTTTAAAAAAATGCTTAATATAAACGTACACCAGATTTATACGAAAATATACAATTCGATCGAGTCCCTCCCCAGAAACTTGGTCTATTTATGATGAACTTGTAAAAAACTGAATACCTACAGAAAAAAATAAAAAGTATACCTTATATACCTTTATCTACCTAAAATCGCTTGAAACAATAACTTTGCGACGGTTCGTGTCCGATCGAAAACGATTTTTAATATTCAATGACGATAATATATAGGTGTATATTTTATTGCCGAAGGGTCAACGTCAATATTAACTCGAAGTTTTACTAACTGTCCAATTATTATTTGTCTGTGGCTAAAACTGCGTGTCAGTCAGAAAATCAACTTGACGTAAGTCATAATAATATTTTAATACTAACCTTATTAATTTACAACACGGCGGCGATATACTTATTCGATATTGTATAGTCAATAATTACACGTAGAAGTATAGTTATACATATAGGTACAATATACATATAGTTTGTATATTGTACACAGGGTGTAACAGGACTTTTTGACATTTTTACATTTAACTACAATGTAAAAATATCAAATAGTCCAGTTACACCCCGTATAATATTAAAAGTAATGTACTCCAACGCGTGATCAACCATTGGACACGAAATGAATGCGGTTTTCACTGTTGTGATTTGCAAATATTCTTGAGAAAACTGGGTCTATGTATATTAAATATTGCCATGTTAATGTTATAAGAATAAATTTTAATAGCTTGACCAAGACTCTCGGTCCGAGAGAGTCACAAATTAAGAAGTGCTAAATAAGTACTATATTTAACAGCTTTTTATTTGATACTCTATCGAAAAAAACACTATGGAAAATATCGCATAATCAAACATTTTTTTTTTTTCATTTATTTCAGTTAGCGTCAACTATTCCAAACAACATTAATTAAGTGCGGTCGTGATAATTATTTATTTTTAAAAATAACTGTAACTTTACAATACGAACTTGAAGTTTTTCATTAATGCGTCCCCTTTAATTGAATACTGTGCTGCATTTCGGAAGACAGAACATATTTTTAAGTAAATAAATCGTAAGAAATTATGAAATCGATTTATTGTAACCCGAGCTTGAATATAAGTTTAAGTATAGACTACTATACTAAATAGATGTAATTCATAAAAAGATGACAAAAAAAAAAAAAAAAAAAAAAAAAAAAAATGGAAAACTTTATATCATAATAATAATGTATTATATATAATATTTATGGTATACAATTTAGGAGAATTTACCACAGAGCGAGTCCCTCGAGAATCTATACTATTTTAAAGTGGCAGCTGGTGTATAAAACAACATAATATCACTTCGTTTTTCAATCATCGTACCGAAAAATAAAAAAATATCCGTTTATTAGCTCGAATATGTTTTTTTTCGCTCGCAATATAAAATAATAATAATAATTTTTGCACGCAACACATATCCATTGAGTTGGCCAATATTTTAAACGTCAGAAAAATACTAAAAATAGATATTCAATTATTTAAATCAAACATTTATTATAATATTTCTTATAATATAGCTATATAGGCATATAGTTGTAGTTCTTATTCTTATTTGATATACAATCATGTGATACTACATGTGGTTATACAATTTTCTTCCACATTCCCACCATATTCTTCCCTGTTACTGGCTATTCTGTTCAGATTCATATAATAGCTCATTATAGTCCTGAATCAGAAATTACTCTTTCGATGAACGTTGCCCGGAGGCGTATTCTGTCTCACTCGCCTCTTATCAATGTTTCCTTCATTTATTTTGTGGAGTTGATCATTATCGTCGTGTCACATAGTGTGTCCAACATTAATCTCAAGCGTCTTTTTTTTTTTTAATCTTAATAATTCTCTGGATTCACATATTTGATTAAATATACACAGTCGTTGGCCTTTAATTCAGTCCAGTTAAATCCCGACATTTTTTGACAGCACCGCGTTTCTAGAGTTTCTAATTATCTTTCTTTTACCTCTGTTCATCACTCACATATCTCCGACACATCTCACATGAGCATAATTATTAATCGATAGCTATAATATGTATATATCAATACGACGTACGTTGACTTATTACAAACGAATTTTTATATAATTTTACGTGTTTGTATAGATGTGTAATTATAGAAGCGTTAAAATGAATTATCGCGTGTAGTGTAACGACACGCCGGCGAAATTTTAATTAAATATATTTTAACATCAAACGTGTTGCAGACAAGATAATGCCTTTGAAATATTATATATTATATAATACCTACCCAAAGCACGTACACTGCAGTTATAATATATATATAGAAATATTATGTTCGCCACGCGTAAAACATTTTCATTTCGGACTTTTAACGCGTCAAATAATTAATAACACCTTATTTCTACGATAGTATATAAATGAAAATAAAGTTATTCTTTTTTTTTCAGCGCGTGAACTATATATTTTATATTAAAAATGAAACCTTATAAGAGGCCCCGTTACTGCGATGGTATTTTGCTGTCTCTGTTTTTTGTAACGGGCAATAATAGAGCAGAAACGCGTTTGCATAAAACAAACGAAAATGCTTTTAAAATCAGTTTAAAAAATGATAAACACCTATTTGTATATTTTCAAAGATGACCTTAACGCTTTGAAGACAATTTTATTTGAAAAATAATAATAACAATCATAATGTAAAATATATATTTTTTTTCTAAAGGATCTAAAAAGTAAAGGAGATGACCCTTTCCGATCGCGAAAAATTGCACCGCGATTTTTTATTTGGCGGGATCGAGAATTGGCGGAGTTAACTTGACAAATGATTCTGACGATAACTGCAGCCAGGTTACTGACTTCAACGGCCGCTCAATCTCTTCGTTAGGACCCCGTTTACACGCGAGTGCCAACTTCCGAAAAAAAAATGTCCACGGGACTACGAGCGCATTTTATTATTACTTGAGTTAAGATGAATTGTTGAATATTTAGATAATAATTATTGTAAAACGCCGAACTACTATATTGATTGACGAAAACTGCAAATTTGCATCACCGTAAACGCGTGTGAAGGTATAATACTGTCGTGGGTGCATACTCTCACTCCCTACTCCCAATTTGAGTCCGAGTTCATTTTTTCCCCTACTAAAGTGCATAATATAAGGGTGTATACTGTATAGTGACGCCGTTATTGATCGTGTGCTCAAACGAATAGAACTGCACACGCACGCTGCGAACCATTGACGTTATTATGCAAATTTCGATTGCAGTAATTTACCCCTGAAAATTACTACATTATAAAACTTCGGTATAATAAGAGAAGCACACACATCACAGAAAGTACGCTTAACACGATTATACTATATTTATATTTCGTATACGGTATAGGTAATATCGAAGAAAATAATAATACACCTGATAGTTAAACTTTGCCGATAAAAAATAAATTAAATTGGAGTATATAATCAAATACTATTTACATTTTAGGAGTCTATTTTAAAAAAAAGAACTATTTTCTCTACCTCGAAAAAAATCCTATTTAAATTGAATATTGTACGTCTTACTACGTTGTGTAAATTACAATTGAGTCCAGGGGTTAAAGTGTAGGGATGGAACGCAAGACAATTTAGTTTTCCTACCTCGCTTAAATGGCGTCCTCTTTAAAATCATCAAAAGTTATGCCAAAACCATTAAATGGGACCGAAAATTTCTCGAGTAGATCATATTTTTATCATTCCATAGAACTGCAATAAAGATTATTTTTTTACATATTATAATTTTATTATAGGTATATATGTACCCTTAAACTATCATTTTAGTTTCTGAGTCGTAGAAGTAGGTATCTTTTTGGTTTTTGACATATTAGAAAAAATGTTTTAATTTTTTGGTGTTTATTTTAAGAAAAACGTAAACATAGCATGCACTTTAACTATATTAACTAAATAAAAAATGAACTAATAATGTTACGCAGTATAGACAAGAAGTCAAAGAATAAAAAAAATATGTTTTTAAAAATTGGGTGAGCGGTAGTGGACGAATTTTAACTTAGCTTGATCCAAATCATTAAATTTGTCTATAAAAACGATTTTTCCACTTCTCGTTAAATATTCATCGAGGGTAAAAGGTTAGTGGACAGGTCTAATCATCATTAAGATAGTATTTAAAAGGTAAAAAAAAAAAACTCAAATTTTACAAAAATTGGAGAAAATTTGAAAAATCATTTCCAACCCACTTAATGATTATTGTTGTACATAGCACGTCGTATGGAACACTCAATTTAAAATAAAAGTCCTTTGACATTTCGTGCCACTTTAAGCCCCGTTGAAAACCATCGCGAGTTCAATATTTACAAGATTATTACAATATTTTGGGGGTTGTCAAAATTTTTCCTTAATTTTATATTTTTGTCCGATTGAAAAATTAGCTTTTTTTTCATTATTTTAGGACTTAAAGACTTATGATTTTTTAAAAAGATCAGTCTTGGTGCGAATTCAAATGTATCTTACCAAAAATCAGGTATACTAAGATTACTATACTGATAAGGGCATGTTAATAACGTTATAAAATCTGAGATACATAATAAGGCGTAATTTCAGTTACAGTGGTGACACAGTTAATATGTCAATGGTGACAACACATTAAACAAGAAACCAGGTAAGACACATTTGATTCCCGCCAGTACCGATCGTTTTTAACACTTTTCAATTTATTAATTTTAGATTCTGAGTAGAGCGAAGAAACTTATAGTTTTACAAAGAGGTTTATTTTTTTTTCCTGTGGCCACCTTTTTTGCAGAGGACATGCTTCGATTTATACGTGTAGCAACTTTTCTGAAAGTAAATCGGGTGGGGAGGTATCTAAAAAGTCATATTTCAATTTTATTCAATAATTTTTTCATTAAATGCAAAAAACCGAATAAAAAATGGGAAAATTTACGAAATATATTAAATTTAATATTACGATTTTTTTATTTCCATGGACAACTTTTATATGCTCCAACTTTTAATGATAGCAATGTTTCTGAAAGGAAATTTCACTGAGAAGGTACTAAAAGGTAGAAAGGTAGAAAGGTCGTTTTTCCATTTTCTTTGAAGTTTTCTCAGCAAACGTGAAAAACTTGGAAAATCGGTACATTAAACAAATATTATTAAATAAAGTAAATTAATATATAAATGAAAAATGTATTTATAAAAATAAAATAAATTAATGAATTATTGCATCGCCTGGAGTATTATGATAAGTGTATTATATACAACCGGTTTCGAATTGAATATTCATCTTAAGGTATATCACAGCAAAATAAAAAACGTGACACTTATTTATATATTTATTTACGATTATTAACCATTTTAAAAATTTTGCTTTTACTTTACTATAGAACCTATTTATTTATTTTACTATAATATGGCGTATATATTGTTGACAAAGCATCTTTATCAATTGAACTCCACTCAGAATCGGTTTTTCGTAAGAAATGGCTTATATCGTTACTTACAAGTATACATTAAATTACACATAACAGTGGCTGCACCCGGCCCCATTATCCTAGGACGTCTTTTTAAATCCAATTTGTGAAGAATTAAAAAGTCAGAATAAAGAGTTTATTTCATTTCTGAGGTTACCGTGTTCATTACAATAAGAATCGTGAATTTGATCGAATATATTTTTATTTTTTTTTGACAACCCCCATTATTCTCCAATTTAAACTCGGCGAATCCATATAATAAATATTATAATATAATATGGATTTTATCGTATTACTCGTGTTTTGTTTTTAGAAAATCTCAAGGTTTTTATGGATTATTTTCAAATTATTTTCCATTGTTTGAACGTAACTATACATATTTATATGTATATATTATATCAAACAAAACTTAAGTAAACGAGCTCGAAAACGATGATGATAATATTATTTTAATCGTCTTTTTTTCAGCTGCAGTTAAAGTTAATATCGTATACGGACAATAGCCTCTATAATATATAGGTATACATTTTGGCAGATTGTTTGAACGCCCCCGATTCTCTCTCGGGTAATAATATTTCCGTCCATATTCGATTTTATCCTGTATACAACAGGACATTGTTGCTTATACTCATTTACCCGATAAAATATATAAGCAAAGATTAAACTTTCTAAATACGTATATATTAGTAGGTAGGAACCTAATAAACGAGCATAATAATAATAATGCTAAATTATGCACGCAGCATAAAGAAAAAAAAAACTATCGGTTCATGATTTATGATGTATGTTACTCACGCAAATAGAAAACGGCGGTGACTACATTATTTATTAGTTATGACATTACAATGAAACAGCGCACACGAAATTTAAAAACGACTTGCAAAATGATAATAATTGTTGGAAAATTAAAATAAGTAGACAAATCGGTGCGGTGATCGGGGAGGGGCTATAGTTCCCTCCCCCTAAAATATCTCGGACAGGTATAACTTTTAAATTTGTAAAAATTACATATTGTTATTTTAGATTCTGAGCGGAGAGAGGAATGTGTTGGTTTTTTATCCAATAAAAATCGGGAAAAGCTGAGAGAAACACATAGACAAAATGTTGAAGGCAATAACGGTTTCATTATTTTCGACTTCGGCTTTTTATTTTATTTTTTTGTAATTAAATTCGGTTAAAAATAATTCTAGAAACATGACATTTTTACATAATGTTTACATTGAATTGGTATTTTTTGGCTAAGCCTGAACACTAGCTGTTATATAATATTAAAGAATATTTGAAAATTAAAACATTAACAACGATGTAACGTTATTAGAACTTGAAACGAACGTTCCAATAAAAACTTTACCTCGATACCGTAACCGACAACTCGTATACATGGGTAAGTGTGTAGTTTCAATTAAATTGTTTTGTTTTTGCTTTTAAATCGAATAAAAAAACCATCCTTTCATAATTAACCGGCAGAAAGACAATAATATAAAAAGTAAATCTTTTACCCCGTAAGTCAAACCGATCAAAAGACAAACGAAACGAAATAAATTCTTTGATTCTTGTTTATATATAATGTTAACATTAACTTTAAATTTTAAATTGATAAAAACGCACACCCCCTATTTATTTTGTTTTTCATTATTTTTTTTTTTATTTTTTTTTTTTATTTTTTTTTTTTCTGTAATAGGGTATTTAAAAATACGTCACGTTAATAGAATAACCGAAATGTATTTTAGTCTGGAAGCCCTATAGGCTATAGTGGTGGATCTTTGCCAGATATAGTCCTTTCGCTGTATATTATTCCTGTTTGTTTTTTAATTTTTTCAGACAAGGCGCCAATTTTCACGCAGGCCTTTTTTTTACGGTCAGTATATCCGTCTACTGCTTAATAATAATTTATTACCCACTACTAGTTGCTGCAATATTTTTTCATGATTTCTCTCTCTGGTATATACGTAGTTTATAAAAAAAAAAAAAAATTGGTCCGTTTCCAGACGATCTAAATATTTCGGTTTTATTAACGCCACTGCACTAAAGTGTTGTCGCGTACACATCGGAATATAATGAGAACACAAATTCAATGTGCGGCGGTGGACATAATATTATATTATAGACCACAAATAAATTGGCATCCATAAAAATAGTGAAATCCTACCGAAAACCGATCGATTTGTTATGGTAATTATTGCAAAAAAAAAGAAAATATACACCGACACAGCGGTATAGGTGTACCGTTGGACTTGTGTCAAGTATAATAATAATGTTATCGTAATAAGATATAATTGTTGATTTATATGCGGTGATTTTAGTCAATTGAACGCTACTGTTTATAATAATAAAAACGTTTGTCGGTTGTTTGTAAACGATTTTTCACAACAAAGATTATAATCAAGAATAATCGATTATGTACAATCGGTTTTGACCGCTATATACTGTTACGGTACTCAGTCAGCCAAAAAAAATAAATTACACTGAACACAGAAAATAAATACTGCCTACGAACGCGTATTTAAGTTTTTAAATAAAAAAAAAATTATTATGTGACAAATATAATAAATACGTATACAAACAATGAAAAAAGACTGACACTTCTGAATATTGTATAATATGGGTGTGCTTCTGTTTTAGAAAAAAAGTAGGATATTATAAAATAATTTAGTTTATACGCATACGAACGCATACGCTAAACCATTGCTAAGGAAAACCTATCTTGAACAGTGTATTATTAGTCGTATTTTTTACCTTGTAATGAAGGAGATCAACCCAGACATCAACAAAAATAATACAAAATATTTCCGGATTTTCCCCTTTATTAAGAAAACTACAAGGAAAATAAAAAAATACACCAACTCGGTCAAAATTGATAAAAAAATGTTCCTAAAAGGTTATTGATTAGAGCAAGATTTCTAATAGAAAAGTTGTTTATTTAGACAAAAAAAAAAAAACACAGCAAAGTAAAACCTAATAGATATACCTAGCAATTTAATTTAAATGGCAATTTTAAGGCAGTGATTGAACTATAAAGTCCTCACAAAAAAATATAGATTAAAATCGTTCTTTTTTTTGCCCGGATATAGACGTTATACAATATGACATGTTTTATAAATTCAATATATATATCTCCCTTTTTAGGAAAAAATCCTAAATACTCCACTGATAGTAAGTCTTTATTTGTTACGACACTTTTACGTCATAAATATAAGGTAACTTTGTTTTTTTTTTTTTATCCGCGTGACATTAATCACGTGGATATCACACAAACTTCGTGGATTTAACGACCGATATATATATATATTTTTTTTTTTTACTCGTGATTAATGCATCACGGATATATACCAAAAACTTCGGTTTTATATTACTAACCAATCTTTTATTGCTGCTATAACCCTCGTGCGCCTGCGATGACTTTATAAATTGTTTCTAACACGATTCTATATATTTACAGAATGATAACAGTATAGGTCGTCAACAAAAAAATGTATGATAAATAAAAGGGTGATTTTTTGATCATGATTGGGCGATTGTAAAAATGCTTGAGTAAAATTAGTTTTTGGTTTTTTCACAGTCATTAAATAGAGTCTTGCAATGACGTGCGCATAACGGCGTTAAGGGTATTTGAAAAAAGTGTTAAAATAAAGCACAAATTTGGGCAATTTGGGCAATGATTAAAAATAAAAACATAATTCAATAATTTACTTAAAATTCTCCACAAAAAAATCACTGGATTGAGATAAAAAAAAACTTATGTATTTAAAAACTAGACGATTTTTTTTAAGAGAACTGATTTGATTTATTATTCCCAACACCACGGAGTATTACAACGTGAAATATTATGTTTACAACGCAAACTTGAAATCATCGATCCTTATATCCCTCCCCCCCTTAGCCTTACGTTACGCGTCATTTGATATTTCACGCACAATTTTCGTGAATTCTATTCTACTACACACATATTATGTATCATGTTTGTAATTGGTTTTAGCAGCCCATTTGAAATAAATACGAGCACAGAGAGCAGAGAGATTAATAGTGTATATCATATTTAACACAGCGTTTATTTCAACAGCAAGTTTTAGTTGATCGAATTTCCATGTGATGCGGTTTTGACTGCCTTACTCTTCGTGAGGTTCTACGTCTCGATAGAAAACTTACACACCACAACAGTCCCCATAGGTATTCATATAGGTATTCAGCCACAGACGCCGAAGTCATAGGAAATCGCACACGTGATGTTGACATATACACGATTTAATGGGAAATAAATCCCTCATAAATGAGGGAGTTGGCTTGCTTATTGTAACGTTTAACAACGTATTTATCGTTTCGGGCACATACATTGCTGTTGAAAAAAAAATAATGATAATAATAATAATAAAAAGCTGATACTGTTGATGGGTGTGCCACTTCTTTAAGAAGAAGGTTGGAAGTAAGTATATATAGAGTAAGTTAATTTTTATCTGTACGCAACTATAGAACATTGCTAACGGGAAACGATTTTGAGTAGAGTATTATTTATTAGTTGTATTTTTGTCTTGTTGCCAAGGTAACACATAAACCAACAAATTGTCAGTTTTTCACTTATTTTTAAGATAACTACATAGGAAATCAAAAATCGACCTCCTCCAAGAACCTCTAAATCGAAAATATATGAGTTAATTCCTCTAAAGTTTTTGAATAGAGCAAGATTTCTGGTAGAAAAGTTGTTTAAACTCAGAAAAAAAATCATTATAAAGCCAATACATTCCTCGCTTAGTTCATACTCTAATACTCACTATTTCTTTAGATAGTTTATACGTAAACTCACGGGGAAATTGAGACCATTCTGCAAGAGGTATTTTATTACCGGTGATCATCCGAGAAACTATTCGGTTATCGAAAAAACTATTCGATAGTTCATCCAAATGATCGAAATTGTCGATGGTATAAGGCGCTATTCGAAAAACCTCATCATTAGGTATTACGTTGATAATCACCACTTATAGTTCTTTTGGTGTAAAAACCGACGACGTTCAAAACGTTGGGAAAAAACCATTTACGATTTGTAATTCGATATGAATTTCGATTATAAGTAAAATCGAGTGTGGATTTGTGCAAAGCTGTACTTATAGAACTTTTTTTTTCAGGTGCCAAGAAAACTGTGATAATAATCGTGAGTTTGACGTTTTTCATTTTTTTTTTTTTTTTTTTTTTTCAAATACCGTGTGAATTGAAAAATATCAGTATTAAGCTCACACACGGTCGCGGAATGGAACCGATTTATATCCACAGTTTCATAAAGCCGAGGGTACGACTGTTGCGAATGCCGTCTTGCAACAATAAAATGTACTACACATACAAGTATACAACACTGACACACCACCGCTGAAATTAAAAAAAACTCTCGTCTATAAAACGACATAACGTATAAATAGGGTGTAAATTAACACGTTTTTCACGCGCACAAATAGTCTTCGGTGCGATTCGTTCGTTCGTTGCCGTGGCGACCCCGCAAGTAAAACACGGCCGTAATACCATTTCGCTTACGGCGCGATGCCCAAAAAAGTGCAATATAGTTTTATAATATAGAGGAGAACGCAGTTAAACGGGAAATATATGAACGCCGAGGTTTTTTTATTATATTGATAATAGACAATCTACATATAATGCATATGTGTAAATTGTAATACACATATACACATTGTGTGTGTTAACAAAATGATCGTGAAGCGATAAACACGAATAACTCATATTTATCCTTATCCTTATCCTTATTCAGAATAAGGATAATTAGGTACAAGAGATTAAGTTACAACTTAAGCATATAGACTGAGAACTGTAACAAACCATTAAAATTATTCAAGACGAGAAAAAGAAGATACAAGATACAAAATAATGTCTAAAGATTTATCTGAGACACAGATAAAAATAATTTTCTGACGGCAAAATAAAGATAATAGTTCATAATATAATATATATCCTTATATGAAGATGTACAATTCAAATTCATAAAATAGTTATTATTAAATATTCAAAATAATATAAATGATAAGTTTATCCTTGTTAACTTTTTTTAGTATCAAAGTATACAGTTATAGCGTGGTTGAAAAAAAAACTTTCGAGAACTGATGATATAACAATATACAATATTATATTATTATATGTATATAGTACTTTTTATTAACGTGTTTACCAAAAATAATTAAGATAAAGATAAAATATTTTGACTTTATCTATGGATAAAAGATAGTACGCCCCCGTCATCTAATAGTGGATTATCTTTTAAACGATTTTATCTATGGATAATCACAACACTGATACAAGGTCGATGATCGATATTTTGTATCATCTAAAACATTATTTTTTTCCCCGTGGAATTTTCTTTTCCAAAGAAAAACCCCGGAGGGAAAAAAAGTTTGGGAATCTCTGAACCTCTACTGCTGCTGCACTGCAACAGCATTATATTATATACATCACTAACACACTAATACTAATATCGATCGATCTAAGCGAGAAAAATCGATGCACCGGAATACGATCCAATCCGATCCGCGACCGCAAAAGTGTGTGATGGTTTTTTTTTTCGCTTTTTACCGCCACGGCGGTCGATGTAGGTCACGTATACGTATACAATAACCGGTCTAATAAAAAAAAAATCATAGTATTATACTTTTTAACACATACACACAAGTAAATTAGTATTGTTATTGTCGTCGTATTATACCTATACAATATAATAATATATCACTCGGTGTATTATCGTTATTATTATACCTACTTACGTATATATTCCGTGGACATTATTGTATATAGGTTTAGTCTCGAATTTGGCGACGAACTGATCCGTAACAGAGTTTGTCGTCGGTGTATATACGCGAAATTATTATGTCAATGTGAGACGGGAGATCCGTACCGTAATAATATGCGATTGGGTACTATAATATTATTGTGACAATTTCTCAAAAAATAATATATACCGGCTGTTCGTGCATGTATCTAGGTACTGTATTCAATGGCGTGCCTAAGAATTTTCGATTGAAGAGGATGATATTGACTGGAATAAACGAGTTCAAATGAATTCGTTCATCATTCGTTCAAAATTAAAAATATACGAACGAAACATGAATTAAGTTCATATTTTATTTGAATCAGTTTTTAGATTATAAGTGTTTTGAATTAATTCATATTTTCAATGAACCTAGAAATTAATTGGGTCATTTATTTTAATTCAGATAACACATTTTATATTGATCGTTTAAAAACAGAATTCAAGTTATCAACCTGACCACCACAATTTAAATTTAAAAAATTACCTATGTGATTTTGCTGTAATACAAAGATGGCAAATTATACTGTGACGTCCTCGTTAGATTATTAAGAAATTAATAGAATACAATTTACCAGATAGCAATAATATGGTAAGTATTTAATAAAATTACAAAAAATACGTAAAGTTAGTAAAAATCAAAAGTAAAATTTACTTTTGATGACTAATATAACAAATGAACTGAAAATAACCAAATTCACAAAAAAAAGAAACAATAAACTCATAAACTTAGTTTAATTTTATGCTTATGACCGAGTTTATATTTCAATTGAACGTTCCAATTTTTAAATGAACAAAATATTCTAATTATGATTAAAATGAGAGACATTTTATTCGCCTAATCTGACACTGGGAATTCAAAAGCCGGATCTAAAAATCCAAATGTTATTCAGTAAATCAAATTATTTCTTATAATTTGGCTAAAATATATACATTTCAAAATTAAATTACTAAGTACATATTTATGGCTGTTGTATTCAAAAGTTAATACGGGGGTGGGGGTGATCTTCTTTCCCTTGCATAAGCTACTGATGTATTTATGGTTTTAAGTTCCATACCGTTATTAAGACTTTACGTTTTTTTTTTTTTTTTTCGAAATACGATACATGTAATTTTTGTAATCTCATAAAAAAATATGTAACTACCTACCAATATTTGGTGGAAAATGACATGACGCATACATATACATATAAATAAAATACGGTTTATTAGAAATATTAAAAAGAAAACAAACGATTCCGTCGTAAAAAGCTCACACGCAACAATATTGTAATATTATTATACTTACCACCTACCGTAAATCCGTATGTACGGTGTTATAATGTTAAATACAACGATAAATAAAATTACGTTTCGAAGGCCGGCCGGACAACGATTGTTTGGACGACCTATCTATTTTTAATATGATTATAATATAATCACATATTTTCCTTCAAATTTAGTTTAAAATAATATGTGAATTTATCCCCGAAAAAATAACGGGGAACTGGCGAAACTGTTATAACTCATAAACGGTAAATCTGATATAAGTATTATATGCGTATCAAAATTCCTGGAAAAATATTCTTTATTTGAATTTGTGATTAATAGGAGGGGGGTTGCTTTTTAAAAATCCAAAGTGAATATTCGTTTCAGTGAAAAATTGAAAATAGTGTTGAAATAAAGATTAAACGATTCCATATTATGATTAAAAAACAAAAACAAAAATCAAATTTCATATAAAATCCTCCGAGAACATTGTTGTTTTATGATAAAAGAATCACCCTGTATAAACCATAATGAATAGGTACCTCATATTTAGTAATACAAATTACGTCAAGATATTTAAATATTTCAGTTTTAAACTAAATAATACATAACACTATACAGGGATATATTATTTAGAGTATAGCGTTGTACCTTATAATTAAAAACGTCAACATTTTTTTTATACGAACATTTCTTATACATAATTAACTTAAAGTATATTTTTAAAACGAATACTTTTTTTTATTCGGTGTAGTAAAATGCAATTACAAGTGTAAGTATACGTAATTTCCATCAGTTTTTATTCTTTCTAATTAATATCGAACCAATTACCAAAGACGTAGCAGACGGGTAGGTAGGTATCTACCGATACCAGAAATATCGTGACAGATTTTGTTAATGGAATTTCCATGTAAAATACAATATTATAAATGATTTTTTATCAAACAGACTACCTACAATAATAATTACGTACCTAAAATACCCGATGGGTAACGAATGAAATATTATGAAAAAAAGTTGTATGTTATATTTCGACTATACAGAGTATATACAGCAAATAATATACAATTTTGGTTAATATTTTAACAATATAGGTATCTACTATTGATCATTTTAATTACAAGTCAGTGCAGCGCAGTACAACAAACACAAAATTCATAAAATATGATAATGAAAGAGATTCACCGAGAATACGAGTGCGTTAATTGAAAAAAGCAATAAATGATAATTTTCTCAGTTTATTATAAAAAATATTAAATTATTGAAAACTGCAAGGCAGCGATGTGAGTACGACATTTTTTAAATAACATAACACGATGGTATTTTAAATTATTTCAATATTATGAACGAGTTTATTAATAATTATAAACATTTAGAATACTTTTAGCTTTGTTATTGTGTTCACCCCCTTATTTTATTTCGTATACTTCGTTAAAATTAAATTAAAAAAAAAAAAAAAAACAATATTATCTAAATAAACCGTAATAAATTATAAAATTCTGAGCGAAGGTTAGGCTTAGTAAAGCGTTAGGTATTACTATGATGTATGAGTTTTTTTCTCGTAGTATTTTTGATCTAGTTGTTGCATTGGAAGAGGTGACTTTTTGATTTTCCTTATAGTTTTATAAATAAATAAAAATAAATGAAACTAAGTTATATCATTTTTGTTGATTTCTGAGTTAAGTAACTTGGCAACGGGGGAAAAAATACGACTAGGTAATAATACTCTATCTGTTTCATTAGCAATGATTTACCGTTGCGTACAGATAAAATTAAATTACCTTATATATCTTCCCTTTTAACTTCCCTTAGTGATGCACCATCATCAGCAAAATTAGCCTTTAAAAAAAAACGTGGAGTAATTTTTCTCAAAAACTATTTTTCAGCGATCTGAATGTTTATTTTTCGAAAGTGATAATGATTTTTTAATATTACTGTCGTATTTTATAAATATATTCGTAAATACAGTATTACAACTAGTCTCTATATAATGTAGCTCTTAGACATTTAACTACTCATCGACGGTCTCATTATAATAATTAATGTTAGGTCGAAAGATATTGCTAGTATATAGGTACCCACCGGCATTTAATTAAATAATTTATTGGTTTAATGGATGAATAAATTTAATTATTCGTTTCTTTAAACTGCATTTCAAATTAGATAATCGGAAAAATTTAAAAAAGAAAAATAAAAATAAAAAAGAAAGCCTTTACATTACGAGTGTTTTATAAGTCATCGCTATGCTCTCTTCGCGTATAAAGGGTACTGACCGTGAGTAGGTTACTGTTGTAGATGGGAACTTGAGAAGGTGGGATATTTGAGTGTTTAATTTCATTTAAATTACAAATAAAACAATAATACAATAAACATCATTTAAAATTTAAAAAAAAAAATAAATAATAATTAATATAAAATACACTAGAACAAATTGTATTAATTGTATTAATTGTAATTAAATTAAAAAAAAAAAAAGAACACGGCCAATTAATTCATGTTATTTCGTCTCAAATTTTTTAGTGGTTTTTAAAAGAAAAAAAGTTATACTTGCATAAATCGTAATTATTACCCCAAATTATGTGATTTATAAGATTTTTATAAAAAAAATTAAATTTATGGTTAACTAACCCTGGAATTAATGAGTGAAACAAGATTTCTAATCGAAAATTTGTTTACAGGCGGACAAAGAAAAGCACACATCATAAAGTAAAACCAATGTGTATCAATATACATTATGATATAATAATACAATATAACGTGTAAAAATGTTTCCTATGTGTTAGGGACCTTCATGATTTTGAGATATATTTTATCAGGCGTTATTAAAATGAACAGTACCATAATATATTAGTATTGTTATACATTTTAAAACCAAGTAAATTATTACAATTTTTGAATACCGAAACATTCATTTTAAAGCTCGAGTCAATTTTCCGTAACTCGTCCGAATTCCTGATTGTTTGATCAGTCGAATAATATAATTATTATGGCGAAAAAATGTATAAAAAAAACATATATATATATATATATATATTCAAGGACCAAAAATGTATTATGTAGAGACGACTGAAACAGTGATCAACAGAGACGCTATAAACACGGTTGTCATGCCGACCCGACATCAACGACGTCCCGCAATTGTACAAAAACAAAACGAATATTATTATACGTAAATACCTTCCTAAATATTAATATTATCGTGTCGTCTGTCTCAGAGAAAAGTCCTGTTAAATACACGGATATTTTTTTTCTCTTTCTCTCGCTCTTTCCTCCTCTCTCTAACTTTACCGAGACAATTTGCTTTTGGCCGTGATTTATTATGTCCCCCTCCCAAAAAAAAACCTATTGTCCCGAATGTTTTACCACAGCCACCAGCACCCGTCTTGCGTCCATTTTTGCGGAGTGTATACAACAGCTCCCGGAGACCTTTGTCGCGAGATTCTTTCGTTTACACTAATGCACCAACGACGACGAGATAACGAGAGCAAAGAATTCGCAGTTTTTAAATTCCTCTACTCATATTATAATAATACATGACCAAGTACCTACCGATAAGACACATATGTCATTCGCAATCCACAACAATAATAACGACCGAACACTGAGCAGCTCTATAATATGAGTATAAAGATAAAGAATATATTATATACACAGTCACAGACGTATTTTTTTTTTTTTTTTTTTGCAAAAGACATAACATACAAAAGAATCGAAATGAAAGCGCCCGTCGTTGTAGACGTCGTCAAAACGCGAGCGTGTCTCGGACACAGCGACAACGAGAACGGCGCGCGACGTAATAACAATATTATTATCTGTAATCATATTATACTTCGAATGATAAGAAATAATAATAACAGCTCGTACCACTTTATAATCGAGTTTACGAAAATATAATAAAACATTAAAACTGGTAAGTATTATATTATTTTTATTTTAAAACAAATTTTTGAGCGGAAAAAACCTTAAAATATAATTCTATTACTTTTCCCCGAATTTTTTGATTCTGAAAAAAGCGAAGAATATTTCAGCTTTTATATTATATATTTTTTTTAAGAAAAATTCGGATTTGTGAACAACTTTTTTAATGAGAAATTGTACACTTATCAAATACTTTATATAAACTTTCTTGTAACATTTTCGATCTAGTTGGTGCGTAGAGAAGGATCATTTTTGATTTTCCTTGTAGTTAAAAAAATAGAAAAATAATGGCTATTTATGGTATAATTTTTGTTTATTACTAAGTTATCTTGGCAACAAGGTCAAACAAAAGACTAATAATACTCTGCTAAAAATCGTATTCCGTTAAAAATTCTTTATTGATACAGATATAAATCAAAGAACTCCATAAATCCTAATTCTAACCTTCTCGACATTCCACTTACAATAGTAGCACAACTATCAGCAGTATTAGCGCTTTGTTTTTCGACACGAGTGTGTTTGTTTAATATTCATTCATTATGCGTAATGATTCAAAGAATTTCATGAAAACAAAAAATATTTATAGGTATTCAGAGACAAAGTAGCTTCTGCAGGTTAGTGTACAGAATTAATCATTTTTTTTTCTTCAACAAAGTCGTTTACATAGCATATTTTAATTAATTTGTATCTTTTGAATAAACAATATCATTAAGACGTAAAAGCGTAGAACATAATAATGTAAATAATATACGTTTTGTAATTTATAAAAAACAGATATGGGTTGACGTGAAGATATTATATAATATATTATTAAATTGTCTAAAAATAGAAATCCTTGTTGGAACTCTTCAAGTGTACATCAAACACCAACAATATCGTTAATAAAATGATCAAAAACTATTCCGTAGGAAAATAATTGACGTTTAATAATATAAATTAAAAAATAATATTATATTAGACCTCCCACCGTTGGAAGTTCTTATAATTTAACAAAATTAATAGATAAAATTGGTTTACATTTTTATGAATCATTAAAAAATGTCTAATCTGAAAGTTGAATATAATAATTACTTACTGCAATCAGTGCAACCATGAATAAATTTTTTAGGGCTAATAAGCTCTAAAAATACATAAGCAGGAGAGGGAAAGTAGTATAGTTATTTAGAATCTTTTTTTTTTTAACTTTGTAGTACAAGAAATCCACATTTTTTATTAATAATGTATAGAGCTAGGTAGTTAATCCACAGGCAATCGCATGATTTAAAATATTGTAATTATCCCGAAACAAAATTCTAACCTGAAATATCATGCTTATATTTTGACTATTTGTCTGAAATCAATTCTATAGTTTATAAGTTTAAATATTTTATTATTACAATATAATACGTACAAAATACAGGGCAGAATGACGACGGGGTAACTGGTCTACTGGGAGTAATAATGCTGAGTCCGTGTTTTTTACTTTCGTGAGAAATTTAATCACAGTGATTCGAGTTTGAAACAGCCGCTATTTTTAAGCCTTGAAAAAAAAATCGAATTCCGAGCAAAACGAAAAAGCTATTACGTTTATACAATTTTACGCAGTTTTTCTTTTTCTCTTTCTCTCTCTCTCTCTCTCTCTCTCTCTACGAAAAACACTTTTATGGTCCAACAAAAACCATCATCACTCGATTGTAAGTTTTTGATCAAACGACTTTTCAGATAGGAAATTTAACGTGAATCGTATACCTTAGAAATGATGAGATCACTTTCCAAATCTCCCATCATTTCACGAAGGCATGCATAAATCACGAAAAACTACAAAACAGCGATAAGTTAAAAAGTATAGTCCAAGTACCTTAAAAATTACCTGTTTTTAAATAAAGTCCAAATAAATATAATATGTAGCTTATAATAGGTTTCAACAATGCTGTACTATAATATTGTTCAAAAATGCATTGAAAAATATCAATTGTTAAAATATGAATTTGGTTTAAATATGGGTTATATTAATTGATTACATAAGATTAATTTTTAATTATTTTCAATATTATTAATTTAAAAACTACGAAAGAAGAAGAATCCAATTATTCATTTATTTATATTTTCTGGAATTTACTCAAGTGAAAACGGAAATAATAATAGGTAGTATAAAAATAACGATATTTTATAAGTGGTCCAAGACAATAAATTAATGAAAATAAATAATAAAAACGGTTAAAGCACTTACAAAATAAATTAAACTTTTACGATGCATAAAAATTATTATTTGTTGTTTAAATACAATGTATGATGTATTAAACTTTCACAAATTGTATATATACTCCCTGAAACTATTGATAAATGTTTAATATATTAATTATTAATTGTACCTGATACGTGATAACATATTGAATTAAACGTAATACAAAATTTAATTCAATCGTTTATTATATTAACTTCTATAAATTGACATATTTTTGAGGAACTTGGGGTAAAAATATCTACGTAATGCTACAAAAAATTTTATGAGATTTCCAAAACGATAGTATATTACATAAACTATTGGTCTAAGTATAATATGACTATGGCTAGACTATATATAGACTATTGAACTGCAGAATACAAGTTTAATAAGGTTAGGTTATGCAAGTAAATACAAATCTAGTGGTTGGAATAATCACTGTAATACTTTTTAATATTTTTTACCATAAGCATTATTTTGAAACCCATCCATCAATACATTACGACTTTTTTTTAATAATATATGTAATCATCAGTTTGCCAAAAGAATAAACAATACTAATTATTTTTCCTTCGGTTTTTTGTGTAACAACATAAATTTATTATAATAAAACGCAATAAGTGCATTTCTACGAAATCTTAAATAATATACGATTTCCGTTTAAATAATTTATAAAAATACGAGTGTGTGCAACAGTATCTACCCTTATTTTTACCTGGCTCACGTTCAACTTTTAATTGATTACAATATTTTTTCTAAATCTGTATAAAAATATTTTATTGTCCTTACAGTGTTGTAACAATGAAACATATACGACCATGCAGAATATTCAACAGACGACAATGAAACTTGTGGCATTTGAAATTCGAAAAATGAAAAACAAAAGTACACGCAAAGTTCAGTGGTACGCGGCGTATACACGTACAACATAACTCGCGAGCTATGGTACAACGCAACTCACGCGAGCTACAGCATAATGTCATGCGTACAGCTTTTGGACGTGTACGCACGAGCGAAAAAGACGATTCAGAAACAATATTTACTATTTTAAACATATCAATTATCATAAATGTACATAAATCCACCACTCAATTTTCTTTTCCATATACCGGTTCAAATATTTGTAATAACCTACCTTATATATACGTAATTATACGAACTATGTTATATTCTAACTAAATTTAACAAACAGGTTAGTACAAGTTGCTGATTATTCATCTATATTGTAAATTTCAAATCATTAATACTCCATCTTTTTATATTTTTATACGCTCAATAATATCTTAAGTATAAATAATTTTTAAATTAAATTAATAAATTTATTTTAATAACAAATGTTATAGTTAAAAATCATTGGTCTCACACAAGTTTACTCAGTCGTGCCCACTACATTATATTGTAGTACTACCTATACACTAAATTATGTTATATCTATGCAATATTTTGTATTCAATAAATAATAATAACTATAAAGTCATTATTAGAGTTAACTGTTGTGCCGTTGGCTCTGGGGGTGATATATTAAAAGATCATTCATATGTAAATACGTCACTGACGAGACTGTTAAACAAACCACACGCTTTAATAGATATTAAATAATATATAGGCCATCTCTATACTATATAGACCTGTACACATTTTTTATTTCGCAATATGACGGACTTAAAGATTTGTATACACTATTTTATATGATAGAACAGCGCGTGATTTGGAATCATAAAAATAAAGTAGATAACAAACAATGTTGTAATTAGAAAATATGATAGTATTAAATGTCAGTTACAGAGACTGTATTAGTAGTCTTAAGTACTTAATTATTATCATTTAATGAATTGTAATGCAAATTACATTTAAAAGTTGAAAATAATAATCTATTTCATACAAAACATAATTCTGTTTTTATAACATAATAATTAATAAGTAGAGAAAAATAATCATGATATTGACTGAGATACAATGTTATCACGGTGCAGCCTCAAAATGTAAATAAATCGCCTGAGTAGTATAGGCATTAGGCATAGATGACAATCGCGTTTAGAGCACGGCCGTATGGCATATCCATTAAGAACACAGTAAACAAAAAATCCATATAATATATCCGATTTGAAACGACATAGATGTTTGTTTTTTCGGACGCAGTTTTGTGTTTGTAAACTCTTTGTCGGGAAGTGTGCTAAAACGAAAGCGCCCGAAAACCTAAACGTCAGCTTTGTCATTTACCGATCGAACGTTTGTCACGGACGGTGACCGTTTTCATCATTTAGTCGAATTCAGTTTGTTTATTTCAAAAGTCATTGTTAAAATAAATTGCGTTTCGTTTATTTCAAAAATAACGTGTCCGGCGAAGAAGAGGAAGAAATTGTATGTATTTGTATATTTGTAATACTCATACAATAACGGATCGTGTAAATCGATTACGAGTTAACGGCAATTGACAATACCGAATTTAAATTAGTATCGGCCGTTTTTAAAACATAGTTTCAGTAGAAATTAATACTAGTTTTGAAAACAGAAAAAAATCGACATGTAGTTATACCTCAGTTATGTACCTATCTGCAATTGAATGTTTTTAAATTTTATCAACATTAACGTAATAAAAATTAATTATTTATAACAATTATAACATGTTCTATATTATGCACATTAATAATATGTGCATGTTAATATAGGTACTTCTTCTTCCTCATAAAACATATATAATTTTAATTGTAATGGTCAACATGATATATGGTACATAATAATAATAGAGAGCTTCGTTATAAAATATTGTTAAATCTAGAGCCTGTAATTTATGCATAAAAAGGTAAAAATTAGGTCATTATTTAGCATCACATATCCTCTGTTATACTTTTTATATACTTAATATAAAATTACTATTAACAAAGAAATAAACACAAAAAATAATATCGAAAACCATGATAAACGTACCTACATCAACATCGTATTATCATTTACATAAAAGAGAAGGTATACAATTTTACGGTTTCGTTTTCATTATTTTTCAACACACATGAAATTATGTATACTGTCCAATAATGATCTTTGAAAGTCTACATTATCGGACAGAAGAAATAAAATAATTCTTGACGAAATTTGGTTAAAAATTTGTTTGAAATGCCATGATTTTTACGATTTATTTAAAATTACTACATTATGGTAATTTTTTTAAATTTTGAATATTTTTTCCAGGCCAAAACAATTGGGTCAACAACATTAATTTGCAAATAGATATACCAACTATTGATAAAATTCGATACCAAAAACCACTCAGGAAATTTATGATTAGAGCAAATTTTTTTGTTATTAACAAGCCGAATAAAACAAACCACAAATATCGTTATAGTAAAACCAATACATTTAAAATACATTTTTCGCTATTCACTCATTATCTAAAACATAAACGAAATAATGATTTTATTATAGTTGATAGGTAAAAATACAAAAGTCGTTTTGCATAGATACTGCTGCAGTTTTATGTGCCAAATCATCGAGTAAAAAAAAAAAACACGTGAATATAATAAATTCTAATACTTACACCACTGCAATTCTTTCCACTTACAGTAAAAAATAAATTTCTCTATAAATATAAACACGGTGGGGTAGCAAGTGAAGTTTATTATGTCGGCCATATACCTATACACCAATGTCATATAATATTATTATGGTCTATAAAACTCGCCTAAACATATTTTTAGACATATTTTTTTATTTATATATATATATATATATACACACTTTTAGTAGCCCCTGTATATTATATATTTTATGTGACTACAGTATAATATATAGTTGTTATTATTATTACAGTATTAATTTTCATTTCTCACGTGCAGCCGTCAACACATCATCATCGTGTACAAACAAACCGGAACTATACTGTAGCAGATGATACAATGTTAAATAATACAAAATCCAAACCTATACATCATAATATTATACACGTGTAGTACTCGTAAATCGGTTTGTACCTTATTATCACCACTATGTTTAAACATCTTTCACCACCACTATACCGCTGTTAAAAAATAATAATTTACATACAAAAAAAAAAAATAACTGAAACTGCTGATGACTGCAGAATTAGAAGTATAGGTTAGGTATACATAGAATGATTTAAGCCATATCTGTTTGCGAAGATAAATCATTTTATATATATATACATATTTTTTCTCTTGTTGCTGAAGTACTCGAGAATCAACAAAAATTAAAACAAAAAAGTTGCCAGAGTTCATTAACCCTTTCACGTCTAAACAGAAAAATTAAAATCATTTGCCCCGTTCTGATTTTTTTTTTCATAAATTATTTTAAAATGTTTGCAACTCTATTTCCATTGATACTTAATTTTCATTAAATAGGTATTGTCAAAAAAAAATATATTGTGTTACAGATGTAACAAATAAATATGAAAAGATGCAAACAAATACGTATTACGATTACTGTTTTAGAAAACCCTGAATAACGCCAAATATTAAAATGCTTATATATTTTTAAATATTAGTAATAGTTTATTTTTTATTCCCCATTAGGTAGAGAATTTAAAATTCTATAGATTGACATTTATAAAAATTGTCCGTGACTCGGCAAATAACTTAAATTGATAAGAACGTGGACACGTCCATAATTATGAAAAGATTTGGAAAACTACAAAGAAAATCAAAAAATAACCTCCCCAATGCATACCAAGTAGATAAAAAATACTACAAGAAAATGCATACTATATAATTTTTGTTTGGAACAAGATTTCAAGTAAAAAAGTTTTTTAAAGATACAAAAAAAACTATCATAGTAAAACAAATATACATATAATGAGTATCTAAAATTGTTACGCTATTTTTAGGAATATTACGGTTTTGAGAAGATTGTTAAGTGACGAGAGGACTATCCGGAATTATACGTTTTGGGATGCGTGTCTAGGTGTGAAAATGCTCTTGGCAATTTTCGAGACGTCAAGTTCCATCATCATGCACTGCAGCAGTATACCTATTATCGTAGAAAAAGACGGTAAAGGTTAATGCATTTAAAAAAAACTCATTCTTTCGTACTTATGTACATTATTTAAATAATAAAAAGAAAAAAGTTCTAAGAAGCGAGTAGATCAGAAAAAACCTGCCGAATCGAAAAAAAATAACTTCCGAATTCGACAAACACGTACTTAAAGTACACTTAAAATAAATGCATTTATTATTCGGTTATTGTTTCAGTTCACATGCGTTATATTTGGTGTATTATTAGAGAAACAAATAACAAATAATTGCAATGTAAATAAAATTATCGAACAACAATAATTATATTTACGTAAGTAATAATAATATTTTAAAAACTGCGTAATTTAATTTAATTTCTTTTTTATGGGTGTGATGATTTTTAAATTACAATAATAAAATACAAAACGTGTATTAATATAAACACTTGCAAATAATTATGTATGCAAATGTACTAGCTATGACAAGTGTAAATTTGAAGCATTTCATAACTGTTAGTATAAAAAAATTGATGAAAAAAGGATTGCAATTACATTTTTGGTTATACTTTCATTCAAAATCTAAAATCAGCGCGTTTAAATATTAATATTCGTTAGTGAATATACATATTATGTGGTCATTATTCATTAACAATTGTTTACAATACTATAAGTTTTCGAAATATTGTACAAAACTGTCTCGTAATAAAATATATTTTCGAAACTAAAATATATGGGTACACAATACATAAGTTAATTAATAATTATAGAAATTTCAAAAAAATTTAAAACACAACCCATTTTATTTTATTTCGCGGTGCTTTGATGTTGTGTTTCCCCATTTATTTTATTTCATGTTTCTTTACAAAAAAAAAAAAAAAACCGTTCTATGTTATTAAAAAAATTCATATGTATTGGTTTACTATAATGTGAGTTTTTTTTTTTTTTTTGTATATGTAAATAACTTTTTTATCAGAAATCTTGTTCTAAACAAAAACTGTATAAGAACTTTCGTTAAGACTGTCATTTTTTTAATTTTCTCTAGTTTTCTTAATAAATGGCAATTTATATAGTTTTGTATTGATTATCTTTGCAACAAAAGAAAGAATATGACCAATAACACTCCGTTCAGAATTATTATTGGTTAGCAATGATTTATCGTTGTCCGTACAGCGATATAAATTAAATTACTCTATATAGTATTCTACACTAGAAATTTCTTTTTATCTGGGAAGTATTGCTGTAAACTGCAACAGTATTGACAAAAAAAAAGGGGGTACTTAGGAGAAGTGTTAGACCCCCTCAAAACTCAGTCAAGCCACCCCGACCACACAAAAATAACAAGTAAATAATAATAACAATAATAATAATTGGGTTCTTTGCGCCTATACGTCCAGCAATAATGTTATCCCGTCAAATTTTGCTACATGATAATTATTGGTTTGATTTTATAATCAAACCAATTTTATAATAGACGACGAACAATATCGATATCAAATAGGTAAACAAAATATTATATAGGTACATAGATTTTTTTATTATCATTATTATTATTACTACTATTTGTTTGTGTTTGGTCAATAATATGGCGGAACCAAATACTATATATAGAACTGTGTTCATAGTCATGTCCGTATACCTACCTATTCTATTATAATGCACTACAAATAAATTAACATAATTTATACAAGGCATTTGGCAAGTACACCAGATAATATATAACGTCCAAAACAAGCATAATTTTTTTCTGAAATTTCAACAGTCGTGTAACAAATCACTATAGCATAATATATACGAGTATAATATCTACTCAAAAACCCCCTTTCTTTTATACAGTATATACTTACATTATTACATTTCTGTTATGGTACGATTTTTTTTAAGTATTTTCCAGTATCATAAAACGATCGTTGCAGCCCGTGACCCGTCGTCGCGATGCTTCAATGCCGCACAAAAGTAACAATTTATTTGTTCCCCGGACCGTCCTACCCACCACAGAGTTTTGAACGATTCGATAAGAGAACGTGGAAAAAAAAAAGAACAATTTCTAAACATCAAATCGAACGGCATTTTCGGTATATCTACGTCAAACTGCAGAAACCGTTAACGATAAAGGTAATCATAGATCCTTCAAGATTTAGCCGGAAAAATATAATCGAAATAAAAAACCTAAAGACATAATGATAATAAAAATAAAAAAATAAATAAAACAAACAAACAAACAACGGCGTTTTATAGAATCGTTCGTCTTTTAAAATTTCTTTTCTTTTGAAATTAGATACTAAACATCCAGTAGTTTCTGCTGTATATAGTTTAATATCATTATTCCGGTTGACCTGATTGAGTCGATTTGTGTTTTAGAACATTTATAATCTCGTAAACGTTTTTATTGTAGTCACTCGATTGTCTATATTATAAAAAACGATATAGTCCGTATCCGCAGTATATTTTATCTACAATAAGCACGCACTTAAGAAAAAAAAAACAATAATAATACAAATAATTTACTCGAAAAATCCGAAACGATGAGAAAATAATACAAAAATTATTGTTATACATATTATATTAGATAGTACACTCGAAAAAAGACAATCCGTAATCGATTAAAATTACATTTATTTTATTATTTGTCAAATTTTTTCCGGATATTGCACTGTATTGTATATTATGTATCTATATGAACATTTCTAACGATTTCCACTGGACCAAATGAACTCGGGGTCTTTTGCAAACGGATTGAAATGATAAAATTCAATTATTATCGTGTCGGATGGTGAGTGTTTTTTTAACCTTGTACACCCGACACCCCTACAGACTTTTTAAATTAAGCCACACGGCAAGATGAAATTTTGTAAATATTTGACGTTAATATCAAGAACGTGTTTTTTTAAAGTTTCGACATTCGAATAAAACTGAAATTGGCCTTATAAGAAATGCATTTATGTATTATTCTTTTATCTATATTTATATTATGGGCGGTACGGGAACGTAAACAGAATTTAAAACGACCTAACGCGCGGATATGTATGTTACCGCAAATTTGTTTCCTTTTGATATATTTACATTTTAGTTATGATTAATAATCGTTTACGAAGTTTTATTTTGCATACTTGCATACATTTCAATGAAAATTATGCACCGCAATGAAAAAAATGTATCGACAACTCACAAACAGTTTAATTCAGACGAGATTTACCGAGAAATAACATGAAACTACCGTTTAACGTTTAGTTTTAATTATAAATATTAAAAAAGATAATTTACCGTACTATATTATTTCATAATAATATATATGAATTTTTGTTGCACCCACTACTAAGTTTGTTAATTAATAAATATATATTTTTATTTTATTTTTAATCACCCATAATGTATTTGAACAGTATTAATTAATATTCGAACTCGCGATCCGACTAGGTGGGTATGCGGTGTACCTTGTGTTGTAGGACTTGAATCTACTTTTGAGCAGAGGGCTCCGTTGGCTGTCCGCGGCTAAACAAGCGACCGCACCGAACATCACCGCCGCAACCCGAGAACATCACCGTCACCGAACATAATAATAAATCGCGAATTAAAAACGTCCGGTTACAATAATGTTTACAAAAAAACACTGCGCGGATACTATTGTTATTATTTAGGTCTCGCGAACACCGCCGAAAATTATTGTAAATCGAAAAACGAGTGATCGCGACGCGAACGGATGGCCGACTAGCTGGAGACCCGGAGACCCGGGGGCATAGTAGTGGGAAACCGCGACGGGAAAACGGTATAGCCGCGCGTAGTCGCGTAGTGTCGAGTCCCGTTGCACGCGCGGCGACCGACCGACCGACCGACCGACGGACGGACGGACGGACGGACGGACGGACAGACGGACGAGGAGAGAAGGAAGAACTCGTCCACGAAACACACTCGTCGCGCGCGCGTTTCTTCGGAACCCCTAAAATGGACTTATCGGTACCGAGCTGGTTTTTTTTTTTTTCTTCACTCGATAACATAATATCGAATACATCCTTGTGTTAAGGCCGTTGTACTGTCGTACAGGTACGCGGCACTAACGCACGGCATCAGTCGAACGTCGAACACGCATATCTCTCTATATCGCGGAACTCTCTCTAGAAAGCCGCGCGAGTGCGCACGCCATTCAATTGTCTCTTGCGGTTTCCTTTCTTTTCCCCTCCGTGGCAGCGGCGCGGCGTTTTCAGCTGGCGATAATATTTAACGAACCGGAATCACACGCGCGCGACCTTTCCGAAAACGGAAATCCCAAAAAGAGCGACGATTATATCATAGGTATCTAAACTGTACGCTTAAACAGCAGCGGCGTGCGCGGCGGGTAGACCCGACAGACCCGGGCCTACCGTAATTTGTTCGAATTCCTTAAAAGCTATATTGGTGCTTTATTTAACATAACAATTGAATTTTCAACGAAACGCCATTGGTTAATATGATAAGACAAAAGAGTCTTAAATATAAGTATATAATAGTATCTAACTATCGTTATTATAATATTGTTCCTCCTTTTACCACGCAGAAGTTTTCTACGACGAAAAGAACTGGAACATGTTTACGGAAATCTATCAATGTTTGTATGATTTTGCGTCGATATCATTTGAAAGAGAGTTGAGTTCGGAAGTAATTCAAAAGCTAACAAAGGTTATTGCAGATGAGCTTACTAAATTACAAGTATATTACAATTAATGTTAATTCATAATTTAAAAATATATGTTAAAAGTTCCCGTAAAAAAAAAAAAAAAAAAAAACGAAAATGTGCATACCTAAACAAATTACAGCGATAATCCACCAAAATTAGAAAAATGGAATATTAGTTCGATCCGTATAAAACCGGTATTTTGGTGGGCAAAATGAGATAGCACTACAAATTACTAAACTTATATAACAGGAACTGTTCTAAATTTTGATCCTAGGCCGTAGGCATTTCTCCGGCTTAAAGGTTACGACGTGCAGGTGTTAATTCGACAGAAATTAAAAATCTTATAATGGTTATTATATATGTATAAACTCACACGAGATTCGAAAAACAAAGTACGTATACGTAACTACTGCCAGAAGATCATTACGACGACGGAATTATGTCGTTAACCTTTACGTGCACTTACAATATTTTCATGTATATATATATACGATATAGCTTATATATAGGAATCGTTGTTAAATAACGTGGGAAACATTATTAAAAAGGCATTAATCGCAACGGCGTTGGACACGTTATAAAATGTATTACCGATATAAATATTACGCACTGTTATGTTACATGATTATCGGATATATTGATACGTATCATAAACACATAATCTTAATAAGGGTACTATTTATATAACATTCGTATAATATACAGTTAAAAAGTTAATACCAGTGGCGATAATCGTGAGTGTCAAATTCTCCATCTTGGTCTATTTTTTAAAGTATGTATACAGTTTTTTTTCATTACATATCTAAGACTGCTATCGATGCACTATATGTACACGCAATGAGGATTTATATCTAAATAATTACCCAACTATTACGTATAGTAGATGCCATCCATAAACGCATGTTTTCTACTTTAAATAGAATCAAAATATACTTACAGAATACGATGTCGGGGGTTTATTTATAACTGAAACTTAGGGTACTATTCAAACATTACACATACTTAATGACTAAATATTTCGTTCATTAGAATTTCTTAACTTGAATGGCTATGCTGACAATCTATGCAAATAACAACACTCATCCAACATGTCATAGATACCTATTTTTATATCTGAAAAATTATTTATTAACTATATTGAAGTAAATCAGTATCATATCGTATTTAAATATTTTAAAATTATATAGTTATAATTTTAAATTTAAATAGAAAAAAAAAAGCAGAACACTTATAACTGATTATTGAAAAATCGAATTTGGATTTAGTCCAAATTTCTCCGTAATAATAAAGCCATTGTAATAAAATAATATAGCCATTAGTTTCGCTACTTATACGTAAGTAAATACGTATAGGTATATCGGTGTACGTATATAAGTCACCAAAGTAAACACTGGGTGTACGCCAAATCGATCCAAAATTTGTTTGTCAAAATAAATCGACTTTACATTTAAAAATAGTCATTTTTTTTTTTTTTTAGCTGAGGAGCAGTAACCTTTGCTATTTTTTTTTCTTAATGAATGTATTTTTTAGGCAGGTTGTTTATTAGAGTAAAAGTGTGAGTGTGTGTGTGTAGGTATATCTTTTGAAAGCCAAAAACAATATTCTACCAGACAATCTGATTACTTGCCAAACCTATATACACTTTTAAGATCTGCAGTGATTTACTGTTGACTTAAAATTGTATCCTTTGTAAATCAACGGGATTCCGGAATCCTATGGAAATGTGCGTATTATAGTCGGATCTGATATCACGACTACGCTGAAAACCTTCAAACTAATCGTGATGAAAAACGAGAGTATTCGCTTATAATTACTTATCTTCTCCGGAGAAAAATGCGACTCGGAGTTCTATACAAACAAAAAAAAGTCAGGAATTTTTATCATCCGACGGTATACTCGTATTTTAGGTAAACAAAGGAAAACAGAAATATAATCAACGAGTTTTCGCGGAAATATTATACTCTAAGTACCTACCTAATGGTTTAAATCAATTACTTCGTTAAAAATATACATAGCCAGAGATAAAAAAAAAATCTTTACGATTAAAATTCAACAGTGCTGGAAAAAATAATAATTCCTAAGATACGTAGATTTAATATTTCATCGGGATCGAATGAAAACAACACTATAATAATAGTATATACGAAAATTGTCTATTGTTGAATGTATAAGTATTTTCTATTAATTTTTAACGTCAAATGTACGCTTTTCTGTTTTACAAAACGACGGATTTCCTCTTAAAAAAAAAAATCGTAATTTTACAACTATTATAACATTTTTTTTCATTCTATACATACATTGTATGTAATAAACACAACGTAACGTTTCCGTAGCGTCCGAGTGAGACTACAACAATTTCAGTTTTTCGTTAACGGTTACATCCGGTGGCTTGCAGTGCAGTGAATCTGCAGCACAGGGAACTATGGAATTGATTCCTGGGTAAAAAAAAAATCGTTTAAATAATACCCTTATCATGATAAAATATACCTATATCGTTCTCGTTTCGTCAAAACCTAGGGAACTTGTTGATTAATCAAAATCCTCTTTCAAAATTAAAATCTGTCAAATCGAAACCCTACAGTTTTGTCTGGATTTTCGGTCTTAATATCATTTTTATTTTTTTTCAACATCTTTAGTGGTGTTTATTGATAATATACTCATGTTAGTTGATCGGAACCAACTCGCATGTTACATGCAGCAGACCGCCCGGAAACTAATTTGTATATGTATACCAAAGGCTGTTCGATTATTATTTTTCATGATCCATTATTCCTATAAACGATTAATCGAAAATTAATTTCGAATAGTTTTTTTTTTTTTTTTTGATTGATACTATGCCACTACAAGTTACAATAGGAACAAACAAACAAAGAAAAACCATACAGATTATAGATTTTGTCGCGTTAAACTGATAAGCTGTTGTATTCTACGTTGGGCCAATCGCCAATGACACTATAAATAATAAAGACAGTATATCTATTATTTATTAATTTTTGATTACCAATACGACTATGCAACTGAGTGTTATTCAAATCGTCACTTTTTTATTTGTAAACAGCTCTATGTAAATATACCTATACAAACTAATATTCGGTAATTGGGAACCAACCCGTATAGACGTCGTGCAGAGTACCTGAAAGTCCTCCGGACAACCGATTATTATCAAAAACGGTAGTCCGGACGAAATCACTAAGACGTAGGTAGGCACGACACGGCGTGGGTGAGGTTTACGAGTTTAATATTAAATAGGTATTATACGTGTATAACGTCGAGTATAGACGCGGGTGCCGTTCAGCGGGTCGTGTTGTGGTTAACTCCGAATTGCCCACGGGAGTCTATCTGCGGACTGTTACTACACTACACCGGTGTACACCGCACACGAAAACGCACACACTCGACACGTGTCTCTGCGCGAGCACAGGTCAATAATAATTGTACGGGGCCCCTGCGCTCCGTTCGCAGTCTTTCTAAAAGCTCGCGGCGGCGGCGGCAGCGGCAGCGGAAATGCAAGCCGGTGGGTACTCGTATATATGTATAGTATATACACATTAAACAATATATATATATATATATACAGGGTACCTCTTTCTGTATATACATTATACACACACGGGTCGAGTGTTTAGGTATATAAGTATAATGTTATGGTGCGTGTAATAATCTAGCTACCTGCAATATTATATTCACTCGGACGGATTTGATGAGAAACGCGCGCCTACGTGAGTAAATATTATGTGCGATTATATAAAAGGAATTTTTTTTTTTTTTCATTTTTAATCGTTTTCCACACGAATTTATGAATAACATATATATAATAAAATGGACATGTATATTTTAATAGAATTAAAAATCTCTTCGATAAGATGTGTGTTTTGTATACACAACAATAACACGTCTGATGTCTATGATAACGTGACAAAACAATACATTTTATTATAATAATCTGAGTACAACAATATTGTTTTTTTGAATCTATCAACTTTATGTGTACCTAATACCTATATATTATTCTAAACGACTGCACACGTGAAATAGGCGTATTTATTAAATAAAAAAAAAGTTAATACTGCTCACGGCTTTTAGATTAGATAATAGGGGTAAATACTGTAAAAACAGATTAATCATTGCAAACAAAATAATGATTCTAAGCTGTGCAGTATTAGTCGTAATTTTTCGCTTATCGTTGCCAAGGTAACTTATAAAATCATCAACAAGTTTTCCGGTTTTCCCAATTTTTAAGTAGACTACAAAAAAAAAAAGAAATTAAGAAACAAAAAAAAAGAAAGGTTAAAATACATATCATGGTAAAATCAGTACATTTACTCAGAATTTAAAAAGTTTATATTTGCTCACGGATACGTCGTAAATGTGGATAGTTAGGAACGTCGGATAATTTCAATCGAAAAACAATTCTAAGCGGAGTGGTATAAGCCTTGGTAACCCAGATATCAACAAAAATTAACCAAACGATTCACTGCTCATGAAATGTTCGATGAACGTTTCAAATAAAATACGGCCACCCAGAAATTCTGCATGTTTTGAGATACTGCAGCGTGAAAAAATCAGAGAAGCATTCTTAATAACCGCGTAAAATCTAAGTAAATATAGTACCACGGTTATGTTCCTTATAGATAATGAAAATATACATCTATTTACTAACCCATTATAATATCTAACGCTTTATAAAAATGTATAATTTGTTATGATCGAACGAGTATAATACAGTGACCGAGATTACATGGAATGTTTATCAATACCACTAATAAGTTGGGTACAATTTAACATCGTTTTATTATTATATAAGATTACTTTGTACACCGCATAAAACTATATACCTACCAATATACATATAGTATAACTAATTTTTTTCGCCGTAAAACAATACTAAAACCTATAGCCCAACGAAAATATTACTTAGATGTACTTTTATTGGCATCGTTTGACAGAAAATTGAAAATATATTATATATAATATGTACCTATACATAAGGAAAAACTGCAATAAAAAAACCAAAATAACTAGACTATCCATGTCCGAACAATTATTATTATGTACAGCGATCTTAATAGAACAGAATGGTATAAACCTATGCTGATTTTGTTTAGTCATCATACGTCACGGTATTGTCTCGTGTATATATATATAATATATATGTATTATTAAATAGTTAAATTCAATAAAATACGGTATACCATGGATCGTACAACAATACATAGATTGTCTTTTTTGCGTCATATAGCGTCTCACAAAAAATAATTCGAAGCAAACGATTTATACTTACGACAAACATTATGTACCAAATCTAAATATTCACAGTATAACTTCATTAAAATTATTCGAAATATATTCATTCTGATCTCTTTTAGTCAATTTCAATAAAATTTATACGCGTATGTGTAAACTAAATCGATCATGTGACGCAACCAGAATTGATTTTCGCGGGGCTGGCATGAATTTCAATACATATCACTTGTTTTTTGGAATAATAAATGCTGGACAAATAAGCCCAGAAATATATATAAAAATTGAGTGATTTTCGGAAAATGAAAAAAATTACAGGTTACATTATGTATTATTAATCCGAACCAATAACACAATTAAAATTACACGAACATGTCGAGACACCCGTGTATAGAATAGATTCTCTATATTAGTGTATAGAATATAATTATAGTCTGTAGCTGCTCCAGTAGTATAATATGTGTAATAAGAAAACATGAAATTTAATACGTTACACGATGACATACTTTTCATTGAGATTAGAAAAAGAAAAAAATGTTAGATAATTTAAACCATTGCACAAATTACATTATTATACACAAACAGGACCCGATAGAGGGGGGTAACCCCATCATTTCGATAAATAGGCAAAATGTATAATAATAACAGAATGACGTGCTCTATGTGAGTACCGAACGTTACACTTTAATAAGATTATTTTCTTTGCTTATGGTTTTTTTTTTTTTTTAGTTTTTGGCCCAATTCCTCCGACGCTGCACTACTGCAGACTAGACGGTCGCGTGTAAAATCTAAAATGACAACGGCAAAACACCGTTATAGATGGTAATGCAGCTCGCGCACGAGTTTAATTTTTAAGAACGTTCTTCGGTCGCATTTTAAATACATACCAGATAATAATAATAGTAATAATATACACTCGTATTGTTCTTCGCGGTGTTCATTTGTCCGTATAGTTGTTTACGAATTTAACTGTGCAATACGCGTTCGCTCTTGAAAACAATTACCTACCCACGTAGATTTTATATGCAAACGGACGGAATAAAAAAACATATTGAAAATTTAATATTCATCGTGTCTATAATAGAATATCGACAGTAATTCTTGTAGACAAATGGATAAAAAGTAAAGTACAGAATTCAAATAGGTATACGTTGAGACGTAATAATATACACACGATTTTAGATAAAACACATGAGGATAAAAAATACGCGCGTAAACAATAAATTTACAATTTGAATTTATATTCTAGTATTAAAGGTACATTATATTTTTATTACCTAACATTTTTAACTGACAAAAATTGATTTCAAAAAAAGACTTTTACTGCTGATGGATGCGCCACTGTTTAAGAAGCGAAGTTGAAAGGGTATCCTCTCTTTCAACTTCTGTTTTCCTTGTATATCTTTCTAGAGTATTTACATTTTTATCTGTACGCAACGATAAACCATTATAAATAAAAAAATGATTCTGTACAGAGTATTATCAGTCGTATTATTTCTCTTGTCGCCAAGTTGACCCAGAAATCAACCAAAATTTAACAAAAATTCCCATTTTTCACAGTTGTTTAGAAAAATATAAAAAAAAATCAAAAATGTCCTCCTCGACGTTTTTGTTTAAAAAAAAACAATTTAAAGACACAACAAACAATAGATTATAACCAGACAAAAATATTGCTCGCTTCGCTCAAAATCTAATATCTCGGACAAGTCAGATAAATATTGGAAAATTGTACAGAAAACCAAATGTATAAAAAAATAAAAAGTGAAGAGCATAACCAAATATTTACTATCAAACTACTCGATATGTGATCGCATTCAAACTATTCGGTTATGGTAAAGATTTTTCGTATAGTTCAACCTATTTGATAATTATTCTGAATAATAATATTTGGTCGTCGAAAAAAATATACGAATGAAAAATTTGATTGTTCATTTTGAAACTATCGAAAACTATCAATAGTATAGGCTATTCAAAGGTTTCCACCGTTATTAAAAAAACTATAATATAATAATCATAATATTATGCTATCGAAATACGTTTTAGATTTTAGAATCGATTCGATCCCGATGTGGGATGAACTGGTATTATTTTATACTCTTATTGTGTTCGGTTAGTTTTATATTTTAGATTCTGAGTGTAGCGAAAAATGTATTGGTTTTACTAAGATGTTTATTTTATTTTATTCTTTTTTTTTATACTGTGTACAAAAATTCTACCAGAAATCTTGCTCAGATATATACGCATGGCACCATTTCTGAAAGAAAATGTTGTTCAGATGGTACTTTTGGGAGGTTATTTTTTAACTTTCCAAGCGGTTTTCATAATATTTGGAAAAAAAAACAGGATAAACCGTAATAAAAACGAGAAATTTACGAAAATAATGATTTTATTGTTTTTAATTTTTTTTTATTTATTGTAATTCAGTTAAAAATGTTCGCAGACTTGAAATTTGGATAAAAAACTTATATTTGCATTTTGTAAACATGGTACAATTTTCGAAACATTTTTGTTATTTTTAAGCTTTTATAAACATTTTAATTTTGCGAGTTTTGTACGTAATTTTTATTCAATAGGTATTCTGTGCTAAAATTGTTAGACTAAATCGAAATGCTTGGAAATTTAGCTGGAGGTTCATTAGAGTCTTACTTTGTGGTCATAAAATGAAAATTTGAGTTTAATGTAGTATTTTTTTTTTTTTATAAAGGAATTTTTATATACAATTTTAACGAAAATTGTTCAATAAAAAATTATGTGGAACAAACATTTTTCAATTTTTTTTTTTTATTTTGAACATATTTATACTGCCGATTTAAAAACGATGATAAAGTCAGAATTAAGCGGACTGACTAAGTTTCAAAATTATAGTTTATGAAGTTCTAATATTATGAGGATATTATATGTTATGTTAAAAACTAAATATTGTATTTTCTAAAGTATATTTGTCATAACTGAATGGTTATGCATACCTATTTTCATCCTAGGAATCACGAAAAAAACCTTTTTGTGTTTTTTCTCCCTTTTACTTAAACAAGGAAAAAACAAATGTATTTCGGGTGTACCTAGACACCCAAGCCAGCGTTTGCTTAGACTATTTTAATCGCAAAATACCCCTCGATTTGTTGTGCAAACTTTTATACCAAAAATCTTGCTCCGATGTATCAAGTGTAGCTTATTTTTTGAAAGGAAACTTTATCTCCATGGTAACTTGAAGAGGTTATTATTGATTTTTCCAAGAGTTTCTCCAATAAATGGGAAAAATTGTGAAAAATGGGAAAATATACAAAATACATTAGAAAAATATTATGATTTTTTTTTTTCTGTAGACAACTTTGTTATAGGCAATTTTGCTCCGATTTAAAATAATACCACTTTTTCTAAAAGGAAATCTGATTGGGGAAGTACTTAAAACAGGTCATTTTTTGATTTTTCCAAGAATTTTCCCAGCGAATCTGAAAACCGGAAAAAAACGTAGGAAAAACAGGAAAATCGGTACAATATTAAACAAATATTATTAAAGAAAATATAATGCTTATTTAATTATTTTACCATAATATAACATTTATATTGTTGTATGTATATTGTTATTATTATGTATATTGTTGACAAAGCATCACTATCAACTGAACTTCGCTCAGAATCGTTTTTTTTTTTTTTGTTAGCAATGAATTATCGTTGCTTACAGATATACATTAAATTACCTATGACAGTGGCTGCACCTGACCCCATTATACTAGATCGTCTTTTTTTTGTTTAAAACTTCTCGGAACAATAAAGGAGTAAATAATATGCACCCGATTTGTCTCACATAGGGACATAATTTATAGACAGGAAATTTAACCGGACGCGGTATACTTAAAAGAAGTGATTTTTCAAAATGTCCAGTAATTTTAAAAACTTTTTCCAAAATGGCGAGAACAAATCCATACCTATTATTAATCATACACCATATTATTTGGATTGTGTACCTACCTATTGAATAGTATTACAATAATTTGATAGTTTTCGAGTTTAAATTAATTTTAAACTAACAATACGTACAATTGACCAATAGGTATCCAAGATTTTTAAACTCTGGGACATAAAAAAATACGCCCTTTTAAACACTTACACGGGGTACACCTATACTCAAATCTTTTCATTATTTTCCTTACTATCTTGCTTCCTCGTTCCCTAATACAAATTTTCCACAACATTCATCTAAGTTTAATCATCCTAAATATTAAACAATCGATACTACACGATAGTATCTGGGCATTACATTTTTATTTATTTATTTATTTATTTTTTTTTTTCATAATGCAGTTTTCATATTAAAGTATAAATTATAATATGTTTCATGATTCATTAACTTTTTGTAGGTTTCCAAAAACAGTGCACATTATTATTATTATTATTTTTTTTTTTTATTTGAACTATTATAATATTTTATTTTATATATTTTTATTTTGTTTTGTCCATAATAATATAGTGAAACGGAAACTGTGTAAGTCGCATCGTCAGCCGTTTGTCCCACTTTTTTACGTCAATAACCTATATAATTTTCAAACTATCTATAGTTAAATTTTATCGATTGTCATAATAACGCTATTGAAATTAATAATCATAATATTATTATTTTTTTCATCGTAAATATTAGTTAAGACTATTTAACTTTATAGTTCTTTATAGAGTAACTTAATACGCTAATGTCTGTTAAACTGGCAGACAAAACAGAAGTCTGAACTCAATTATTATGCATATTGTTTTTCTGCCACTGCAGTGATCTAACGATGGTGTTCTTTAAAGGACATAACCCGAGGTATTTTTGAACAGTGGTGGTTTATGATGATTGAGTGATGGGTCCCAACTTTCGGCCGAATGAACATATCGATTGTGATTTAAAATACCTTATAACAACGTAGTATAGTAATTAGTAAAGTTAGTTGATCACTATCTTGTAGAACCTACAATGCTTAGTTCTGTATCCCATTACAAATCGTACACCTAACACATAATTTACTAAAATTAAAATATCTTAAATCACTATACAGTGTAAAGTACACTTTTTATTTAGCTATATATTATAATATAAAATAATTATACGACTTGAGTCATTTAGAGCACCATATTTAAGTTGGACTATTTAGCAATTCCACCATTGAACAAGTATAGCATTTAACAATTTTCAAAATTTAATTTCCTTGTATTGAAAACTATATAAAATTGACTTAAGCTCTTCTTCTCGAGTATTTTATTATTTATGAATACTGTTTTTACAAATCTATATATTCATGTGAATTCTTCAAATTCTTTACAAAAAATCAAATAGGAATTATAAAATTAAAAAAAAATAATAATAATAAAAATATTTCTTCTATACTATATTTTCAATAGACAGTTTTCATAACAGAAATGTATTTACCGGAAGTAGTTTTATTTTACCCCAGCTTATTGGTCTAAACATATGCAAAAATGAATTGCTTTTAACCGCCTTAACAATTGTTAAAAGACAACAAACTGCACCGATGTCATAAAAATGTTAACACGGTCACTGAATAAATTTTAAATTTTGTTTCACTACTACATATATTTTCTTTATTTTATGTCTGTATTATCATCACCGTCATCATGACGAGGTGGGTGGAGTGGTTATTGCTATATTATATACGCCTACTACCACGACGATGAGGTAAAAATTTGTTTTCGGAACACTCCTTTTTTTTTTTTTACGTAACCTTTTACTGCTGTGCAAGGTCGACGGGATTCGCATTTCGAAAACCGAAAAACATTTAATTTTACTACGCACTATCGCTGAAACATTAATAATAATAATGCGTATTAAATATTTGCTTGATATTATATATATCTATGGACCGGATCAAATGGATAATCCGCGATGACGGGGTATTATGGATAGGAAGTTATAAAGACAAAAACACAGAAATGTTTAGGTATATGTGTCGCCACGATGTGTAAGTGGAACCCGTATCCTTGTCTGCCATTAGGTTCCCTATTAGGACGCGCGGAATGTCACCTTGTTAGGAATGCAGATCGCGTTTCATCGCACGTCGCATTATTATTCTCCGGGGCTCTCTCGATCGAACCGCTCGCTCAGGTCTCTCTATCCGGCCACGACAACGCGGCTGCAGAGCAATTGACAGATATCGGACGACGGTCAGCCCAAAACTAATTGTCAACCATAACCGCATACCGACTTGAACATTTTTTTTAATTTCAAACGTAGAATTTGTATATGTATAAGAAAATTATGATGAAGAAGATAATATTATACATACATATAGGTAGGACGTAGGTAGGTATAATTTAAAAAGTGGGTCATACAAATTATTCAATATATATATAGAAGTCACTACCCAGCAATATTGAAATAAAAAATATATACAGAGTGATCCATTTATCATGAACCAACGTTTTTTTGGAGGATTTTAAATAAATTTGATTCTGTTTTTTTTTTCTGTTTATTTTAATATTTCAATGTATTATGCCCACTGCTCATATCTTAAATGAGTATACACTTTGGATTTTCGAATACCGATCCTCCTCTCTTTTAAGCACAGATTCAAATGAACCATAATTTTTTTTAGAGTGTTGATATGCATAACACCAATATTGGAATTATTGTTTATAAGTTATAACAGTTTAAAGTTTAGACAGGAGGAGAAGAGAAAAGTATCATCTAGAAAGAGATATAAAATTGATTACAATTAATAAAAGAGAGGTGGCTCTATTTGAAAATCCGAAGTGTAAACCCGTTTAAGATATAAAGAATAGAGGTAAAACATTGAAAATATTATTAAAATAAAGCTTCCATAATTATTGAAAAAAAAAAACAGAATTCAAATCCACTTGAAATCCTCCAAGAAAATCATTGGTTAATTATGATAAATGGATTATTCTGTATATTCGTTAATATTATGCATACTACGACATTTAAACATACACATCTGTCTCCCTCTTACTCGAAAATGGTCGACAATCGTATATTTATTTAAGAAGGGAAGAAAATAATACCTATATACAGAGTGTAACAGAACAACTTGATAGTTTTACATTATAGTTCCATGTACAAATTTCAAATGGTTCAGTTTCACTCTGTATATAAAATTATTAAAACATTTTATACACAATATAATCGATAATATAATCAATAAATTAAACTATGTATATTATATTTAATTTTTTAGCACCCGCATATTTTACAATACAGGTATATTTCCAAGACTAAACCCACATAATGTATAGATAGGCTATATTGTATTCCATAATAACCGTAATATTTTAATAATCAATCATTAAAGTTTACATAAATATTACGATTTACAGAAAAAAGAATATCGCTCAACGTCATCGTCGTCTAAAATGAAGATACAATACATGGAAGTTTGGTAATTAATATAATTTCTCATCGTCTTTTGGGTTGAAAATTTAACTACCTATTCAAAGTCAAATATAGTAAAAGTAACATATATTATGCAAAATATATTATAAAAAAGCGTAATTTATTCTAAAATTTTAAATGAATTAGTACACAATTATTTTAATATTATTTTTAGTGTATTTTTTTTAATAAAAGAAATGTTTACTTACATTGAAATTACTCCTTGGATTTATTAAAATTATTATTTCAGTGAATGTAGTTTAAAACGAAATATTATTTAGACCAGTCAGTCGTGGTTATAGAGAATATACGTATATAAAGTCGTTTCAAATGATATTTCCATGACAAAGTTATCGAGGTTAAGATCTTTTCTGAATCCGTTTACAAAAAAGAACAGTAAAAGTGGAACCGGGTTTACTAACGAATACTTAACTTGGAGTATTAGGATGACTAGTTTCAGACAGGGACGGAAGATTCTTCGAACAACAATTTTTGAAAGCGACTTTCTGTGACTATACCTAATATATATAATATATACTTAATAAATCGATTATATTACATTGATGACACAAAATTAAATTTATTTTATTAGATAAGTTTATTATAACAATAATCAATAATTTGTATTTTTTTTTTTTATTATTATTATATTATTACAGGTTGTACGAATATTATTATAATATTTATGTTGAAATTTTTTAAAAATGTATTGTTATATAGAATATTATAATATGGTTAGTTTTAATATTTTATGCATTCATGAGTACCTGTGTCACAAGTTCATTCATTCGCGGCATGAAATATTTATTTTTATGACAAAAATATGAACACTCAGTATTTTTCAAACGCATATAGGTATTTGATGTTTAAATAATAAATGCGTATATAAGAGAGTAGGTATATAGAATCTAAATTAATAATATATATTTCATACACGCAACATAATACCTATTAAAATGTGTATTTATTCTTTAAAATAAAAAAAAAAAGGAAACTACGAGTATATACCAATTATATTAACATAATATTCATTATTACCTAAAACTTTTCAAACAATACGATTTATAACAAATCGTATAGTAAAAATCAAATAAATAAAGTTAACATTAGAATAATACATTATCAAGAAAAAATAAAGCACAAAACAATTGTTTATAAGGCCAAATCTGGAACATTTTTTCATTTATACTAAAAACGTAAATTATGGTGTTTAGATTAAAATTGGAGTTTAATCACAAATAATACAATTTAAAGAGCAGAACAATTTCAAGGACTGTACGTAGGATTTTTCTAAAAAAAATGTCACATAGAAATGTAACAGTCATATTATTATTTCCATTTTTTAAATGGCATTAATTCTTTAATTTTTGTTTTTTTGCGATTCAACTTCAATTTCAATCTAAACATCACAATTTATGTTTTACAAATTTTATTGTGTATGTAATCTAGAAAAATAATACTTGTGTCCAATTGTCCATATGTAATTAAATTTTATGAATATTTTCAAAATACTTATCCATTCGCCTATAATTCACCTTTGAAGACCAAATAGTTTGAACCCACAACCCCTTTTGAGAATTTGTTTCCTACTACCTACCTATACATTCTTGGAGTCGAATAATATCTTATTTCAATTCGTTTACTATTTTCGAAATAAAATAAAATATTAATAATATTCCATCGATGAGTATCGAGATCAGTTTCCCAGTAAGTAAAGGTATCTTAATCAAATGTAACCTACCTTCCCCTTGTCATTTCAAATAAAGGACTATCGATACGTACCTATATCTATCTTGCGCATCTCAAACCACAGTTTGTTGTCTATTTCCCATTACAAAGCGGACCTTTCGGGACCGCATTGTCGGAATGATGTTATATTATATAAATAAAGGTAACTAAGTTAAATTAGATCCTACAAACTATACCTATGACCCGCATTCGACTTCTACTAATATTTATTACAGGACACACTGTTGATGCAAATTATAGAGTCCGTTCTTGGTAACAGAAAATATTGTTATTATTCATACTTATAATATTAATACATTATCATTTATCACCAAAGGAACCGGCTAGAGGGTAACCACAAACGGATTTGGTAAATTGATATAATAAATTATAATATACTATTTTTGTTTAGTTTGAAAATAAACCCATTGTTTTTTTATCTATTTAATTTTCTTTTAATACCATCAAATTATTATTATATGTATATTATGTTCAGCATCTCATTATAGATATATTTATTAATCATCAACTCGATAAAGTGTCGCATGCGCTGTTTCCATCTAACTAACGGCCAAAATAGCAAAATTACGTTCCTAAGAACATTAAACCTGAGTGTATAGGTTGCAAATTGAGTTTATAAATACAAAAAAAAAAATTTAAAAAGGAGAACATTTTCGAGGGCTGTGCATATGATTTTTCTAAAAACTTGTTGAAAAAGTTTTTATATGGTAACAAAATCAAAAAAAAAAGAGCTGACATTGAGAATGGGAGCGGCCACTGTTGTAGGTGAGAAGTTGGGAAGGTAGAATACATAAGGTTATTTCATTTATATTTATAAGCAACGATAAACCATTGTTTGATGAAAGATGATTCCGAGCGCAGTTCAGTAATACATAATTTGAAGTGCCGTAATTTTTTTTTGCGATTTACCTTAAAATTTAATTTCAAAACACGTATTAAAAAAAGTCATTCGATGATTTTGGAAATTTTACTCGTCTAGGTAAGTTCAATATAAGTATTGTTACCAAGTTTCAAATCTCTACAAGTATTTATAACCGAATTACAGCAAAAAACTTCCAAAAATTAAAATTCCTTAAAGCTCAAAATTGACTCAAAAATTTTGGATACCGTAAGAAATTAAATCAACAAGGAAACATAAAAGGTATCTTGTGATTTTTTGATTAAATCATTTTTCTAATAGAAAACGTCGTTCATGTTTTTATAAAATAATGAAATCGTGAAATTGTACGTTTTCCTGCGTTTTTTCCCACTTAAGTACTTTTATTCAAAAAAATGACGTCAAAATTCAAAAAATGACTTATTTAAAGTATCATCTAGACAACTTGAACTTTCAGAAAAGATGCTACACTTATACTTTGGAACAAGTTTACTACGAAAAAACGTGTCCACAGACCAGAACAAAGAAAGAAAAAAAAAAATAAACAGCGTTGTAAAACCAATAGTTCCATCGCTATTCTCGGAATCTAAAAAGGATCAATTATAGTGATCAATTCTCGACTCGTATTGCAGTAATTATGATCATATTTTTTATACATTTTCAATATAGACTAGCCATCAACATTTCGCGTTAATTCAAAATTATTCATCTTTAAAATAAATTAATCATTTCATAAATCATTGTGTTTTGAATGATTTTTTTTGTAAATTATATGTATTCCTTTTAAACTCATTTATATTATCCGATTTACAATTCCCAACTAACAGAAATGTTGATCGTTCGAAATATTTTTGCCATTGACATACCTCTAACAATAATAATAATACTATTATAGTGCGTTAATAGATTTAACAAAAGCGGCGGCCTTGAAATTATTATTTTAAATAATATAACAATGAAAACTCTAAATTGTATACCTGCATGTACGTACAAAATAGTAAACACAATATCTGCAACCAACAAATTAAATATGAGAACATATTATGGGAATAAAATCACTTCGATTCAACATTAAAATTACTATTATATATATATTATATACAAATCTCATCGATTTAAGAAGTTAAACCAATAAATATGTTTTGGTTTTTTTTTATCTACTTAAAATGGATGTAATATTTTATATAACTAGATTGAATCCGTCTAATATGTTTGACATCATAGCACTATAACAGTATATTACTGAGGTGTCTGCTATCATAAGCTCCATAAAAAATTTAGTAAAAAAAATCTGAGTTTACAAATTTTTAGCGTTTAAATAATGTAACAAATAATAAAACAATTAATCTCTGTTATTTACACACATATATTGTATATATAAATATTATATATTTTCAAAAAAAAATGTATCTAAATATAAATAAATATTGAAACGTTTTTGTTTTTAGATTCGATCAAAGTATCTATTGGTTTTACAGTGATACGTGTTTTTTGTATCTGTCCGTAACAACTTTTCAAACAGAAAACTTGCTCCAAACGAAAAATGACATAAGATCTCTTTTATTGCATTCTGGATCAAGCTGGTGCATTAGAAAGCTCAATCTTAAATTTTCCAAAGGATTCTTAAAATAATTAAGAGAAACCCGGAACGAAACTATAAGTCAAACAATACATTTTTACGGCGTATCACGGCGTTACCGATTTTATTGGTTTTCATTTTTAAGCACTGTTTTTTACCAGAAATATTGATTTTATCAAAAATGACAAATACTTTTTTTTGTTGAATTTTGTATCTAGATTTTGAAGAAATAAGTAGGTTTTTATTTTTCATGTAGTTTTTTTAATAATGGTTTCATTATTTTCAATTTTTCTTTTTTTGTTAAAAATATTCGTGGACTTGAAATTTTGACTGGAAACTTAAATTTGATTATTTACACATGGTATAAAATTCAAAACATTTTGGCTATTTATGAGTTGTTAATATAGGCTTTTACATTTTTTAATTTTTTATATAGCTTTTATTTAGTATGTACTATATGTGGATATATGTATTTATCCAAACAGAAATGCTTGTAAATTAAAGGAAAAATAACGATGAGGTTTATAATAAATTGTCTTAACAATTAATGGTAAAATAGGTTGAATGTAATGTAGTAGTTATTTGTTTTTTATAATCATAAGATTAAATTTTCATAAAAATCGTAAAAATCTAAAAAATGACTTCTACAATACACCAACTAGATAATAAATGATACAAGAAAGTTCCTAAAAAATTTTCAATTAGCAGAAAAGTTATTTACAGAAATAAAAATACATCGTAGTAAAACCCATACTTATTCCTCACTTCGTTCAGAATCTAAACATTATATAATACCCGCTATAAATACAATTTTTAAACCACAGTGTATAATATAATCAGGGCTCGTGCCAGCCTTAATCTTCCACAATAATTTTTTGGTATCCAAACGAAATGCATAATTGTATAAACTACATAATTCCTCGTAGAAAAATTCTTTACAGACGCAAAAAACCCACAATATCAACAAGAGAATAATCTAAAATACGGCTAATAATACTCTACTTCTTAGAATCGTTTTTCGTTAACAATGGTTTATCATTGCATACAGATACAAATTAAATTATTCTATAATTATATACTTCCTTCTAACTTCCCTTCTAAAACAGTGACACACCCATCAGAAGTATCAGTGTTTTTGTTTATTACTATAACTTATATAGATGTTCGTATTAATTAATAATAATTATGGGCTTTTATAATAATTACAATATCATCTTAAGATATTTTTTGCATATTACGAAAAAATAATTAAAGGCATGTTTTCTTGAAGCGTCTAAACGAAGCATCCGGACGCGGCGTCTTTGATTTAATGTATTTTTTGTGTGTTTGACGTTGGGCGTCTGACGTCAGTACCGGTTCGATACATCGTATCGGAGCATCGCACCAACCGCCAGCGTCAAGATGTCAATAAAATTTGTATTTTCCTGTGAGGAGGATGACATTTTGAACAAAATAAATAGATATACTTAGAAAAAAAAAACTGAAAATAGAAAAACTTTTGTTTCAATAAAATATTATTTGCTTTTCCTAAAACTTAATAACTTTGCACTACAATTAAAACGTTTTGTAATATTTTTTATATTTTGGACTTAATTTAATATTGTTATCATCTATATAAATGACCAGAAATGACGTTAACGGACTACTACAAATTTAAAGAACTTTAAATTAAGCCCACCACACTCAAAAAAAGAAAATATTGATTAGAACAAGAGTTATTACATTTAACAATCGAAAGATTTAATAAACACCAATCTATACATTATAAATTATTACCTCTAGGTAAGTGCCAATTTTACATTGGGTGTAAATAGATTAGGAACAAAAAGATTGATCTTTTTTTTAAGAAGTTCTTTAACGAAAAATAAAATAAAATAATATACAAATTTCCTTTTCAAAAAGTATGAGTAGTAGTCACGGCGTTTAGACATTACATGGAAAACAGTCTTGACGCGCGGAGTCTGGACGCTGCAGGGAAAACGTACCTAACGATCGTAATATTCATAATAGTTTCTGATTCGATTATAATTATATATGACGCGCTCGTGTACTTAAATAATACGCAATTATGACGTTTGATAATCATTAATCTTATAATTTATGATTGTGAAGTTGTAATTATAAATAGCCATCAAAATATAACATAATATTATATTATATCTAATTTAAATAAAAATTAATATTTTTCTTTTTTCGCTTGAAATTTCTATTGGTAATTTATTAAATTCCCTGTATGTATATAATATATTGTTCCTAAAAATTAGCGTTTAAATGAAAATTATTTTTAAAATCGTATTTTACAATAATAATATTAACTTTGAAATACCGTTCACTGAACAAAATGAAAAGATAAAATAAAGCATATTTGGACACGGCAAAACTACTACGCCAGTAAAACTTAATGAAATTACAAAAGATTAATGATCCCGTCCTTGGTCGTGTTTTTTTAGTATACATAATTCAATATATTATCTTCTATGATGTCGTGTACTATATAAATATAATGACAGGTGGTGTTATATAGAAAATTATAGCGATCAAGTTTAATTAGAAAATTGTAAAAAAAATAAAAACTAAACAATTTGGATATTGTTTAAAGAACTTACAAAGTTATATATTTTAGACTATAAGATACTTTAATTTTATATTATTAACATAATATACTGGAAAACAATTTCTAAACGTGTTTAATATTTTATACTTACGTATAGAGTCAACAAAAAGCAGCTTGAATATAGTTTTAGAGTGGTGTTATACTGAACCACTGAAATTTTGGGGTAGGTGGGTGTTGGGTCGTTTAAATATTGACAAAATTCCATAAACTAAGTTCATGTGAAATGCTAACAATTTAATTGATAGCCAATCCTTTATCCTATAGTTTTCTCCCCCGGAATTCTGTTACAATATCGTTTGTTGTTTGTTCCCATTGCCATGGTAACACAAGTTTGTAGAGCACGTTAAAATCGCCGGAAAATATTTGAGTAGTCCCTCAAATATCTGGAATCAGTAATCCCAAAAGGAATTAACTGAAATATGGATCTCGAAATAAATCTAAGTTAAAATCATATTATACGACAATATTATTGATTTTATTTAATATTTTACTATAAGCTAAGTATATTTGTGATGTGTAATCCATAATAATTAAATAAATAAATCCTATAGTTAATTATCAGAAATTATTATAGTTAGTAAAATAGTTGTTCCTAACCTTAAATCGTGTACATTGCATATTTATACTCATAGGGTGAAGTGGGTATTATTTTATACTATATAATTAAACCATTAAATAAAATATCTCAAGCCTTTGGAGTCTACGCCACCGTCATATTTGATTTTATTTCCATAATCGCAATAAATATAATATTTGTTTATAATAACATTATATTTTAATTTTTCAGAGTATACATACATAAATGGAAAATCATCGTTTACATAGATAACATAATATAGAAAACACTTTTTTTTTTCAAATTACAAATTGCAATGAAATAATACATTTGAAATATAAGTAATATTATATTTTGTATTTTGGTTTAATATTATGAGCGCATCACGAGGCGACGGTTCGTCGCAATACGTCAAAACCCATTCATTAAATTACATTTTCATACGATGCTTTTCTCCGCTCCCTTTGATAAAACCGCAAAAGAAAAAAAATGATATCTTTCAAGCACACTCACCGTCGTCGTCAGACAGCAATATATATACAATAATAATATATATAATATGTCCCCTTTATCATTTTAAATTAGAGCAAATAACGTTTTTTTTTCATAATGATACATGTTCGGCGATACAAATTACTGCTATACTCGTACATGTAGTATTCAAAAAAAAAATTTTTTTTTGTTAGCTAATAGCAAAAAACACAATATATTCAATCAACGCGTTTATAATAATAATAATAATAAAATCATATCCGTGTGAGTCTGTATATAAGGAAATATCGATAAATATAATTATTTAGAAAAAAATTAGTGATTAAAAAAATTCCTTTTAAAGAAGAATGCATTCCTATTCGTCATACCTTATTTTAATGATGAATGTATTCCACATTCACGTTCATTAAATCTAATTTTAACGTTAGCTACTAATATAGAAAGAAAAACAATGGCATAATTATTATTACTAAGTGGCGGACAGTTATAAATAAATTATTTATTTATTTAATACTTTTTTGAAATTCTATAATTTGTATTCATATTTCGAAATAAAATAAATTCGCATTCACCATTCCTTAAAAATGAAATATCGATTTCATAAATGAATACATTCATTTCAAAAAGAAATTAAATCCAATAAATGGATGAATTCCAAAAAATGTACGGAAAAAAATACGGCATATTTTTAATTCTTTGGGAGGGAAAGGACTGAGAATGGGGATGGCAATTCTATTTTTACTATATTCATTTGTTTTAATGACCGACGAAAAAGTTATTTAATAATTAATATAATAATATAGTCTCTGATGGTGGGATGAATCGTATACTTCATCGTAAATACGTCACTAAAACATCTGTATAGAAAAAAATAAAACACTATAAAAAAGGAAGTTTGGAATAATTATATTATGCGAGTTAAGTTTTTGCAAGTTATGATGTTTAATTATTATTATTTGAAATTCAATATAACGCGCAGCACTGCACAGACAAGGTTGACAAAACAGAAAGAAACCCGATATTATGTTATTATTGTATAATTGCACTACACCGGCGTGTCGAGAAACCAAAAAAAATACCGACACGAGTCCGCAAAAATGCCTATTGCAGTTGTTTTTTTTTTTTTAATACATTAAAAATTAATCGTGTACTCGTATTAGTTCCCCTTTGTGTTTTCGGTGTGATTTTTCCGTCAGATTTATTTCAAATATAATGTATAATGTACTACCTACCTACTACATATGTATAGAGTAGTTGACCCGAATGAAAAATCTGCAACCTATTAATAATATAATACGAGTACCTACGCATTCTTAAAAATATATATTTTAAATTCATTTATCGAACAATTAATCATAAATACTCGAACTCAAATCAAAAAAATTGTAATTATAACTGTCCTAAATTGTTTTATACAATACAATAATTTAGGTGCATCAGGCATCAAAGTTAAAGGTAATAACATTATCTGTGTTTCTACGTTTTTCGACATTTAAATTTTTAAGCGAAATATAATCATTTTTAAATTGTAACATTTGGCATACTCACATCTCGCTTTAAAATTAAAATAAACCAAAATCAACATACAAATGCAGATAATGTTCTTCCCAGTAAGTTTGATAATAATTCAATTTGCTCTAATATTAAAACTAACCACTCAATATTGTTTCTGTCGAACATCGTTGTGTTTGCAACTTTGTAAGACATCACGGTGACTACAAATGCACGTGAAGTGTCCACATAAATACTCGTCCGAACACTATGGCAACATTGGCAACCATATTATGTCTACAGTATTTTCATTTAATTTCAATTGCATTATATTACTTTATTGGTTCGACGTGGATTAAGAGAATAAAACAATACGTTTGACTGCGGGACACGGTCCAATCCGTCTTTTAACCCCATGCAGGTCATTCGAACCCGTCAGTATATATAGTAACTGCATCGGCCGAAACTACAACAATTAATAGCCTACGATCTTTATTGTATAACCTACATCATACCAAACTACCACTCTTCTCGAGAAATTTCCTATCGCTTTTCTTAATTTCCATTGACGTCAATTTGTATACGACAATTTTCCAAACACTGTAATTTTATCACAGAAAAATACCAAAGGTACATTATTAAATACTCTTCCAATTAATCAAAATTATGAAGATTATTCACGATTTATATTTTGGTCTAAAAAAGACCTAAAATCCAAACAAAAGTCTAGATATAGAAATTGTGTTTAAATTTCAATTTTAAAAACGGATTATGATTATTTAAGTTCTTAACCAAAATATATGTTGGAAAAAAAAATTTAACTACTTTACTGGGAATCATAAACAAAATTTAAGTATAAAAAATAATTCCAACGTACATACTTAATACGTTTTTATCATTGAAATCCGTCACACGCAATTTATGTAGTTTTGTTTGGCTTTTCGGTCTAAAACGTTGATAAAACGACCATATCCCGTCCCCTTTAACTGTATTAGACTGTATATTAGTAGATAAGTCTTTTCGATAAGGTGATCGTTAAAATGTAAAGAAAAAATGTATATTATAGTTTTTTTTTTATGTATGAGATTAGCATTATTCGTGAAAAGTATTGAGTGAAAAAAAAAAGAAAAAAGTGTTTTGCCGTGTCTCTCAGTGACTCTGTTTCCAATTATAGTTAAATGTTGTTACCTAGTTGTTTTTTTAAGAACTTCCTATAGCCCACGACAACTGAACAAACCGTAATAATAACTATTTTTTTTTTTCATCCATGTCGCCGAGATAACTAAGATAATTCAATTTTCGTTCCAAAAATACCAAAAGCCCCCATGTCTACAGCCACCCTATATGAGAAATCCGGCTTCGAGGCACAAACAGACAGACACTTCCTTTTATTAATGTAATAATAATAGTAGGAGAAGATAATTTAGAATAATTTATAAAATCTATTTTATTTTGAGAGGAACAAAAATTAAACCTTAGTATACCTACAGTATAGTATATTGTACTATATATTATTTAAAGACCCTGAAATAACTTAATAATGTATAAAAACGACTTTGTTCGTCCTTTATATTAATAGTTAAATTATAATAAAACAATGTACAACTATGCTTAGCGTGTACCTGATATAAATAAGATAAGACAGCAAATTTTCGTTTTTTAACTGACAAATTACATTATAAACATTGTTTATTCAATTATATGTTCGCCTTAGTCACTCGCATATACTAAACATTCAACGTAAATAATAATTAAATTATTTTCGTGCTATTATGAAAAATCTCTTTAAGAAAATTAAATCGGTTTTTCTAAACGAAATAATATAATAATTATTACGAAACGTATGAAATATTAAAGGATTTTAAAATTGTTTTTAAATATTTTCGATACAATATATAATAGGTATGTGTATAATATGATGCTGCAGTTAGCACAATAATATTAATTAAAACTTTATATTATATTTAAGTCGTACTACAGAAATAATGCAATTTGAACACGTCAGCTTATGTGTAAATATTTCAAGACCGCACACAAGCTGAAAGTTTGTTAATTGCAGTAGTTTAGATATAAGTACTGTAGTACCTAGTGTAATAAAGGTATTAAATTAATTTATATAAAGTTGTGATGATTAGTACTTAATAATGGAAAAAAAGAGCTAATACTGCTGACGGGTATGCCACAATTTGAGGGAAGTTGAAAGCGAGGATATATGGAGTAATTTAATTTATGTCTGTACGTTACAAACGTAAACCAAACGCTAGGTAACGGAAAACGATTCCGAACAGAACATTATTAATAATATTTTTTCCCTTGTTGCTAGTCCAAACCATAAATCAACAAAAATAAATTTTTCCAATTTATTAAGAAAACTAAAAAGAAAATCAAAAAATTACCTCCCCAGTGCAACAACTAGATCACAAATTTTACGCAAGAAAGTAAAACACATAAAAATACGTATAGCTTCGGATATATTATTAACCTACATTTTTAAATAACTTGCTTTAAATCGTTAAAACAATGTCTATAATGAATACTTCACGAGTGTGCCTATACTGCACGGAGAGAGGCGGGGTTTTTTTTTTTTTTACTAAAGGTGAATTCACGGAAATCACTTACTACATCTTATGTCTTAATGATCGGTGTATTTTATTTTTTCAAACAAATACGTTTTATTCGCTTAACTACTATTTGAACACATCGTGCCACCCCTTGTGTAACATTACTGTGGGCGCCATGTGCTTGATTTGGATTCGAGAAAGTCGATGACGAGTTTATTTTATCTATTGTACAGAGAATTCGGTTATTAGCGATAATGGTGAACGAATTTAAGGATACGATTAATAATTATCGCCTGCACGGAGAATATCCCATATTGTTTAATAGCAGGAGTAGCGAGCCTTTGGCTAGCTCGCAAAAGACGTCACGTTAACCAAATATTAATGCAGTTGAAAAAATAGCATTTAAACAAATTACTATGAAAAAACATATTAGGTATAAAAATTGTAACATAAGAAATTTAAAAAACATATATTCAACTGTCTACACTTGGAAACGAAAATGCATTGAATCAATACCATTTCCAGAAGAAATCGAGTTGATGAAATTTTGAAGGTCGGGAACTCGCTTCCAAATACATTTTAGCTAGGCACATACGTTGGTTACAATGTGTTTCACTCAAATGGTAACACGAACAATTTCGACCGGACGGACTTAGACTCAAACGGGCTTTTTTTATGAAGTTTTCGGATGAACCAAATTGAGTCTGTTTTTGAAATTATACCCCTGTGTACAATACAACTTAAATATCCTTTAATCGAAACGCGTAACACTAAATTCAAATACTCCAACATATTTTTCAAACTACTTTAACCAATCTGGGGTTTACAAAATATAATTTTTCCAAAAATGTAAAATACGTACTACTATGCAGTTTTATGATTACCTTTAAATTATAAAAATTAATAATTATTAAAAAAGTTGTAGTGAAATTTCTTCAATTTTTAAACGGCCCTCTTTCTGGAAGGCCACGTGGATACATATATTGATGGAAGTGCTATACCTATAGTGTTTCATCGCCGTACATTTTTGAACACTCTTTAAAAACGGTGAACTATTTCAGGATCGAAAAATAATTTCAAACTCGATAAATCTCCCGTCCGTTTATACATCGGTACAAAGTGAATGCAAACGCATTATACGGTATTCCGGCGGTGAAGGATTACGGGGCGCGTATTTACAGACCGTATCCGAGTTCGGATACTCAAGCGGTACATAAATACACAACCAGTCGTGGTTATTCACCGACTATGTTTTAGGTTTACCATTTAGGACGCTAGAACTTTCGTGGAACAGTATCGGATTTAGACAAACCACAAGACGTGTAGGATATGTTTAGTACATTTCCTAAAACCGACTCGATTACGTTTCGGCTTGGCGCTCGCGGCTTTACGCGGGGATACGGTTTGTAAATACGCTTACGGAGCAGGGGAACTAGGAGAGGTGCCGCCGACAGCCACCCCGTTACGCCGCCGTCACCGCCGCCGCCGGAAACCGATCCCCGGACACGAAAGGCGCGCGCGTTTCGGAGGTATTTCAGTAAGTTTTTTTTTTTTTTCAGTTTTCGTTTCTCGACAAACCTCAGTATTTTCTGCGGCCACGGTGACGGTGACGAGACTATGCGCACGTGTGTCGCACAGGAATCGGACGCTGCGATGTCGCGCGCGCACACACATGATCTATATATAGGGACCAGATGTCAGACACGTGAGTCGTCGGCTATAATAATATTGTGTACGTGAAGAAGTGCACTGCGGGGCTCACAAGACGGCGAAAAACAGAACGAGATAGAGATAGAGGGAAGAGAGAAAAAAAAAAAAGAGAAACGGTTTAAAACCGTGCACCACCATTTGCGTCCGGACGCGACGTCGCGGCACATCACTTCCGCGTTAGCCATGTATACGGGTAGCCGCGGGTCTCTCCTCACGGTTTCCTCTCGTTCCGCCGCGCCCGGTCCTACTACACCGACAACACGCGCGCACGCTCGCGGGCCGCACATGTTTTTATTTTTTTTTTTTTCACTGTCTCACTGTCATTCTCTCGCTCTCTCTTCCTCCATTTAATTATTATTATTACACGGAACAATAATATAACGTCACGCGACCAGGAGAGGAGTCCGGATGAGGCGGTCGCATGACTCGTGTGTCTATATCGGACCATCGTCGTCGACATGCAAACAGAAAAAAATTTAAATAAATAAATAAGAAACGATTGCTGATTATAATGTCATATTATTTCACGCGGATCGATCGACGTCGCGGGGATATTATAGTCGAGGACGAGAGTCGGCCCCGGAATCGTCGGGCGTTTAACGATGGCGACGAACAGAAAACGGCCACCGGGACAACACGTGGGCCGGCGCGTTAAACTTTCGCGTTTGATCGAAACGATCGAGGACGAGGCGGTTCGTATTCGCGCGTCACGTAACAACAACAACAACAACAAAAATAAATACATAAATTACATAATCCCTAATAATTATTGTCCGTAAAACTTAAAAATTTTACGTACGTGATGTTTACCTACCCACTTTCAGACCGCCGGCGATTCGAAAAATCGTCTTGGCACTCGAACGGTATTATTATTATTTTAGAGAGTCTAGCGCGATGACCTTTACACACGCGAGCGGTGCAATGCGTGGGGGGAACGATGGAATTGCACTTTTACCTAAATTAAAATGTTCGGATTTGCACTTTAAAAAAAATATAATAAAAATAATGGTCAAACTGCGTTCTGGTCAAAAAGGATTATTTTCTACGAAAATTATTGTACAAGCTCTTTATAACGGTTTTTAATTGTATACGTATATATAAAAAGATTAATATTTAACAACACTAATGATTAACTTATAGGCAGCTTTCTCTACGTTGTTAAGATCGCTTAAGATTTTCGCTACTTCTTAAACCAATGAATTCTACATATTCTGTCATGTTATTTTTTCTTTAAAATTTTTGAACTAAAATCACGAAAATCGACATACTTTGCGATCGTATTTTGGATTTTATGAAAATCACCTTTTAGTGAATACCGCGGAATTTGGTATTTTTATAGCCGTCAAGGACTTGCTAAAAAAAAGTGTCCTATATTTTCGGTGTCTGATTTGAGAGGGCGCGACTGTCCCGCCCTTGAACCGAATAAAAATATTCGCCCGCATCCCCACCACGAAGGTCGACCTAAATCTAGTCGTATACACTTCACTACTACATCCTATGATCACGCGATCTCATTTTCGCATCCCCTAGTATTGATGGTATCGAACAAATATAACGTTTTTAGTTGCAAAAACTTTCGTAATTTTAAAACATATTTTTCTTTCTTATATAGGTAAGTACTTTATACACAAGTTCGTATTAAAGTTTTATGAAAAATTATCAATGCAGTACACCAGGTGGTTTTTTTCTTGTAGGCTTCCGGTGTATACCGTTTATATAATTATTATTATTGTTTATTTGCTGAGTTTAAATATAAATTAATTGTTAATTTTATGGTAGTTTTACGATGAACATTTTATAAAAATTGTCCAACATTTTTTTCCAATTATCACTCATACCATGTACTTATACAAATATTGGTTGCGAGTTGCGCCGCATGATTATCCCTACTTAAAATTCAAAGAGTTCCATACAGGATTAAGCGTGTCTATATTATTATAATACGAAGCAGGGAATAAAAACAAACTTTAAATAAGAAAAAAAAAATATTATAATAACGCCCTTTTTTTTTCTTTTTTTTTTTTTGTTTACGGGCCGGATGATGAGATTACGCGCGGGAGTTCAAAAGAAATAAGTACTTACAATTACAAAAATAAACTATACGTATAAGTTTAGGTATACCTATATTTACTTCAAAGATAGACATTATAATTCACAAAAGTATAATAATGTCGGTATACGTGTATTACGTATACATTATGTATTTTTCGAAAAAAAGAAAAACGATTGCACTTTCATTTTTTCTAGGCGAAAATTTTGAATATTTTATATAAATAATATTATTAAATACCTACACGTCCGTGTTCTCAAAAAAAAATTAAAATTATATATTATAATAAGAAGATCATATTGAGTTTGTGAATAGAAACCGTTTTAAATAAGAATAATATAAGGATACTGTGTATCTAGAGATTAAAAAAAAATTTTAAATGATCTTTTTGAATATATCATATATAAAGAATAATACAACTATCATCATTAATTTATTTTATTTATGGTATTATAAAAAAATGTATATTAATTTATATTTTATTCTAATAGATTCAACCACGACGTAATTATCACGTTATCACTCACTTATCATTGTAGCATGATAAATTTTTGAAATCGATTGATACATAAATTATTGCAATTTCGATCGCTCATTATGTTTACAGTGAACAAAATAGTAAAATACTGACCTAACCGCGGTTCTTGTCGATGAAAAATATAATAAAGTTGTTTATTATTTTCGTTTTTATAGTATTTACTAATGATCATATTATTTATATGAATAATGTATTGTACTTGACATTTTATACTTGCACCTAGGTACACAGTATATAATATCATTAGTAGAAACCATAGTTTTGACATCATGTGTAAATTATATACACACTATAGGTATGCATCAAGTATAATATTATATTAAACCAAAACTTAACATTTACATTTGCAGAAAATATTATAATTTTATATATGATGTTATAATGTATAAACATTATACATATTGTATAGAATTTTATGTATACATTAGGTGTAGGTAAATATAGACAAAAGGGGAGAATATAACACGCTCTCCGGAACCAAAATTAAATAATTATTTAACGAACAAATATTTTATTTACGATTATAGGAAAGTAATAAATGTCAAGTTAAGAACAATTTCGGTAAATCATTTGTACATACAAACACACAGTTAATATATCGCAGTATAGTTTTTATGGACTTTTTTTAACAACAGTTGTTTTTTTACAGTACCAACAATTATAGAGTGATGCTTAAAATGCAACTTTAAAAATATTCCTTGTCAATTTGTTCTGATATTTAAGAGTCCCACAGAAAATCAATTCATTACGTTTTAAAGGTCGTTTACCAGCTTAAAATGCATACAGGGTAATTATATAATAGTTAAATTTTTAGCATCATCCTACTATAAATATGGTAAAAATAAATTCTAAAAGAAAGAAACCAAATAAATGTGGATACCTATGGAACCATAATTTGTAATAAAATTAAATGGTTTAAATTTTCTTTTTTTATAAGTGTTCGACTATTTTTAATAGATTTTCAACTACGGTTACAGACTATTATAAGTGTTTAATAAAAAATATAGGTCTGAATGTACATTGCAATTTAATTTTTCTCATGCAGACACGATATATTATAATCATATTAGGTATATAAGTCATTATTCAATAAGCTGTTCCGGGTTTGATGACGTTTTTATTTTAGTCGATTAAAAGACATAAAAGCCAAACAAAAACTGTAGGATTTTTGATTTCTTGGAAATTGAATTTAATTATTTTACTGGAAATTATAAATAAACTTAATTGTATTTTCAAAAAATGTTCAAAAACGTACTTATGTATTTTCTGCCAGCAATGCCCTTAAATACATCACCTACTTTAAAAAGGTACCTGAATTATAATAAAATTATAATTATTTCAAATGTTTGAAAATTTATTGATAGATAATTCTTAAATAAGTTAAGTATATCGTCCTCTAAAAATATTACTTTTATCACTATTGTATAAAAATACTCGACTACTTGTTGAAATTTATGTAAAAATGTTGTAAATCCATACGAGTTTCTATATTAACGCTTGGCATATATAATAAATAAATTGACCTCCCAGTTTCCTCTGAAATATACTTACGCCCGAATAATTTTTAACAATACTTGTTATACAAATTACAATCTATATTATTTATTATTATTATTATTTAAATATGTTTTCTTGCGTGTAAAAATATTAATATAATATACAACGGGTTCTTGCTACAACCGTAGATACAATATAGTTTTATTACTTTTATTAATTATTGAAAACGTCGACGGCAACCATTAAAAATAATTATCAACTATAATTATACAAATTCAAAGTTAGTAAAAAAAAAAAAAATTAAAAATAGAGATTCATTAAAAGGAAACAAATGTTGTTCGACGGTTGTAGGTAGTTTGATAATTTGTCATTGACATTCAACTTTTTTCCAACAAAGGGAGACGGACAAACTTGTAATTGAAATTGTAAAGCAATAAAAATACATAAACTTTTATTATTAATGAATAATATATAATATGTTTACAAATATTTAAACGAGACGACGCATAAATATTTGTTTTAAAAAAAAGTGAAGGACAAAACATATACTAACCTAATTTGTTTACGATATTTTTGTTTGTTACGAATTTAACTGACATAAAATTAAACTGTAGCGAATATTTCTAAAACCCAATTACTCACGTTTATATTTTAGATTCTGAGTGAAGTGAAGAAGCTTATGGTTTTACAAAGATATTTATTTTTTTTTGTTTCTGTGAACAACTTTTTTACCAGAAGACTTGTTCCGATTTTTACGTGTAGCACCTTTTCTGAAAGGAAATCAGTGTAGAGAGATACATTAATGAGGTTATTCGATTTTCTCAAGAATTTTCTCATCAAATGCGAAAAACCGAAAAAACAAACGGGAAAATCTACGAAATATAATAAATATAAATTACGATTTTTTTTCCTATGCACAACTTTTCTACCAGCAATTTCGCTCCAGCTTTTAATGATAGCAATGTTTCTAAAAGGAAATTTCACCAGGGAGGTAGAGAAGTCATTTTTCGATTATCTTAGGAGTTTTTCAGCAAATATGAAATACCGGAAAAAATGTAAGGAAATTGGGAAAATCGGTACAATATTAAACAAATATTTTTAAAAAAAACATACAAAGCCCATTTAATTTTTTTTACAATGAAATCACATATTATATTGTTGATAAAGCATCACTATTAACTGAACTCCGCTCAGAATCGTTTTTTCGTAATCAATAGCTTATCGTTACTTACAGGTACACATTAAAATTATTTATAATACTGGCTGCACCCGTTCCCATTAACCTAAGACGTCTTTTTAGCTGTTGGGTTAAGTCGATTTTAACGTAAGGACTAAGAAAATTGATTATATGACATAAGCGCCAAAGATGCAAAAATGACATATCATTTGTGCCAAAATTAATATTTTATACATTTTATAAAATAAGGTATTTAAAAAATGTTAATATTGTCAATAACCGACAAAAAAAAAAACATAAAAATAATTTTAATTTTAATAAATTGGATGGTTTTTTCGATCTTTAAAAATATCAAATAATACATTTGTCAATTAAGATTAAAAGTTTGGAGATTTTGAACGATAATATAGTTCTAAATTTAATATCGCACAGACACGGTTAATAAATAAATCTATTACTGCAGTATACTCGTATATCAATTAACCGTGGCACACATGAGGTACTTAGAATGTTGGCACTTTCGTACGATACGATTTTTTTTTCTTATCCCATTTTGGCGCTTATATCAGCCATTGAAGAAGATTATATCATCATTCCAACAAAATATTGATTTTATTCAATTTAAAAATTAATTTTTCATAATCAAATATAAATATGAGGTGAATTTACTAGTAGCCAGTAGTTTGTACAAGAGAATACTAGGGGTTTTATCCCTCCCATACGCTTTAAAATACCCCGTTAATCATAGTTACTAAATGTTACTGCAGATATTACAACCATTCAAGGCCAATTAGAATACGATAAAAAGTTCTAGACACAACACACGTCGCTAGAATACCACCAGTTGAAATTAATTTGTTTTTTTTTGCATTTAAACCTATAACTCAACCAATAAATTGGAGTAAAATAAAAATACTTCCAGCAGTTCAATCTCTCTTTTGAAAAATGATTTGACTTTTTTGACTTTGAATACTTTTTGTAACAAAACTGTTGGACAAATATTTTATTTTTTTATACAACTAAACTTGTTTTTAATTAAATTAACTAATTAAAAAAAAAACAACAAATGTAACGTAAATAGTCTAGAAATCAGATATTCTATATATTATTTCAAAACTAAAATTGAACGAGCAGTAGTGGATGAATAATTTTACCCCAGCTTATCGATCTAAAACGGCCATACCCAATCACCTTTAATGGCTCGTTAAATGGGTATCGTACAGTAGATTAGTGAAAAAGTCTTGTCATTAAAGTGTTCATTAAATGGTAAAATATCATTTTCAGATTCTAAAAAATTGGAGAAAATTTGGAAAATCGTTTCCAACCTCTTATGAAAAAAATTATAGATTTTACGAGTCTACAGCAAATTTTTAAAATAAAAAAAAATAAACAGAGATAAAAACAATTAGCTTATACATTAAAATTTAAAAACCGCAAAACATGGATATAAATCAAATTATAAAAATATAATAAACAGTATACCTAAAACAACTGTAAATAAAAAATATATTTCAATTTTACGTCTGTTTCCAATGCAAAACGATTATTATTAGAAGCCATCCGCCTACACACGTGCGCGCGGTAATCACTTCGAGTCTAGAATAATTATTTATGCTCGTATTATTTTTAATTAATAGACATCGTAGTCATAATATTATTGCCATCGATCCTGGTGTATAACATTATGTGCAAACTACACAAAAACTTGGAGTACGATTTTATTTTACATGAATCTTCGTATTCAGTACCGTACACACGATTTTTTAATGGAAGAAGAAGGGAGGCAATAGATTATTTAGATTTTCACCAAGAAGGAAGATATTGAACTTGGCAATTGTGTCATAATTGTATAACGTGTACTTAGGGTAGAAAAAAAACACTTTTTTAATTTATACATTTTTACACACTATTTATAATTATTCAATCTGCTCTAAAGTTCCCATCAAAATCAAATTCATTATTATTAGTAATTATTATTAGATATTAGTTAAATTATTTACTATTTGGGATAGTATAATATACACGTATATCTATAAATACCATATTGTTAAAGGTTTTAATTTGACACCTTTCACGACCGGATAAAAAAAAAAAGTCATAATATTGCACCCCATAGCCGCCATTGTGTTTATTTTTTAACTAGCCTAAAACACTCACGGGATTCTAACGATTTATAAACACCTGACCTGGTTTGTTGGAATTACTCCATTAGTTGAAGCTTTACGAAGGAACATATATTCATACAAAAAATATAAACCTCCGTAATCAGATAAAATTAATTACCTATGATAAGGAATGTGGGAAACAAATCCTTCAAGTTACGTTTCAAGTTTTTGCAAACATATACTCACTTAAAAATTTAGAACTACATCACTGAATAGAACGATTAATAATTAGCTGTATTGATAAAGAATCTATATAAAAGCAATTTTCACGAAAACAAAATTTCCTTTATGTTTTAACTATTATAATTTACACACCTAATATACACTATGCACTTAAAACTTATAAAGTGATCGAAAAATTCGAAAAAATATTCAAATATTCACTTTTTAATAATTATCTGCCACATAAATTATACAAAAATTAAAACTAATTGAAATTTCTGTTAAGAACTGTTAAGACTTTTGAATTTTATATCAAAACGAGTTGTTATTAACAATCGTTAAATATTTGGGGAAAAAAAACTACGACCCTTAAGGTATTTTCCAACATTTGAATTGTTATGTAGTCCTCCAAGTTCGCATTTTTCCTTTTTTAGAATTTTCCATTTAGATTTTGTGTGGGTCCATATATTTCCCGTATAGCATATTTTTCCTTTCGAATGTAATCGCCATTTTTACACAGCATATTCGTAAATAATATTTGTCGGCCGCGATATAATACTTGGAGACCACCGAAAGTTAAAATACGACATCGAGAGAACTCTAGTAAATTTTCAATAACGCCGTCGGGCGTGTATACTGTGGCGGTTTGTTTTTAACCGTTCGTAGCAGCTATACTGTTATAGTATAATAATATATTATAATATGATTATTGCGGTTACAAAGTTTATATTTTAATGTGTGATTCGTGTTGAATAATTTCTCGGTGTCGGCCAAACCACCACCCCCATCCCCGTATAATATAAGGTTATAATACTCACCATTATGTATGTGTACATATATAATACGAATTTTAATATCGCCGGCGCGCCATTTGATTCGTGACCGAAATTCAAATGGATTTATTGAAAATAATATAGGTAATTTAGGTATACTCGACCGAAAACTGCATAATATACACATGCCTAAATAAACTAAAGAACGGATAGATTTTAACCAATAGATATCTAATTTATATGCGTCTATTACAATAATCTCTTTTAATATCTCGCCTTCCAAAAATTTTACTTCACGATGGAAAATACCTTTATGATTATAATATTATTGCAACATTTTCCCTGCAATATCAAATTCTTGGTCCCAGAGAAAAAGAGTTTTAATAGGAACGTTTTTTTATAATTTTGAATACAAGTAAATTAAGTTTTGAAAATTACTAAAAAAAATATAATGACATAATTGCTAAACAGCTAAAATCCTAAATGACTTTACATAAATATGGCGTTCTAAATGGCTTAATTATTTGACTAATGACTTTTTACTGCACAAAAAGTACATCACCGTGATTTAAAATATTTTAATTTTCATTATAACACGTGATAGAATATACATACAAGTACAATTACCTGTACCGTTATTAAAACCAAACCATAAAGAGAAAAAATAATATAAAACAAAATCATAGAAAAAATAAATACCAACAATTTATTTAAGCCCTTCTTGCACGAAACCCAAGAAACATTAGCTCGAAGTATAATATGAAATCACACGATAAATACAAACAAAAAAAAACCAACCAACATTTATATCTGTTAGAAATATCAGTAGAATTCGATGCTAATTTTCGAAACAAGATCCAACGATAATAATAACATTTTCAGACTGTTGGTTTTTGAATGTGTTTATTATCATTTTGATTGAAAATCGCTGAATTTTAGACGACATCGTTACTTAAACGATTACATTATCTTACCAAATATAAAATAAAGAATGAACAAAAATGAGAACAAGTCTATAAGGAATGTCCAAAAGAATGGTTTATCTATTATTTTATTATCTACATACATGATATGTATATTATCAATCAAAAAATAGATCCTAATCGAACGAAACGGAATTGTATCGATGATTTACCTATAGGTACATAATAATATACACTAATTGCATTTAAGTTTAACCTTCCCAGAAACATCCCATTTCGATCCATAATTCAACAACCTTTCACCATCGGGAAGCATTTCGACGTTTCATTGATCATTAACCATTTACTCCCTCCCCTCTTCAGAGAATTTCAGTAATCTCATTTTGGACCTAAAATCACCCACTTTACTAACCCTCCCCTTCCATCAAGGTGTCACTGTAATATTTTTGTCTATCATATCTAATTTGCATCCAATAGGACCAATTTTGTGCTTAGTTTTAATATTGGAACGAATTAACATATTGTTCAGCTTTAAAGTAAGAACATTAACGAGATAATACAAGTGAGTGAAATATCATAATTTAAAAACCACTTATAACTCGCTTAAAAATTTAAATGTTGAGAAAACTCCGACTTATAGACACACAGATAATGTTATTACCCCGGTATTTACCTTTAAGTTTGATAATAGGTCTGAAACATGAAACAAGTGTACGGACGGAGACAACACAACATGCGGGTACCAATGAGATCCTCTTAAGTTTTAGCACTTTCAGCTTAAATATTCAAGGAAATGTCGGTTCAAACGAATTACCGGGTGCGGTAATGAGTCAGAGAATTTAATACTCTCATACCTACCTATTTAATAATTTTACGTGTCGAGGGGTAATTATATTATCGTGTTCATACAAATGAGGTATTGCAAATAGAGGAAAACACCACTAAAAATACCTTAGAAACCTTAGAAAATACCGTTTGACACGACCAATATTTGATAATTTTCGTTATGAAATTTAAATTAGTTCGCTGTTAAAACCAAAACCAAATAATCTAAATTCACACATTATATTGACATGCTATAAAAGGTCGGATTGAGGAACCAGTGGGCTCCAAGTCCAAACTTGAAAACGGACCCTCATTTTATGTAAATGTTTATATTATGAAAAAGGAGGCCTACCCTGGCTATCTTAATCCGGCCTCGACAATATAATAATATTAAATCTAGCGTCTAGCATGTCACATATCACGACTAAAAGCATTATATAAACGTGAAAATGTTTAAACACGACCGTGTAAACATATATTAAATTTTAAACCAAACGGCATTTTACCATCGACCTTTAATTTTTGAGGATATATGATCTATTTAATATTGCTTACAATGCTACACACTTAATCCAACAGTTGATTTCTTATCAATCGAAATGCACAAACTCAACAATAGTTCCGAATAAAAACCGCGACAGCAAACGAAACGGGGAATTGTTTCAACCAGTTCAAAGGCGCAGTTTCGTTCTAGTGTAATCGTGAAAATTGACCCCGTAATTATGAATAATACCCCCTTTGTATCAGAGAATAGATACCATCCGATAAATAAGACTATAAATCCAAGCTATGGGTACGTCTGATGCCTTTTTAATAGCCCATCGCGAGGATACGAATAAATCAGAAAAAGTGTTCTTAGGAAATATAAACCCGGGAAAATAATTTTTTGGAAATATAAAACCCGAGAAAAAAAATGCACAGGAAAATAAAAACAGGGAAATTAAATTTCTGGAAATAATATTATAGAGGAACATTTTATACGTATAAGAATAGAAAATTGTAGATCATATTACGCGAGAAAATATTTACTAATAGAAATTTATAAATTCGAAAAATATTATTTAAGAATATAATTATCAATAAAAGCCAGTTAATAAGTCACGACTTGCGACGAAAAAACCCGTAATCGGTAATACGGGAACTCGATTTAGTTGTCAAAACGATAAAAGTACAATAATTTCATTCGCAAATCATAATTTTTTTCAGATTTAAAATTACTTAGAAATATGCATTTTCCCGTATATTTTTTGAGCTTACATAGGTACAAGTTCTTGCACTAAAGTTTTCCTTGATTATCGGTTCTTTATTTACATTAATTTTTCTATTTTTATTTTCTCAGGAATTATCACTTTTCCACATTTTTACTCTATGGTAATTTATCATTCCTTTAAAATATTTTCCCGATTTATTCAGCCTCCCGCCAGCCGTGAGTTCGTCTATACGGATCATAATGAATTTCCCGAAACACTTGACCTACCTCAACGATAAACTATATGTGCAAATCGCAAGGTTTGCGGATCAAAGTGCCGGGACTCACGACCAAAAACCATAATATAATACTACGTAACCGTTATAATTTCATAACTACAGTCGGAATGTTTATACACTAAAAAATTTAATTGAATTAAAAATGATCAGGTAGTACTATTAAAAAAAAAAAAAGATTCAGATAATGTTCTTCTTAGTGTGTTGTAAAAATATTCTACTATGAATACGGAAAGAATATTGAGTTGTCCCTCCTGCGCAAATCCCTTTTTACCATAGAATTACGAAGAGTATCTATCACTGAACTGAATCTGAATCCGAATTGGATATTACCTGTGTTTTATATGATGTATTGAAATTTATTTTTAGTGAATAAACATCCCAATCCTAAGCCACTAACTAAGCACCCACTTGCAATAGAAGAGTCTATTGTCGTTGGCCAGGTGTACGCTCCATCCCGGTATCAGTCTGTTTTGTATAGACTGAAGGAGGTGTGACGTGTTCTTCTGGCCGTGAGCGCCGTGTCCCTGCTGCAGCAACATGGGTGCCAGGAGTCCGTCGTCAACATGTCAACATCCACGGTCGAGAACACCGTCGGTCCGGCTGATAATAATTATTGTTGTAGACCGTGGCCCGCAGCATGATAACGTACCGAGCGTGTCCGGTTCGCAACGAGTCACTTTCACACTCGAAAGAAATAACAACAATAATATTATTACCAGTTTTACGGCGGAAAGTCCGGGCAATCGAATATCCGCTGGCCGAAACGGGTAGGCCGGGCCAATAAAACGGACACCACGTCCCCGTATATGCCGAATAAAATCACTAATACCCGCTGTATTACCCGGTGTTTATTATACCGCGGTGTCGGGAACGGAACGCGGTATCCAACACGGGGGATGTACCGCGATATATTATGATGATAATAATATTATTATACGACACACGGCGACGACAAGAACAACGAGCAAATGTAGGTAACGGCGAAGAAAAAAAAAAATAAATACAACAACAATATTATTATTGTTATTGTCGTAATATGTACACTACGAGCGACGGACTCGACGGCGACGGCGACGGCGGCGGCGACACGGACGACGACGACGGCGGCGCACGATCGACGGCGTTTGAACGGATAATGGCACTGTGCGCTACTATCACACACGGGGGACACACACGCCGCGCGCGACGAGGAGTCGGTATTGCGTACGCTCACGCACAGGCGTCGGTGCCAAGGGTCAGCGCAGACCGGGGCGTGACTACGGCGGCGGGCAACGTGCGCGCAGTGCGGCCAAATCGCTGGCGAAACACTGACGAAAAGCTCGGAGCCGCCGCCGGCAAAAGCTCCTACCCCTGTCCGCCGCCACCACCGTCCTAACAACCGACTCGTTTTATTATACACGCACTCGTCAACCCCGCAGCCGGTCCGCGCCTTCAAAACCTACCCACCCCCGACCCACCCTAACGGCATCATCGTCACCGCGTCGCGGTCGTTCCGCGGAGCTTTTGACGAACGAATATCATAACTGAAATAATAATAACAATATTCAAAAGTCGACTAAGAATAAATCGTATTACCTACTACGGATTTTTTTTTTTTACCATCGATAGGTTTTTCGAGTCTCCGACCAAGTCCGCGATTTCGCCTACGTCCAAAACTACGAAAAAAAAAATAGTAAAAAATAATACCAGCCTTTTTGGCAACCCCATAATATATTTAAATAAAATAATTGAATACAGTTGAGTTAAATATATAGATGGCATAATACAAATACACATAAATGTATAGAATAAAAGTATAAGAACTTTTTCTTTTAAAGGTGCATTTATCTTTTAGACACTCAAATCTCAATCTAAACTATTTATATTATTATGTAAATACCGACCTAATACTTAAATACCTGCAGTGACATAATAAATATACCTACAATTTTTTTCTAAAGGCTTAAGGTTTTTCTTTTTTTTTTTATTTAAAATTATGACGCGTATAATATAATAATATTTTATTCGCTCAACTCCACGCAAAATAGTTACGTGCGTTCATTTATAATATTGTACAAAATTTAAACGCGGCAATAAACCGCATGTGATGATATGTATAAGTCTACGAGTCTACAGCCTTACCCCTGAATGATGCTCAGAATACTTGTGGCGCTAATGGCATGCTCTGAAATTTTTAATTAAGATATGTTTGGAAATAGAAATAGAATTATTTTACTGGAAATCGTAAAATAATTGATTGTATTTTTTTAAAATATATCAAAAATGAGTTATGATAAAGAGAATTCAAATTAAAAAAATTATTCCAACCTATCCTAGTAAAGAACCAAAATAATCATTATTCGTCTTCAAAATTGATATCCATCAAATACAATTCCTACAATTCCGTGTAGATTTATGTCTAAAATGTTAAAGTCGTCAGTAAAAAATGCCGTATAAAGTAGAAAAGTATTATCATTAAAGTAGTCTTAAGTGTAAACAAATCCCTTTAATTGACCCAACATACTCATTTCTTGCAAATTCATGAAACATATTTTTAGATTCGAAGCGTAGCGAGGAATGTATTGGTTTTACAATGAAGTTTTTTTTATCTCCGAACAACTTTTCTACTAGAAGTTTTGCTCCGGTTTCAAATATAGTACTTTTTCTGAAATGGGATTTTATCTGGGTGGAACTTTAAGCAAATCATTTTTTGATTTTCTAAGTGATTTTCATAATAATTGGGAAAAATCGGTGAAAACCTAGGAAAAACGGGAAAATGTATGTACATATATAAAAGAAATTTCCTTACGAATCGTTTTTCGTTAGGAAAGATTTATCGTTATGTACAAATATAAAATAATTCCCTTCTAAATTCTAGCTTCCCAAATTCTCATATACAACAATGGCCCACCCATCGTGCGAAGTATGTCTGTCTTTTTTTATATAATATTGAATTAAAATAAATTATATAAAAAGTACATAATTAATAAAAAATTGTAAATTTCTATTGGATTCGATTATGTTTTGTTGATGTATCTAATGAACAAATTGACCTTATATACCCACTCAAACACCCACCCACTTAAGTGTAGAATTTTTGTTTGAATTACCTTAAATAGATAGGAACACACGTGTTTGGAACCACGGCCTATAGAGAGAAAGTATCTATATAATTATTAATTATAGTATATAAAAACGACGTTTTATCATTTTTTTAAAACATCATTAGGTAATATGAAACAATATAGGTGGGCCCGATCATTCAAAATTCGGAATCATATTTTCAGTTTGACCTCGACTACCCATGTCCCATAAGAAACAGTATTACAAAATAAAAAATAGTTTTTTTCCAATAAATAAAAGTATACCTCATATTACATAAATGTTTTTATTTGAACTTTCAAATCGAAGTTTAGCTGCAAAAAAAGTTTACACGCGAAAGGTTTTTTAAATGTCTACACTCTTATTTCCATCATAACTTGTTTTACTCAATCAAATTCTTTAAGTTTTTATACTTAAACTAAGACTAACTATAAAGATTACTATACACGTATAGAAAACTTATACAGAAAAGTCCAAATTGAAAAACAACACCGAAACGGTTAACATAATATTTATTACAACTTTTCGTTTATTCGCCTTTGATAATGCTATAGACATGGGTAGTGAATAAACCTGTAAATAGTGAAATTTTGATTGCAATACAAATATGAGAGAAAAATACTCGACAATTATTAAGATTATACCTGCACTGTTACAATTCTACTAAAAAGTTAGTGAGTAAACAAAATAGCAATAATTAATACAAATACAAAATTATTTAAGTTTTAATCCTTGCTCTGGGAGTTGGAAATGGTTTTCCAAATGGTCTTAGTTTTTGTAAAAATTATTTTTTACTTTTTAATAACCATCAGTGATTCCTTTTTAATTACAATACTTTACCACTAATCTACTATCCGATACTCATTTAAGGGAAAAGGGTACTTACGTTTTTACGTACTAATATAGCATTATAAATTATTCGATTAATTAGAGTAATATTCATCTACTACCGTTCGCCTTTGGCGAAAAAAGAGTAGGGCTTGATGGGTTTAACCCACCCTCAAATACAGCCAAGACTCCTCAAAAATTAAGTCCCTATGAAGTAAATATTAAATAAAAATAATCAATATTATATAGGGGCCTTAACTTTTCCAAAAATTATTTGGGTTTTTTGCGATTATACCACTCGTCAATTTTAATTATGAAATCGTTTTAGATTCTGAGCAGAATATTTGTTTTACAATGATGTTTATTTTTTATTTTTTTTTTATTTTTTTTTATCTGTGAACCCTTCACTTTTCTATCGGCAATTTTGTTCCGATTTTCAATTGCAGCACTTTTTATAAAAGGAAATCTGACTGGGTTGATACTTTAGTAAAGTCATTTTTTTTAATTTTCCCAGCTGTTTTCATAATAAATAGAAAAAATCGGAGGAAAACATGGGATAGACGGGAAAATAGGTACAATATTAAACAAATATTATTAAAGAAAATGTTTAATGCATAAGTAATTATTTCACTATAATATAAAACATATATTGTTGACAAAGCAACACTATTAACCGAACACCGCTTAAAATCCTTTTTCGTTTGTTGCGTACAGATATACATTAAATTTCCCCTCTACCTTCTCAACTACTCACCTATTACAGTGGCCCACGCATGTAAGAAATATGGCAATCTTTTTATAATTTTAATTCATTGATTTTCATCTATGTTTTATTTTTTTTATGTAAATTGTTGTTCGTTTTTTATTTAATTAATATAGTTAAATATTTATAATATAGATTATATATATAATACAGTTAATTAATAGTGAAAATAAGTACATAATGAGTTTACATTTTTTTTTTCTTAAAATGAAACTCGTACTTAAATTTTCACGAAAAGGGAACCTATTTTTTCTGTAAAACATAGACAAAAAGCATACGAAGTCAAATCATTTTTCAAAACAAAAATTGAAATACTGGAATTATGTTTATTTTACTCTAACTTATTCGTCTAAATATTCGAAAAAACGAATCACTTTCAACCTTAACCTAATTTCGTTTAACTAAAATTTGTTTTAAATAAATTTTGAGTTTAACAATTGTATTATGGTATAAATAATTATTTTTAATGACAGATATGTAATATTATTACTTGATGAATAAATTATTATGAAACATGTTTAATTTTTTAGAATTAAATCGTATTCATGGACCACTATATAAAACCGATTCGTTTGAACTTAAAAAGTTATTTTTGAATGGCTTATCCTTTACATGATTAGACTATTATTTATTTAGCGTATATATGGTTTAATATAATGTGTCTACTATATCTACGGAGATAGGGTACACTCAATAACTCAGCACCCTATAAATGTATTCGTATTATTAAATTCTATTTTTGGAACATGCAACTGATAGACTACTAGATCTTCGGAGTTGGAATTGTTTTAATTTGTTTGTTTTAAACAAACAATTTAAATTATATTATTAATTTTATTATTTAATATAAAAAACTATTCTCATTCGGTCAAATTTAAATGTAGAATATCAATAGTTGATGCAATAATATGTATCGAAATTGACTTGAATAAATTTCATCGATCCGCGAATATGATATTTTACTTATCCAAAACAGGGATTTTAAAAAGGTGATGCAGTGTTGCGTATAGTAAAATACGTGAATAAAATTAATTACAAGCCAGATTCACTAGTCTAGATGCATACTCCACAAACAGGTTTCTATATATAGCAGTGGTTCCCAACTCAACATTAGGCACGATCCACTATTATAAATAGTCCACCACTACGGATCACTACTTAATTCCACTCCCCCCTCTTACTTATTTCTTTATAATTTATAAGTTATACGTACATGAAAAATCAGTAATACAGTAAACTAACCACTTGAGTTGAGTTTATAAACCACCGGTTGAGAACTACTGATGTATAGAGTTCTGAGTTATAGAGAGTACCCTGTTTTCATAGACACACAGAGCAGACTAAACATTACTAACATTATATAATAAAATGAAAAAACTCTTCTCTAGCCAGCAACAGGTATAAATCAACCAGGTAACGGATTTAAGTCGATTGTGTATGTTGAAATTTTTAAAAAAAATCAACAAACCAATAAATAATATAACAGTTATTATTCGAATACTTAAGTGTAGATTTATATCTCAGTATATCACGTATCTGATAACCAAATGAAAATTAATGAAAAAATATAACTAGTCATTTAGTTTAGGTATATATAATTATTATGTATATAGTTAAACATGGCCAGACTATTATTATAAGATCATGCACCTAACCATTTTAGAATGAAAAATAATTATATCAAAGTAGATACCTAATATATATATATATATATATATATATATATATATATATATACGAGGGCTAATCAAAAAGTATCGAGACTGATAATATTACTCGGAAACCGAGCGTTGAAAAGCAAAACGATTTGTAAACCTAGCTTCTATGACTTATACTGAGCACATCTATTCGTATAAAATCTCTATAAACTTCTTTGTTTTGATTTGACGATATTTTTCTAAAATTTGTTTTTCACGTTTAGCGATTTCGTAATGAATCCAAAAGAAGCGGAACTCGCTGCCACTCGAGGGCACATTTTCAGTTTTTCAATTGATATTTAATGGTAAAAACCATGAAATGTTGCATCCCTCTGAAACTGGAAAAAAATGCAGACAAATTTTCTAAAATCTCCAAATCTGTCAAGTTACTCTTCTTTTGGGTTTATTACAAAACCGCCAAACTCGAAAAATATATTTTACAAAAATATTAGTGAAATCAAACCGAAGAATTTTATAGAGAAGGAATAAAAACAAATGTACTCAGAAAAAGTCATAGAAGCAAGTGATACCAATCCTACTGCTCTTCGATGCTCCTTTTCCGAATGATACTACCAGTCTTGATACTTTTTGATTAGCCCTCGTACATACATCACACATAAATCTTTTTTATAACAATATGGCAATCATTAAAATTTAAAAATATGAAAAAAATATAGGTTAAATATAGTAAAGCAAGTGGGATGAATGTCTGCAACAAACAATTGAACGTAATATTCTATTAAAAAAATTAATTGGGCTACAACAAAATATAAAAAGTACCTATAATAAAAGAGCTTGGCGTTCCCTTCCATCCTCCTCCGATATTCGAACACTGATTATACTACAGGATATGTCACATTTTTTTTTTTTTTAAACAGAAAATACAAATCACATTTTTAATACACTAACTCTACATTTTTATTACTGTGATTGCTATTATATTAAAAAGTTGATGTTATATTATATTTTATTAAAACTACTTAACAAATGTAAGTATATTAATTACCTATATAATAAAGTTTATTTTCAACATAATATTAAATTACACGCAATACCTAGACGCTTTTAGAATCTAATTTTTTTTTAAATTCACAACAATATTTTACACCCCAGACGGCCACATCGAAATCGCCCATAATAATGGAATAGGTCAATTTTTCACCTAATCCATTTGATCGACTACACAATTTATTAATTAGGCAAAATACGGGTAAGTGGTTACCACTTACCAGCTATTATTATACGAGTCAAACTATGATAAATATAGGTACATGAATTTAGAACTACACACAATCTATAATACACATACAACACGAGACTTAAACTTGTTTTCTACTATATACAATATGTTTTTACATAAATCAATTTAACGAAATAAAAGTTGTAGTTTTTTAAAAAAATACCTATACAATAATATAATATAATTTGTAATAAAATATTATATTAGGCATTATTTTATCGGTTGTATATTTACAATAACATCATTATCGATTTCAAATGTAATAATTATGCTAATTTCAAAAACAGTATACCTAGTTACTATTTTTCTGACTTAATATACGATTATAATGTCATCTAATAACTATTCTGACGATACATAAATTACTTAATTAAATACGAAATACCTAATAAAAAAATCACTATGTATTTTGAACTATTATAATTATTAAAAAACACCCGTAAGCAACAGAGCTCACTGAGTAGAGTCGAATTTTCTTTGTCAAATAATAAATGACCAAATACAATAACAATATTACAATACTGCACTAAACTACAACTATACAATTAATACACACATTCAAAAAAAAAAAAAAAATAAGAAATTTGACCATAAAAAAATGGGGGTTGAAAGTTAAAAATTAAATTTTTTTAAATTATATAACTAGTATATGATGCGTTAGAAATGTTATTTTTCAAACTTTAAGAGATGTTTCAACCTCTCCATATATACATCATATATTTTTCATAATTTCATTTGAGAGTATGCGAGCGACATAATAACTAAAAAGATACCCCCTCCCACGCAATTCATTTGACATTTATTCTGACCATTATTAATTCAATTCACTTATAAAACAATTCAAATTGCCGAGTTTAAGCTCTCTATAGGTCCAGAAGGACTACCTAAAAATATCCGAAATTAAAAGAAAATAGATATATTTATCTACACTATAATAAAGTGGGGCGAACCAAAAACAAAAATTACCCAGGAGTCAAAAACTTGAATACGTTATTGAGAGTAATAGTTTCTATTTTCAGGGAGAATCAACAAAAGCAAAAAGAAAGTAAGGTAAAAAAGTAGTCTCAAAATCATAATATTTTCAAAGATCAAATATTTTTTAATGAAAAATGAATTTGTGTATATAAACATAATATAACATATAAAGTTTGTCAAATTTATGAAAATCGCAGTAATATTACATTATTTTAATCTCATTTTATTTTAGTATTTTTTTTTAGTTTAGCATGGTACATACTAATGATGCGCGCTTTTCCGGAATGAAAAATCATAGAATGGGGAAAATTTTGGCAAAATTATATTTCAAAATATTTTTTAACTTTTTGACTATACATAATGGTATGACGCTTCAAAATAGCAAAAATTTGAAATATATATTTAATTCACCTATATAAAATCCATATCTAAATATCTAAGATTCCCTTACTATTTTAATTATCCGACAAATAACTGGATGACAATAAAACCAGACTTACCAATTATTCAAGATGTTAAATATGATCTTGTAAAATAATACAATTTGATATGTCACATGATTATTTAATTTTCGGGAAAGACGAGAAAATAGGGAAAGTGGTTTGAAAACCATTTCCGAGGAAAGTAACTTTTCCCGAGAACATTCCCCGTGGGATACTATTATGTGTGTGTGTGTATGCGTTACTGTTTTCGTATATTATGTTGTCCCAAAGGGTGTCAATATTACCTATAAAGAAAACGGGTCTAAGGATGAATGTTGTTTTTTTATTTATACATATACCTATATTATATTCCTACCTGTAACATTACAACGTAGGTATATAATAATATTGTCACAGAAAACGGAACATTATAATTTCGAGTCTCCAACGCAACTGTTGTTTTAAGAACGCTTTTTTTTTTCATTGTGGTAAAAAAATGCAGAGTTAACCTTGACCGAGTCATCATCATAATATTATACCAAATCACTACAGTAAATAAGTATGTAATATGTAGGCGTGCCGTTGAATTTCAAATTAAAATCAAACGAGGCGAGAATAATATTTTTTTCAAAAATATACTTAGACAAAAATACGAGTGTATAGATACTAAAAATGTTAAATCATAATTTTACTATAAATATAAATATCAGCGTTTGGGAAATTCCTTTTAAAAAGAAATGTATTCCCATTCATATTTTGATGATCCTTATTCACATAATGAATGTATTCCATACATAAATTCATCAAAATTTTGAATGCATTCCAATTGCAAAGCCGACACAAACAAATAATAGGTAATACATAAAGATGTACATTTCGTATGATGGGTGGGCCACAGCTGTAGGTGAGAAGCTAGGAAGATAGGATATAGAGGGGAGTTTAATGTATATCTGTACGCAACGATAAATCATTGCTAACGAAAACGATTCGGAGTGAAATTCTGTTGCGCATGTTTTAAAAGGCCATTATATTTACGGATTTCGTCAAAATTGAATACTAAAATTTTCATGAAAAAAAAATGTCTACATTAAATTCAACTTTTTCTTGTTGATCACTAATAACATTACATATGATAAATCTTCTGTTAAATCTTCAAGCATTTCTGTTTGGTCTGACAATTTTATCTACAGAGTACCTATCGAAAATGTATAAAATTCACAAAATTAAAATTTGAAAAATGTTACCACGTCTAGAAAAGACAAGTATAAGCTTTTTATCCAAATTGCACGTCTGTACAAACATTTTTAACAATAAAAAAACAAAATAGAAAATAATAAAGGCATTATTTCTGTAAATTTTCTTGTTTTCCCTACGTTTTTCCCAATTATTATAAAAATCTCTTGAAAAATCAAAAAAAAAGACTGTCTTAAAGTACCAACTAGATAAAATTACCATTCAGAAAAAGTGCTATACTTGATAAACCGGATCATAAAAAGATTTCTGGTAGAATTTCTCTATACAGTATAAAAAAATAAAAATAAAAATCATTGTAGAATCAATACATTCTTCACTTCGCTCAGAACATAAAAACATGCATCAAAATAAGACCTTTTTATTTTTCACATCACTCATAATCTAAACAATTTGCTAAAATATTATAAATTAAAAAAAACTACGGATTGTATAAATAACTATATACTTAGATAAATGTTTAAAAAAATACCACATTTCATTATACATTTTTGGAATTCTATAATTTACATTCACATTTCAACATACAATTTATGAATTCGCTATTCCTTAAAAACATTAGTTATTTCATTCATGAATGCATTCATCTTAAAACTAATTAAATTCATTGAATACATGCCAGGTACAAAGTATTGAATTGCATAATATACACACTGAAGTAGACATTTTTTAGCATAACTACTTAATAATTGAACTAAATCACTATGGCTGCTGCTTTAGTCCTACAAACTGATTAACCACCACCGCACTATATTACTATCGCACGACTCATAATGAGTCAAAATATGGATATACTGCGGACTAGGAGGCAAGAAATCACAAACAATAAATTGTCGATATTCATACAACAATTTTAAATATTTTCTTCTCGTACAACAAAAATACAATAAATTGTATTATGTATAAGTAGTGGTGGATATTTCCCCGGAATATTGGGTACATTTATTGTTAATGTAATACACATCCACATCAGCACATTTTATGTAAAAATTTTACATTGACTAAATATTTAATAAATTAACATAACGAATCAATTATATATTAGAAATATTAGAATAATATTAATATTTAAATTATAATAATTTAATATTAGAATAAACAGTTTCGGTTTTGCTCAATTATTAAACAAAATACAAAAGAAAACTAGATCACCAACAATCAATTTAGGAAAATCAAAAAATGACCTACCTAATAGCACACCAACTAGACAAAATTTCCTTTCAGAAAAGGTTCTATACTAAATACATCGAAGAAAGTTCTATTCGAAAAATTATTTACAGATAAAAAAAAAATAAAAAGCCCACATAATAGTAAATCCAATACATTATTTGCTACGCTCCGATCTAATATTTTATATATAGCTCGGGCGAGTTATCGTGTTAAACTCCATGAGCCACACAAAATCATATACTAGTTTTAAATTAAATTAATGTTAATTTTATTTTTATCAAATTTTTGTGAATTCAGGATGGTGTAACTGATATAAAATTCGGTGAACCGATATAATTTCAGTCCGGTGGCACTAATTAGACAATCTTTAAATTAATAAAATATGCGCATTTTAAAGTTTCAACCATGATTTGCAAAACGAATTCCGAGTAGATAAAAAATATTAACGATTGTTATTATAATAATGAAAATAACGATTTGTTTAATATTTAATATACCAACCTACCCGTTTACCTACGGCTTACCAACTTCTTTGAAATTAATTATATTTTAAATTATAATATTCGTGAAAGTTAAATAAGTAATACATTTCAAGTCACTGTGATGGCATCGTAAATTATTAAAGTTTTGTAAATAAAATTAATTGAAGTGTAGGTACCTATTTTATACAATTGCATTATAATTTTTTTAGCAAAATATTTCAAATAAAGTCTATACAAATAATACTAATTGGAAATCATCATATTTTGAAACAAGATTTTTTATTTTTTATTTTAAATTAAACTCCTGAGAATATAACCATAGACAATTTTATTATAATTGCAATATATTGTAAACATATAACAAACTAATTCTATTTGTTAATCGTATATTAATTATTAGTTATAACTTATAGCCTATAGGTAATACAAGATATACTATTATTATTATTTTTCTTTTAGTTTGAGAACTGATTCTGTTTTATTATATAGATCTTACACCACAATTAGATTAAAAAGAGAGGATTAAGAAAACTATAGCCAAGGATCACTCGAAAAAAAGGATCCTCGGAAAAATGTTGGAATTATATTTTGTATACACATATTTCATCAATAATTAATATTTTAAAAATAGCTGGTAGTGCTGACGTGTCACTGTTGTGGGTGGAAAGTTGATAAATTATTTAATTTATATCTATGTGCAGTGATCAATCATTGCCAACAAAATACACGATTCATAGCAGTTATTAAACATGTTTTGAAATGCTGTGATTTTTATGATCAAAATATGAAAACCGGAATAAAAATCCTAAAAAAAGTTCAAAATATTTTTTTAAAATTACTACGTCTAAAAAAGCTAATATAAATATTCTATGTAAATTTCAAATCTCTAAGATTATTTTAACCGAATTACAACAAAAACTAAAATCAAAAATAATGAAATCATTATTATTATTAAAACGGTTTAAATAACTCAATTACATAATGTACTTACACAAAAGAGAGAGAAAAAATATTTTTTTTTTAAGTGATACAGATAGTAACAGATTAGACAATGCATTGCGTATAAAAATCAAAACAAAAGATGGAACAAGTTAAACATTTTACTTTACAATAATATAAATTATAGCTCGATGAAATGATTAATCTTAATGTAGTATAGAATGTAAAGAACTAACTAACATATATATGCACATAATATGCAATTAACTTAACTAACAGTATTACCTATAATACGAAGAATATAATTTAAATTTTGCTTAATACTAGATAACGAATGAAGAGAAAGAAGATCTACATTATATTTATTTGCTAATTACATAATAAGATAAATCGGATAATAATTTCATCGCGTAATTAATTTATTGGTTCGGAATATAGAATATAATATCAGATCTATTGATACGTTGTGGAACTAAAAAAGACAAGCGACTGAGGAACTCAATCAATATTATTATAAAGAATATTATATAAGAATCAAAAATTAAATTTTATTCTACGTAATTCACGTGAGTCAAGAAAAAAGATATCTAAAATAGGAACGTATAAGTGTAATGATATGC